>PYAF01002380.1:464966-497171 GCA_007407185.1 Glycine tomentella
AAGGTTGATTCCTTAAATTGTGGGCACTTACCTTTGATACTGATGGAAGATTAATATTTGGTGCCAAGATATGAGATTTGAGAAATAAAATGGAAAAGAGAAACTGAAAGAAAAATCAAACCATGCATCATTTTCATTTGACCCTCAGAGTGGAGGGAAGTTTCACTAGAGTGGGTGAAACTACTGTGGTACCCTTTTTCCCTCAGAGTGGAGGGAAGTTTCACTAGAGTGGGTAAAACTCTGTAATTTTAACCCTCAGAGTGGAGGGAGGTTTCACTAGAGTGGGTGGACCTATGTTGCTTCTGGTACCCTGAGGAAATTATCTGAGATCTCAGTCATGCATCATTTAATAAAGAGAGCATACATCACTCATCATGTATCTATCCATAAGTATGATTTTGTGTTTCTTTATATGTGTTATTTATATTAAAGTTTGTTATGTATTTATTTTATTTTCTGTTAATTATCTGATCATGTCTATTAAATACTTACCCGAGTGTGTCTGTGGTTGACACCTGTGATGACCCCAATTTATTTGGGCGAGCAGAGGAACAGTGAAATGCTTAATTATAGAGGAGCTTGATGAATTATATGCTATGTTTTGGCTTGTTATCTGGATGATATCACTTGTTGTTGCTGCTTTTGGGAGTTCTGTACTATTTTGGGTGATCTGCGTTTTATTTTGATGGTCTGTATTCTATTATGGATGACTGTATCACGGACTGTTATATTTACTATGCTTAAATAACTCTGACTATGAATTATGTTAAAATTAGTTCAACGTAGCAAACCGACTAGAATGGTATTTTACGCCTCTAAATTTCATAGAAAAAAAAATTTTCGTAACAGCGTTGACGATTAAATGCAAACCACGTATTAATCAAAAATAATAAAATAAAAACGAAGTCGTTATAGGGGGGGCCTTATTTATAGAATTGGGGTTGTTATAACATGCCTGGATTAGGCATGTTACAACACGCCCAATCTAGGCATGTTGTAACATGCCTAATCCAGGCATGTTATAACAACCCCAATTCTATAAATGATGTAACATGCCTTAATCTAGACATGTTACACAGCCCCATTTCTGTAAATATTTGTGAAATAGCCCCTTATCGGTAAATATTTTGAAAAAAAACACTGTTTTGGTTCTTTTGTCGTAGGATAAACAGGGACCGGCAAAACCTGTACATAAGCCAGAACCTATTGAGGATCCCCTGTACCAGATCCCATTGACCATCCCCCAACTTTTCCTCAAACCCATGTAGGTGTCGTGGGACCTTACTTTGTTTGGGGTGTATAACGAAGACTTCCCGTTGTACATAAAGCAAGAGGATATTTCTAAAATAATCCACGATGGTTAATATCTGAACATCTCCATTTTACAGCTATGGATTCTGTAAGTCACTTTACGTTGGCTACCATTAGTTATTAATTGTTTTATATTCATGCATAATTGACTTTATTTTCAAAACAATAGGCATATGAATGAGTTATGTCTGCAATCGGATAATGCCTTTGTCTATGGATGAAAATGAATAGAATACTTCAAATCAACCAAGAGGGGGTGAATTGGTTGAACCTTGGTAAATTAAAATTTTAAATCAGAGTTTTTCCACAGGATCTTTAACACTTTAAAAATTGTTTCAAAACCAAGAATCAATATTCAATCAAATTCCTTTTTCAAGAAGAATAGAAAACAGAGTATAACTTTCTGTGCAATGAGATTGATTCACAAATAAAACAATTAAAAGATGAATGAATGAGAAGAAAGATTAGCCACAGATTTTTATATTGGTTCACTTCAAACACTATGAAGCTACATCCAGTTCTTCCACTCAACACTAAAGTAGAGTTCCACTATTACAAAAATATTCTTACAAGCAATTACAAGCCTCTCTTTATCAACCCTAGATAAAGTTCAAAAGTCTAAAGCCCTATTAGACCCTTAGAGACCAAAGCCCACACTGAGAACACTACTCAGTTGTCCTTAGAGAAACACTATCTCTAACCTTGCAAGAAACTCATTTACAATAGACTAATCTTTACATAAATTCAAATAACAATTTTACACCTTCAAAGAATAAGGAAAGATATCACTTGATAATCCAAGAATTCATGCACATGAATGATTCAACAGGTTGATTGATAGATTACTAACTCAATGCATTCCTTTCCTTATGCTTTGATGAACAATGATGCTTCACTTTCTTGAATCAAAAATTCATACGAATTTGTGAAGCCTAAGAGTGTTTAGTAACTCAGAAAATTCACTAAAGAAAGCTCAAGAAGGTTTGTGATTGCCCAGAATTCGAAATCTCAAAAGTTATAAACCTCAGAATAGTGGGTTCTATTTATAACAGTTTTCTAACTAAAAATAATCGATTAAACCCGCTCCAATAATCGATTATTTCGCATATGTAATCGATTAAACCAAGATTGTAATCGATTAAAATGCTCCTAATAAGTTCTGGGTTTGAGCTATGAACAATATAATCGATTATTCCGTGAAGTAATCGATTAAACCAGTCAGGCATGATTTTTCTAAATGTACTTTGTAATCGATTATCACAATGTGTAATCGATTAAGTCAGTGAGCTTTGTTTTCTTAAGCATGCATGTAATCGATTACCAATTTCTGTAATCGATTACGTCAGAGAGTTCTATCCCTCATAAAAAGCCTAAATAATCTATTAATCCGATATGTAATCGATTACAATGATCATGATTTGTTTTTCTAAAGGCACGAAGAACAAAATAATCGATGTCAATAGCTTTGTAATCGATTAAGCCAGTAAGGATTCATTTTTCCAAAAACTTTGCTAGTTAAAACCTTACTTATAATCTGCCTTTATTTAATCCTTTTAATCTAACAATCCTAGATGAATGATTCATGCATGATATGCTTAATTGGATTATCAGATCATAAACTTCCTTTTATATTAATCAAATTGGTCTTCAAGCTTTCTTTGGAACCTTGTCCTTGAACATGTTGAAAGCACAAAACACTTAAGCCTTTTATTCATTGATGCCTGGCTTCACTTGAATCAACAATGGATTCATTAAGCCATAATTCATACAGAGATCAGGGCAATCACAATTTGAATCTAAAGACTATCTTAAGAAATGGTTGTAGAGTTCACAAAAACATGTCTACCTTGCAACGTACTTGAATGGGTAAGTAAAATTGTATCAATGACCTGAAATAATGTATGTAGTATAATAACTTAATGTTCTCCAATGTAGTGCACATTGGCAACTGGTTGTTATATGTCCTAAGGACAATGTTGTCGTGTGGTTCCATTTGTTGCACAATAATCCTGATAACTACCTGAAAGGAATTATTAACAGGTAGGTTGTAAGTTGTAACACATTTACTTTATTATTTCTAAGACATGAATATATTAATTGTACAATATGCATGCATGTTTCTCTTAAGCAGTGCTTTGAAGGGATTCCACGATACTCAGAGTCCTAAATCAAAGGCTACTACTAAATGGATTGCGGTTAAAGTAAGTCATTTAAATAATGGTTTATGTCTTCAAAATAACTTTTATTATTATTTACACCAATTTCCGTTAAAATTTGACTATGTTATTGAATTTAGTATAACAAGCAAAAAGGAAGCAATGAGTGTGGCTATTATGCCATGCATTAGATGTCGACGATAGTACAAGGAGGCTTTAGGGATAACTGGGACATTGTAATTGTCCAATTCAAAACTAATTGTATTTTCTTATACTTGTTTTTATTTATACTTATTAAACTTTGACTTTATTATGTCATGCAGTATTTTGTTGATCAGAGACAATTAGAAACCAAGAGATTGAAAGCAATTTGGATTCAGTGGGTTACATTTTATCTTAGAGTTAGGAATGAAACATTAGGTGATTAAGGGATTATTAGTAAAACAATTGTATAAATACTTTAAAATTACAATCGCTTAAAGACAATCATTTTATGTATATTGACATTATTAAATTTACTTATTATTCACATATGATTTAATTGTACTGCATTTTGAAATTGGTTGGATGTCTGTTTTTTCATTTGCAACTTAAAATTGGGTTAAATTAATAAAACAGACAATATATTAAAAAAACACAACATTGATTTTTAGTAAAAACCGATGTTAATATATGTAACAACATTGATTTTTATAGAATATCGATGTTGTTGAACACATGCAACATTGGTTTTTACTAAAAACTGATGTTGTTACATCACAACAACATCGATTTTCAGTAAAAATCGATGTTGTTACATATATTAACATTAGTTTCTAATTCATCATATTTCTATTTCAAGGGTTTTCTGGAAACTGACCCATGTGTAGGAAAAAAGCATGTTTACAAGCTTTTGATGTGTTTGAGAAAGTTTTGATTCTCTTCATACAAAATGAGATGGAAAATTATTACTCTTCATACCAAATTACAACATGAGATGAAAGTTTTCTACAATACCTTTGAAATGGGTTGAGATTTTGAACATAGAAGTATACTTTTTGTATTGAAGACAAATTTGGATTTTGCCCACTAAAATGTTATTGTGAGTTTTTTTTTGTAAATATTTAATTTTCCTATGGTTCTATTATTTTTAAAAGTATATTTCTAAGTCTTTAAAATGGCATGCTATTTGTTTTCAATAAAAGAATAATTAGATTTCCTATCTTGTTGGTATTTCATTTTTAGATCAAGGAGGTCATATTGTTATTTAACTTTAACTTTTACTTTCATTTTGTACAATGTTCTCAAAATTTTCTAATATGATCTGGTAATCGATTTCCTAATATGCCTATTATTCTTGTGTCTAAGAAGGAAGGAACTCAGAGAATGTGCACAGATTGTAGGGCAATCAATAACATCACCATAAGATATAGACATTTCATCCCTAGACTTAATGATCTTTTAGATGAATTACATGGTGCTACTATTTTCTCTAAAATTGATCTTAAGAGTGATTATCATCAAATAAGGATGAGGGAAGGGGATGAATGGAAAACGACTTTCAAAACAAAATTTGGGCTTTATGAATGGTTAGTTATGCCTTTAGGTTTGACTAATGCATCTAGTACCTTTATGAGACTTATGAATCATGTTCTTAGACACTTTATAGGCAAGTTGTGGTGGTGTACTTTGATGACATTCTTGTTTATAGTGTCAATCTAAATGATCATTTGATGCATGTAAAAAGTGTCTTGGAGGTGCTAAGGAAGGAAACCTTGTATGGAGCAATTGATAAATGTTCTTTTTTCACTTCAAAAGTTGTGTTTCTAGGTTTTGTAGTAGGTTCTCAAGGAGTACAAGTGGATCAAGAGAAAGTGAAAGCCATCATGGAGTGGCCAACTCCAAAAGGTGTGAAGGATGTGAGAAGTTTTTATGGTTTAGTTAGCTTTTATAGGAGATTTGTGAAGGATTTTAACCATTGCTTCTCCTTTGAATGAATTGATGAGGAAAACCATGAGCTTTTCTTAGAAGCAAGAACATGAAATTGCTTTCCAAACATTGAAGGATAAGTTATCTCATGCACATATTCTTGCATTGCCTAATTTTAATGTTTCCTTTGAATTGGAATGTGATGCATCTAATGTGGGCATTGGGGGGGTTTTAATTCAAGATAAACATTCTATTGCTTATTTTAGTGAGAAATTGAAGGGTGCATGTTTGAACTACTCTACTTGTGATAAAGAATTGTATGCACTTGTGAGAGTCTTGCAAACTTGGCAACATTATCTTTTACCTAAGGAATTTGTGATACATAGTGATCATGAATCTCTTAAATATTTGAAAGTCAAGGCAAACTCAACAAGATACATGCTAAGTGTGTTGAGTTCATTGAGCAATTTCCTTATGTAATTAAACACAAGTAAGGAAAGATGATTGTGGTGGCGGATGCCTTATCAAGGAGACATTGTTTGATTTCTATGCTTGAAACTAAATTTCATGGTTTTAATCACATAAAGGAATTGTATGCAAGTGATCATGACTTCCCTAGTATTTTTGCTTTGTGTGATAAGGGGTCTCATCAAGGATATTTTAGACATGATGGTTTCTTGTTCAAAAAAAAAGAGACTATCTGTTCCTAAAAGCTTTTTGAGAGAACTTTTCATTAGGAAAGCTCATGAGAATAATTTGATGGAACACTTTGGTGTGGATAAAACTTTGGCTATTTTGCATGAACATTTCTTTTGGCCAAAAATGAGGCATGATGTGCATAAGCTTGTTTCTCAATGCATTGTTTGTCATAAAGCTACATCTAGATTAATGCCTCGTGGTTTGTATACACCTTTGCTTATTCCTAACTCCCCTTAGATTGATATTTCTATGGATTTTGTGCTTGGTCTTCCAAGATCCAAGAGGGGAAAGGATTCTATTTTTGTTGTTGATGATAGGTTCTCAAATATGGCACACTTCATTCCTTGTCACAAGAGTGATGATGCTTGTGAAGTAGTTAATCTTTTCGACAAAGAAGTGGTGAGACTACATGGATTGCTAAGAAGCATTGTTAGTGATAGAGACACAAAGTTCCTTGGCCATTTTTTGAAAACATTGTGGGGTAAGCTTGGTACAAAACTCTTGTTTTCATCAACTTGTCACCCACAAACAGATGACCAAACTGAGGTGGCTAATAGAACATTGGGACAACTCCTTAGATGTTACATCAAGGGTAATTTGAGAACTTGGGAGGAGTGTCTACCTCACATTGACTTTGCTTACAATAGAGTAGTTCACAAGACTACTTCTTTATCTCCTTTTGAAATTGTTTATGGCTTTAATCCTTTAACTCCTCTTGATTTATTGCCTTTACCTAACACTTCTTCTTTGGTTAATCATGATGCTTTGTCTAAAGCTTCTTATGTTAGAAAGTTGCATGAACAAGTGAACGCACATGTGGAGAGAAAGATGGAACAATATGCAAAGCAAGTCAATAAGCACAAGAAGCAAGTGATCTTTAATGGAGGAGATTTAGTGTGACTTTATTTAAGGAAGGATAGATTTCCTCATGAAAGGAAATCCAAGCGCCAACCCATAGGAGATGGACCTTTCAAGATTTTAGAGAGGATCAACAACAATGCTTACAAACTTGACTTGCCTAGTGAGTATGGTGTGAGTAATACTTTCAATGTTTGTGATCTTTCATTGTATGATGTAGGTACAAGAAAGGAAGCAAACTTGAGGACAAGTTTCTCTCAAGAAGGAGGGGATGATGGAGGTCCAAGTAAGCTAAAGGTCTAGAATGAGAGCTTGAAGCACTTCCTTTGGTGAGCTTTAAAGGATCAATGGCAAGAGCTAGGACTCAAGCACTTCAAGACTACATCCAAGCTAACTTCTATCTCTTGGAAAAGTATGAAGAAGCACACCAACTCAGTGCAACCACAAAAGAAGTGTTGTATATTTTAATAGATTACCATATTCCTGTAATAGATTACATAGGTATTTTGTAAAGAGTTTATGATACATGTAATCGATTACCAGCAATTCAGTTTTATACAGACACAAGACTTGTCTATTTTAATCGATTACGAGACATCTGTAATCGATTACATGAGCCTGAAAATTATAAATAACTCTGTTTTAATCGATTACAAGTGCGAATTAATCGCTTACTTCAGCATTGAGTCTGCACTACGCCTATTGAGCAGCCAAGGGTCACTTTAGGGAAGCTTGCACATCAAGCTTCATTTGGGCTTCATTTCAATTTTCATTTTCCTTATATTTAGTGACATTTAGCTTGTAATTCTGTGGCTTTTATAAGATGCCAAAACTAATTGTAACTAACTTTGGTTCATTAATACAATTCTGAAAATTGTTGTGAGAGTTTCTCTCTTGTTCTTGTGTAAGAACTTCTTGAGTCTTATCAATGGCTTCTCAATGTTATTGTGGTGATTCTTCTTAGGCTTATTGGAAAGCTTTTCCATGGTGTCGTCCATCTTCATCCCTAACCTTTCTTCCATCTTCCATTGCTGAATTAAAAAGCTTAAAAGCAGCCCTAAATTCTGTGAAAGTGCATAATTCAGAGTTCTTGAAGTTTGCTTGAAGATTGAGTTTCATTGCAAGGTATATTTGGGAAAACTAATGGCTAAGGGTTCAGCTATACATCATAGCAACATCACAGCCATTCATCACAGCCCCATTGGTTTTGGAAGCTTTCCTCCTTTTAAGTTATTGTTCCACCCTTTGAGCTTTGTGGACTAGCTCCTCTATTGTGACATAAGAATGAAGCTCCAACACATCTTGAATTTCTCTATTCAAGCCATGAAGGAACCTAGCCATGGTTGCCTCTTGGTTCTCCACAATTTCATCCCTCATCATCATCAATTTCATCTCCTTATAGTAGTCATCAACACTTTTGTAGCCTTGAAATAGTCTTTGGATCTTGTTGTGGACTTCTCTTGTATAATAAGTGGGAACAAATTTTTCTCTCAAGCACCCCTTCAAGTCATTCCAGCAATTTGTTCTTTGTCTCCTTAACCTCCCTATGTCCATTTGAGTTTGGTTCCACCATACGAAAGCATAGCCACCAAATTCTAGAGTTGCTAGAATCACTTTCTTTTCTCCATCAAATTGTTGGCATGAGAAAATTTGCTCTACTTTCATCTCCAACTCAAAGTAAACTTCAGGATCATAAGTGCCAAGGAACTTTGGAATTTTTATCTTCACTCAACTCAATCCTCATTCATCCCTTCTCTCTCTTCTCTCATAAACCTCCAACCTTCCTCCTCTCTATTTAGCCTCCTAGGATTGCGTCTCCTATTATTGTTTTCTCTCCACTCCTCTCTCTCATTCCCCTCATCTTCATAATTTCCTCAATGAGAGGATGCATACTCACTCAAACTCCTAT
This sequence comes from Glycine tomentella, assembly GCA_007407185.1. Taxonomy (NCBI): domain Eukaryota; kingdom Viridiplantae; phylum Streptophyta; class Magnoliopsida; order Fabales; family Fabaceae; genus Glycine; species Glycine tomentella. The sequence goes on from PYAF01002380.1 coordinate 473,808, forward strand.
TGCCATAAGTCTCTCCATCCACACTCCCAATTGGATTACTCCTTCTTTGGGTCTCCTTTTGTAACTCCTCAAATCTTGCACCCATTCTAGTTTGTAATTCTTTCATTTTTTTTGTAATGACCTTCATCAACCTAGAGGTCTTAGGTGACAAAGCCTTTTCTCCTCTTGAGGTCATCCTTAAAAAAAATTGTTAGCAAAAACACAAGTATATAAGAAAATTCTCACCACTCTCTAAGTGTTTACCACTCACACTCGTGTTTGCACACTTTGTCTAGGCTTTTTCTTTAATGTTCTCTCTTGCCTTTTTCCACTCTTGTTCCTCTATAGTTCTTAAGCAACAACTTCCAATCCAATCAAGGTTCTTTACTAAAGTGAAATAAGAACAATTCTAGACAAGACTCAAGAGTCCAAGAACAAGAAAACTCTAAGAAAAAACCTTGGAATTTTTAAGAGACAAACAACAAAAGCAAAAAATTTTAGAATGGCACAAACTCAAATTGGAATTTAATGAGACAACTTAAGGATAGTTGCTAGACCAAACTGCACAAGGAAGATACACCAAGCAAATTCAATTGTTAGAAGCCAAATTTCACCAAGTTTGCATGTCATACAAGTTCACTTAATTTTGTGGTTCAAAGGAAATTTGAACCTGTAACTTTTGTAACTTTTCTTTGCTTCTAAATTCTGTTTTTATTTTTATTTTTCCAGCCACAAATTCAATCATTTCTTTGGTTGTACCTAATTATTTTTCTTTTGCCTTTTCTTGTTTCTTTCACAATATTTTTGTAAGCTTTTGTGTACAAGTTCAAGAATTCTTAAAAAAATTTAATGAATCAAGAACAAAAACTATGTATAACAATTGTAAAATTTGTTTTTAACAACTCAATTCAGATCTAGACATGAGATTAGAATCAAAACAAGTGGTTATACAACACACAAACAATTACTAACACAAGTTGACAATAATCAAAACTATAAAATTATCAAGAACAAGAAAACAAGAATTTCACAAGAAACTTGAAACTAAACACTAGGAAAGGTGTAGGAACACAAGACAATGCCCAAACCACCAAGACTCTCACGAAAATTTAAGAAAACTAGGAATAGGTGTAGGATTTAGTGTTTTTCGATTTTACCTTTGGAGGAGTCCTAAGAACTGAAATTGAAGAAGAACTTCATAAGGATTAGGCTCTAGATACCACATGATGTATGTCTAAACTCATTAGACATTGATTTCCCCAATCTACCTTGCAATGAAACTCACTCTTCAAGATTCCTTCAAGAACTCAAGCCTTCCCTCAATTCACGTGCAGCACAAGGCTAGAAGGAAGCTTCAAAGTGCAGCAATTGAAGATGGAAGAAGACAAGGGATGAAGATGGAAGACACCATGGAGAAGCTCTCCAATAAGTCTTGGAAGAATAGCAACAATAGCATTGAGAAGCCATTGATAAGACCCTAGAAGTTTTTGCACAAGAACAAGAGAGAAACTCTCACAAGCAATTTCAGCTTTGTATTAATTTGTCGAAAGTTGTTACATTCAGTTTTGGGCAGTCATATATATAGCCACGAAATATTAAAAAAACCTGATGTAATTGAATGTAATCGATTAATACGTCCATGTAATCGATTAATTACTCTTAAGTAATCGATTAATTGTTTATTTAATCGATTAATTTGTTCTTGAGTTTTCTGGAAAAGATGTATGAACAAAGTAATCGATTAATTCGTCCTGTAATCGATTAACACAAAGTTTTCCCATTTCACAAAGTGCTTAAGTAATCGATTACAAATTAATGATAATTGATTAACATAGATAGGAAGTGTTTAATAATCAATTACAGATAAATGGTAATCGATTAACACAGATAGGACTTGTTCTGTGTTTGTACTAAGTTGGTGTGCTTCTTCATGCTTGTCCAAAAGATACAAGTTAGCTTTGATATGCTCTTGAAGGATCTTGTCATGGGTTCTCTAAAGCTAACCAAAGGAAATACTTTAAGTTCTCCTTCTTGATCTTGAGCTTGCAATGGACCTCCATTAAAACATTAATTACTCTTTGGTGAGAAGCAATTGAGAGGAGAACAAAATCAAGGGTAATTTTAGAAAAACGATATAAATAGTTGACAAATTTAATGTGGTTATAAATGAGAAAAAGGGTTATGCAATCGTCACTTAATCACAACTCATCATATATGGTAAGTTTGTTGACTTTTAAAATAATTATCTTAAAATAATTGTAATTGAATGACGATGTAAAATTATTTTACACTGTTCGTGCATAAACATTAAACTCTAAATACATTAACAACTTTTTTTAAAGTGTTTGAATTAGTTAAAAGAGTCTTATATATAGAAACAAAAATAGTAATTAAAGTTGGTTGAAATTGGATAATTAATGCTACTTAACGCAATTGATCTGATTTGACCCGATCAAACCCGATCGGGTCGATCATCGGATCCCGATTGAACCGGTTTGACCTGACCATTTTTGTTAAAGCAAAAATCATACAAAAAAATGAAAGAAAAATTAGATTTTTTTAAAAAAAATTGGATTTTAGAGTTTGGATAAACTTTTATTACTCAAATAATGTTATATACTTATATATAATAAATAAATATATAATTTTAAATTTTTAATATATATATATATAAGATCAAATTGAACCGATTATTGATTCACCAATTTGACCACTATTAAATTCAAAATACTTTTAACCATAAAAAAACAAACAAGCAATTAAACCTAATTTTATTCTATGCATCTTAACAATATCTAAAGCAAAATAGGCACTTAATATTAGTATTTTTTCTTTTAAGTGTGGAAACATGAAGAGGCGAGGGTAGTTCATGACATGCTCCTTGATAAGCTAAAAAAGACTAGAAAAGGCTGTGTGTTGTGCCTCGGAAGGGGAAAAGCGCAGTTGAAAGATTGAAGCTCGAGATGTCGGGGAAAGGCGCAAAGGGTTTGATAACTGCTAAGAACCCTTCTTCCTCTAAGGACAAAGACAAGAAAAAACCCATTTCTCGCTCCTCAAGAGCCGGTCTTCAGGTTCCTCTCTCTCTCTCTCTCTCTCCTTCAAAATTTCATCATTTTGTGTTTCTCGCTTATCAAACGGTTACAAGTTTTCACCTTTTTCAATCTTTCTTGTTCTTGATCCACATATGTACCACATTTATCTTTTATCTCTTTGTATTAGGAATAGGTTTTTCTCTTTCTTTATGGGGAAAGGGCAACTATGATTTCTTGGTAATTTTCTTAGTTTATGGTTTGAGTTCTGTTAAAAACATTTAACCGTTATGTACCTTTTGTTTTTATTTTTACACCTATAAAGTGGTTTTCATTCTTAAATTTTCATTTTTTTTTCACGGACCCATTTTCTGTTTACCTAACCAAGACATCCTAAATTTGAGAATTAGATGTTCTTCTTATGGCAAATTTTGTGTTGTGTTGATTGTGTATATGGTTTGTTGGGAAGGGCTTACTCTCCATTTGTCCTTTTTCCTATGCTTTTGTTCATGTTTGACCTTGATTTGTGGCAGTTTGTTTGTTAAGTGATGAGTCCATTTTGTTCAGTTTGTGTGATTTTGTTGAAATGTTAATTAACATGTGCTTATTTTACATCTGTTTGTTGAAATGACGGGCCATGCCCAGATTTCCCTAGTGAGCTTGGAGGGTAATTGTTTTGTGTAATGGTAAAAGAGGGTTTGTAACATAAAGTTCACACTTGTTTGGCATTGGTCCCTCGTCTGTTTTTACAATGTTCTCCTACTTTTCTTTATGGAATACTTTGTTTGGCATTTTTTGTCGTTTGGTGTTCTGTAGGTCCTTGGACTAATGTTTGTTTGCAAGTAGTATTAATGATTTTGGAAGATGTAGAAGTTTAAATTTTTTTTTTGTCAATGTGCAATCCATGCTATCCTTATTGGGTGCAGTTGGTTGGAGTGTAGTGTTGGTATCTTTGAGGAAGTTTCTAGGACTGTTTTTGGTTAATGTTGGGTGTGCCCTTGTCCTCAAACTGATAGGGACCAAGAAAGGTAATTCTTGAATTCCCTACTTTAAACACAGAATTATGCTGAAATATACGTAGAGGAATTTTATTGAAGAAAAGAAAAGGCTTTACAATTCACTCAACAAAATTGGGGATGGTAGATTCCCAATTCCACTTCCCTCGAGACCTCTGTCTCTTACAAGGACTTCCTCCCAGCTACTGATATCTCTCTTTTTTTTTCCCCACCCCCTAGTCCCTACAACAGCATTATTTATAACCTATACACAAAGACACTCACTCTCCTAATTACCTAACTACCCTTGTCCTTAAATCTTTATATTTCTCCTTTTGTACACTTGCCATTCCCTAGTATTATTATTTTCTTCTCTTGGTATCAACTGCTGATCTGTATCACAAACCAATTTTTGTTTACTGGATTTAATGATTTTGGTAGACATTAACCAACATCAACAACACCTTTAACCCAAGTTAATTGGAGTCAGTGGTAGATGAATCCAATGATAAATCAGAAATAAGACAAAGAAAGAGAAAGGGAGAGGGGAAGAGAAAAGTAGAAATAAGACAAAAGAGAGGGAAAAAAAAAGCTAAAATAAAAGAGGGGTGAAAGGAAGAGGGGAAAAATGAAGGGGAAGAGAACAGAAACAAGAGAACAACTGAAACATAGAACTACTAAATGAGTTTAACCCTCCACCAAGCTTATAGTTTTTCTTCACTCCGTCTTAAAACATATCGTTCGTCAATCTATATCTCACTCCATTAGGTCTTGTTTAACTACCTTTCGTCAAGTAAGTTTCGGTTGACCTCTACCTCTCTTTGTGTGGAGCTCTTGGTAACATACTCTTGTTCTTACGGGAGCATCTAGTGGTCATTTCATAATGTGCCTAAACCACCTCAATCTAGGCTCTCTCATCTTTTCACATATCGGTACCACTGATACCTTTCATCGAATATTCTCATTTCTTATCTTATCTATTTTCGTATAACTACACATTCACCTTAACATCCTCATTTCTGCTACCCCTATCATATGCTCATGTTGCGTATGTGCTGGCCAGTATTCCACTCCATATAACATTGTTGGTCTTACAGCTGTCTATAGAATTTTTCCTTTTAGCTTAAGAGGAATTTTGCAGTCACACAAAAACCCCGATGCATTAAATTGTCAATGGGTAACCTGTATGCTAATATTCAGTGCATTTGGTTGGAGTTTAATCCTCATTCTTTTTTAAGTTTCTTTGGCTGAGCAGCTGATATGAGCTAAAGATTAAGTGATTAGCTTCTATTGTGTGCAAAGCACATGGTCCTCTTTGAGGGTTTCCCTTTGTCTATTGTAGAGGATCCGTTATTTTCCAATTTCCTAATTTTCTCCTCTTTGCCTGTTGTAAACGTGATAATCTATGCTGAAGAATGTATTCAACTGAACCTAATTGAAGATAGCATTTTTGCTCTCCATTCCTTGTTTAGTGTGGCTGTTGACTTGTCTGTGTTTAATCTACTCCTTATTGGATAACCTTCTGGCTTTTAGGTTGTTATTTCAATGAATGTGAAGTGGTAGTCTGACTGATAATCTGCAGAATCTAGTAAAGTAAGTTAATAATGTGTTTAATTCAATTCATCCATAGTTGTCATGGCCACACCAATTTCATGATCAGCTATAACAATGATCTTGTTTTTGGATTGACCAATATCTTTGGATAGTGTAACTGTTTTTCATTTTTACCGTAGGTATTTTGTTCTGAGAAAATTGTTTTTGGTTTGAATGAAGGGGCAGTGAGAAATCATAATTAATGTTGCAAGTGGTTAATTAATGTATTCTTTGATTCTTGGAATGTGTAACATTGGGGCAAATCATGATGGACTTCTTTTTGTTGGCATAGCTAAATTTCATCTGGTGTGTGTCTTGAATATCTTTTTATGTAGTTCCCTGTTGGACGCATTCATCGTCTTCTGAAGTCAAGGGTAACAGCGCATGGAAGAGTTGGGGCAACAGCTGCAGTTTATTCTGCTGCCATCCTGGAGTATTTAACTGCAGAGGTGTTGGAGTTGGCCGGCAACGCAAGCAAAGATCTGAAGGTGAAGCGTATTACCCCTAGACATCTACAGCTCGCCATCCGGGGAGATGAAGAACTTGATACCCTCATCAAAGGAACAATAGCTGGTGGGGGTGTTATTCCTCATATCCACAAGTCCCTTATCAACAAGTCTTCAAAGGAATGAGGAGGGTTTATAAGTTATTTCAATCAAGAAATTTACTGTAAATTTGCTTATATCTTTTGATCTGTGGATAATTTGCTCCCTGCATTAGTTTGGTTGAACTCAAAACGTCTTCAAAAGAAATCTGAAAATTTCTGATTTCTTCATTTGAATTTTGTGAAATGTGTTGACTTTTGTGCTATGGTACTGCATGCTAGATGATCATGATACTACCTGTGTCTGGTCTGTATTTTGGAAGATGATTCTTGTCTCTTTAAAACTATTGTCTTTTTCTCTTTTGAACTGCCTTAAAATTGTGAATTTGTGATGGAAAGGCTTTTGTTGCTAGTTTCTTGGTGCTATTCTATTTGAGCTTAACTAGATTCAAAAATGCAAATGAGAAATGTTAGTTTGAACTTGCAAGTGGAGTTGTTCTAACTCCAAGCATGTGTTTACATAGTCAAACTAACCATTTGAAAGCCATTCGAAAGTTCAACCATTTGAATCTAGCTTGGTGGCATGTACAATCTGAATTATGAACCTTGACAATTTAAAAGGGTTTGCAGTTGGGTTTGAATTCATTTTTACAGTCATCTAAGCATGGATATATACTATATTTTGATTTAATCAATTTGAATATAAGAGTGGTTTGAATTAGTTGGATTATTCAATTTTTGCTTCTTTATTTTGTATTTAATTAGAAGGCATTAAATAAATATTTTAATATCTCTTGCAGTATTTTAATTATAACTTTATTTTTATATAAAAATTATATAATAAAAAATATAAATGTAACTTTAAACTAATTAAAAGTTATTAAATTTATAAATGCATCATAATTATTAGGCATATCCCTAAAAAATTGATGTGTAATAATTTAAGAAAATTTAGTATTACAATTTCATAAATATATAATTAAATATGTGCACAAAATTTAAATTCATAAAATTATTTCACAAATTTAGTTTGAATGAAACTGAATAATTTTTTTTTCTTTGAGGAAACTGAATATCTTTTTTAACTTTGATCCCAAATGAAATTTCAAATTTTGTGGCTCAGTTTTTCAATACAGTTTGTTAATCTTTGATGACTTGGTTTTTGTAGTTTAAGTTAGATAAAATTAATCTATTAATAGACCGATGATGATATTTCCTAGGCTCTATCAGATTGCTAATAACAAGCAAAGTCTGGTTGTGGATATGGGATATTGGTCTCCTTAACTCAGACATGGTCACTGGTCCCAATTGTCCATCTTTGAATTCGACTTTTTGGAGGTGTGTCGTACCAACACATTCTCTTTTCTTTTTTTGGAGATTGCTTTTGGGGAGGTTACCAACAAGATCAACTTTGAATGGAAGAGGAGTAATTTTGTCTAGTTTGCATGCACTTTATGTGACAATGAGTTGGAGGATATCATTCATTTATTTTTAATGTTTGATTTTTCTCATGTTGTTTGGATGGTGTATACCAGTGGTTGGACTTTACTATGGTGCAACTCGAATCAAATACATGAACATTATGTTCAACATGGTTTGTGTTTCAGAGGAAAATGTGTGAAGAAGACGAGATTCATTACATGGCATGCGACGTGTTGGAGTTTATAGATTCAACGGAAAAACATCATTTTCAACGATGACAATCCTGATATTGCGTGTATTCTATTTCAGGTTTAGCAATTATCATGGGCTTGGTTTAGGTATAAAAGATTATGCTTATCGGAAATATCTTTCGCAAATTAGTGTTTTAATCCTATGGAGTGCTTTTGATTATGTTATGTTTTTCCCTGACTATTTTGATGACATGTAATACTTACTGTAGTCTTATTTTATTCTATGATCACAATTTGGGTGGCCATTTTATCAATTAATAATATTCATTTACGGTTTAAAAAAAAGACCATGATGAACTTATTATTTTAAAATTTAAAGTAATTTCCTCAGTTTCTTAATTTAATAAAAAATGATTTTTGTATGTTTTTTTAAGAGTCTAAGAAATCCTGTAAAAAAAAGAATAAGAAAAAAACGATTATTGTTCAAAATCAATGGCCAAACATGCACATATAAGAACAGAGAATTGTACTCCTTAAGTTAGAAAAATCATAATTCATAGCTTCATAATTTTTTTCTTCTAAATGACACATTAGTTGATGTCCCAACAAGTAAGGAAACCGTAGATAAGAAATAATAAAATATTTTTAAATCCCCATGGTTAAAAAATCATCAAACAAATCACATTATTCTAGACCAAACGAATTCTAAATATGTACAAATATTACAACCATTTCATCTTAACCATAGCTCAAAAATAATAATAATAAATATTTAAAATGTTTTTCATTCATGTAATATATCAATTTTTATAGTTACCTTTTTTTATTTTGCTATTTAAACTTTTCTATTTTTTGTCTTTAGTATTTATCGTTAGTAATAGGCTGTTAAATCATGATGTAATAGATGAAATATAGTGTTATTAGTGTCACATCATTATCACAATATATTCTGTTTTATCCACATCATTAATTATTTCTTAATTTTTTAAAAAAACATCACGCCTTTAGAGTCGGCTTAACCGACTCTATCTTAGATCAAACAACTCTATCTCAAATTTGTGAACTGCGAACCAGATCTCCAAACTCCAATTGCTCCCTCTCCCTACCATCAATGCTTCCTGGATTCCCTCCACGACCTCAAACACCCTTCCCTACTGTTCAAACACAGGTGCACCATTTTGTTGCTTTTGACGACGAACCCCTCTATTTATATGGGGGTGTTTAGTCACAATCTTGCAATGGTTGGGAACTCACACAACTATCACGACCACCACGAGCCAAACCGATGTCGTTGCAACACCCCTCATGAAAGCTCGATCCCTATCATTGTTTTTCCCCCAAATTTCACAGCCTTTGAGAATGACTTCCTCTTCCACACTCGTTCTTGTGCTCGTGGCGGTGTTTGTGTTCTCCATTGTTGCATAATCTCTAACGCCATCTCCAAAGTTATTGCTCCACCAAAAACCGCTACTCCAAATGCTCCATCGCCTTCTTTGTCCCCACCCGTCATCGCTCCATCACCTTCCTTCATCGTGAGCTCGTTGTCGTCTCCTCCCACTTCATTTCCAGAGTCTTCTCTGCTGCTTGCCATCTCTTTATCAGTGATCTCTTCCTTAATCAGGTCGGGTTTTTTTTTTTTAAAATCTTACAACAATTTTTATTTTAAAAAATTATTATGTGAAAATTAAAAAGATGCCATATAAGCAAATGTAACATGATGTGGAAGTGATGTGGCATTTTGTCTGCCACATCATCATTTAATGACCTCATATTAACAACAGATACCAAATGCAAAAATCTGGAAAGGTCAGGTAGTAAAATAAATAAAACAATTAATAGGTAGCAATATGAAAAAAGATATTATTTAAGCCTAAAAGAAATCATATAGATTCGTAAATCATGAGCGAAATGTTTTTATTAAATGTACAAGATTGACTTGAGAATCAAAATAAATATTTAATTTACAAAGAAACACTTCTCAGCCTCTGCAAAACTGCAAAAGAACCTTTAAACTTCCTTACAACATAAAACCTGAAGGGGGGCAAATTAGGGGAGGGGATTTGGATCCTCTCAAATGAAAAAGAGTGTCAACGAAAATCATGGATATGACTTGACACTTTCATTTGAGGGTGACAAAATCTGGCCAAGCCTTGGGCACCACATCAGATGATCTAACAACGGCATAAGCCCACAGTGATCAAATAAACTGCTATTTAACATTGGTTCTGGTGTCAGTACCGTCTTTCAAGAAAACCAACTCGGTAACCAATGCAATATGATCACTACCCCATTTCTGCACAACAGATAGGCAAAGAAAAACTTGAAAAAGCAGAAGTCACACATTTCAAGCAACAGTTAGCAAAATCAGGGGAAGTAACAACAGAAATTATACATAAAAGGAATCCAGTTCAGTAATAAACCATTATGGTTATCGTGGAAACCTAAATTGTATGAAAAAAATCGTCTAGTCAAGCAGGGATGAAAGCGCATGCCCGCCCCCTGTACTTTAGACTTCTATTACTGAAAGAATCCACGTCTAAAGTCACACAATCTTACAACAATAGCCCTTTATCCGAGATGTGGGTAACACATAATGATAACGAGTGAAAGAAAGTCCCAAAAAACCCACTTATGAACCCCATCCATTTGCAATCTTTCACACAAAAACTACGAAGTTTTCTTACCTTAGTTGGGAATCCCGGAGTCCATTCCATGGCATGTTTAGACATCGGAGCAAGAACTCTGGTTGTTTGAAGACCTTCAGATCGCCTAATTCTCAGATCAAGGGAAAAAAATGCATTCCGATTAACTCCTTTCATTGAATTAAGCATACTAAGTATACAGCCAATTCTTTTGAATGCTTACTGAAACTCCAATGTACAAATCAGCAATGTTAATGAAAAGAATATCATGCAACTATAAGAACTTCAGCAATGCCAGCAGAGCAATTATTGTGATTTTACATTTTAAAAAATAAAGCAGAGCAGAGCAAAACAGTAGCAGATAAATTTGAAGAGAATAGCACCAACCAAATGTAGTCCACAGTTCCCAAAAAGCGTCTATTATAACTGGTCACCAGAGGCTCTCCATGGGGGTCTCTAGTCCCTGAACAATCCTGCATTTATACAAAAAAAGGGAGATTAGTACAATAAGATAATATGAAAGAGCACCAAGTTTACAAGTTTTATGGAAATACAACTTTTAAGTCTCAAAATGTAGCTTTTAAATGAGATGTAAGATGTGATAGCTTGTATAATAAAAGTAAAGTTCAAAGAAAATGTACAGAAGATCCTTTTAGATCTACCATGGCTTCAGTATATGTGCTCTTAAGCAGTAAAGGGTGCTCCAAGAAGGTGCATTATGCATTTCCTGTTGCAGTTTCTATTTCCATAGGGGTCCACAATGCTGGATTATAAGTAGCTTGCTCTGAGTCAATAGATTTAGAAATCTGCCTTGGAGATAAGTCATCCTCCATTTCATTGCTTTCTATGGGCAGCAACAAGTCGTTGGAAGCAGAATCTAATTCCTCAGATTGATATGGCTTTTCAATATCTAAATTTCATTGATGAGCCAAGATCAAGAGCCACTTCTTCAGCATTAGGTAAGGAAGATATTAAACAAATGCCATCTTCACTTTCACCGCCTATAACGTTTTTATCTGTCTCATCAAAGAATGATTTCTCTTTCACATCTGGTGGAAAATCAATGTTGGACAAGTGATGCGATTTGTCAACTAGATATGATGTTGATGAGCAGTTATTTTGGTCATTAGCAATTTCCTCATGAGATGGACTATCTCCATCTTCAAATACACTGGAAACTGAAGTCTGGCTGGATGGTTTCATTGAAGAAATTTCTACATTGTCTAGATCTATCGACTCAAGATCAATTCTCACCTTGGAAGATTGATCATCTTCCTGGAGGTTAGGGCGCAGTCAAACTCCACATGTTTATTCCCTTCAGAGACATGCAAGTTGGATTCTTTGCTTAATAATTTCTTTATTTGAAGTTGGGACAGCATCTGGTATATGTTCATTGCTGCCAATCCAAGTTGCATCACTGTGAACTTCTTCAGGAGATGAGGAGGTCACAGGAGTCATGTCATGAATCTCACCATTTACATGATCAATATGGAGCCTACCTTCACTATAAGAAGGATTAGGTTCTTTTATGCTACCAACTTCACAAGAGATCTTAGAATGGTCAACAGCAGTTTCCTGAGTATCTTTTCCTGCATATGCATCACTTTCCTTTCCACACTCAACATTTGTACAAGACTTAACAGAGGTATCTGAAGCAGTCTGAGTACATTGATTATCCAAGCTGTGACATTTAGTGTCCAGGTCCCTCGTTATTTTGTTCAATAACTTCTTTTTATCACCTTCTGTGGATGTTGCCTGAACTGAACCATTAGCAGATATTTCACTGCAAAATTTTAAAATATTTTAACAGATATTTATAGTATAAAGCAAGAAATCTAATAAATATAAACGTATAAATGTCTCAAATGCAAAATTCTACCTAGAATTAGGACCATAATAGAGCTTTGATGCATGAATTGTAGCAGAAGCTTGTCCTGATACCTTATTTCTATCTATTCCAGACAGATCTAACTGTAATAATATAAGGATATTATTTTCTGTGTTAACCATCAAAGGCAGAGAAAGAAAAGAACTAGAGTAAAGACTGTACCTTCTGTTCTGATATAAAGTTCTATAACGGACTCTGAGGCAAGATAAAAATATCATAAAGGCTATGATAACATTTCACAAAATGACAATGAAAAAACATAATAGAAAAAATAACCTTGGGAGTACAATTAAAATCCCCACATATAACTACAGGGGCATCATTCCAGAGTTTAGAAACCTTATCAAGCAGCACTCAAACCTGCTTGAAATAAATATAAAGAAGGAGAGTGAGTGGCTTGACGGATCTGAAATTTCATTTTAATTTTTGTTAAATTTGGTTCTCAAATTCTCCTCTTTTGTTATTCCTGTTGATGTTTTTGTTATAGTTCTGAAATTTCATTTTAATTTTTGTTAAATTTGGTTCTCAAATTCTCCGCTTTTTATTCCTTTTGATGTTTTTGTTATTTGTGTCTTGGTGACTTGTTGGTCATGAGTTCGAATCCGAAAATAGCCTTTCTGCATATGCAAGGGTAAGGCTACGCATAATATCCCTCCTACTTACTTGCACATAGCGTGAAGTCTCCGGATAATGGGGTACGTAGATTTCAATTTTTTTTTTGTCAATATTGGTTCTGGAACTTTTCCTATGTAAAGATGATAACATGCTTTGGACTTACAGTAACTCGTGTTGGACTTACAATACTGCGATACTATTTTGGATGATTTGGGTTTCCAATAACCTATGCAAGCAAGACTTACCCAAGGTCATGTTTACAAGATGGGGGGATTTTTGTGGTTAGCTATTACAGTATTATTTATTATATTGTCATATACTTGGGTATAGTAGCTGGATCACTACCAATGGCTTCAAAATATTAGGTTTTGGTTTTCAAATATTGATACTTGACTTTAGTGAATTTCATAGAAGATGCTGAACATCCAGTGATAGTTTCATAATATTCTTTTTATCAACATAAAAGATCCTAAATGTGACTATGTATTAAGAAAAAGAGTGTGTTCAATTTTTGGAATTTCAAAAATACTCTTTGAAAAACCGCTCTTGTGGGGAAGACGAGGTTGGTTTTTAAGTTTTAACAGTTGTTGTGAGGAAGATGAGGGCAAAAGTGTCCTATAATTTCATTAAAGAAGCATGTGCAATGCATGTGAGGCATTTCAGTTAACAGAATTAACACCTTGATGGTCCAGGGGATACCTTTGTAATAGAGTTATAAAAGTTAGGGGAGTTTTTGTAGGGGTAAAATATGGAGGGGATGCAAGTGTAATAAGTCCTAAACTTAGGGAAGGTGAATGTGATTTACTCAAAAAAAATTACAAGCTAAATTAGTCTTATGACAAATACTTCCTAAATAATCAATTATGAACAACAGAGAGTGGGAAGAGAAGTATTGATATATAATCAAACCACAAGAGGGAACACTTTCGATTCCTACTTCAGGTTCACTTTAAGCAAAAACTTGAAACTCTGAACCTCACAATTCTTCTTACCAGCAACACACCTTCATCATTGAATCAAACCGACAAAATTCACACAAGTGAAGCAAGAACCATTTATCAAACTATCTATCCCAAAAATTGTTCCTTATTGGCATTTGATTTCTCGAATAAACAAAAATTAACAATCAAAAGTCAGAACATAAAGCTAATGCTTGCTCCATCAGCACTCATTGTTAACCACTCAACATACGTTTTCATAACATAATCTAACCCATTGAACAATGCAATGCAGCTACTTTTGGGAATAAAAAATTAGCATTCACAATACACCTAAAACAACTTCTTCCTAAACCCTAGGATTGAAACCGAAGCCATAAGCCCACAATCACGCAGAAGGAGAGTGAGGTTACCACAATGAGGAAGCGGCAGAGGCGTCAGAGCAAGATCCCAGTCTCGATAATCTGGCGGTTGCGGCCGCAGACGAAACGCCGGCTGGTAATCAGAAGGCGGAGGCGGACGAAAATGAGTCGAATGCGGCTGAAACTGTGGCAGAGGCGGACCGAACTGCAACGGATAGGGACGGAACAGAGGCCGGTGATGGTGAGGCCGCGGAGGCGGATGAGACCTCGGATTGAAAGGCGGATTCTGGTGGTGCGGCGTTTGGTTCGGGAAGCTTCCACCCTCGCCATGGCGGAGTCCCAAATTGGCGTCGCAGACGGAGCGCAAGTGCGCATCATCGGAGACGAAGAGGCCTCCACCGCCGAAGAAGCCTCTACCGCGTCCTCGGTGCTGTGAAAAATAATAAAAAGTGAGTTTAATTTGGTGAGTGCATGGATGTGTGGATACTGTGATAAGTACATCTGTGAGGAGAGAGAAAGAGAGAGTACGAGTGGGCTTGAAGACATTGAGGTGGCGGTGGTTGCGGCGGTGTCGGTGGCGGCGATGAAATGGATGGTGGGAGGAGTGCGTCGCACTGTAGGAGAAACATGGAACGGAGCGAGTGAAGTGTGTGCAAGTAAATGAGTTGGTGCGTTCATGCATGACGCGTGGGCATGGCTTATTTATCTGAAAATTTTAAAGGAACCTGAAAATCCAAATAGACATATTTTTGCCCAAAATTATATAAGAAGCGATAAAAAAAATGTAGGCAAATTTAAATAAATAATTAAAAATAGGGGGCTGTTTTGAAATAAATTCAAAATTTGGGGCGGTTGAACACGCCTAAATTGGACGTGTTTGGGTGGGTGAGTTCTGTATAAGCAGGCTCAAGATAAGTAGTTTCTAGATGCATTGTTGAGTGAATTCTTGTTTGGGTCTATTTCTTCAGATAATGAGTTCTTATTTAAGCGTCTGTATTGAGTTATTGGTTGAGTGAATATTTGTTTTTGTTGGCGGCAAGGTATGAGTTCAAATAGTGAGAGCGTTCGTGTTATGTTATTTTTTAATGGAAGGAAAGTTAGAGGATGACGGGGTGTTGTTTTTGAAGGGGACAACAGGCCAACACGTATCAATCAAAGATCAACAGTGAGTGAATTGCATGAGAAGGTACATCAAAAATTAGGTCTAAAAGACAATCAACGTTTCATTTTGGTGACATCAAGATTATGGCAACACGATCATTCCACAAGGATTCAACTGCTGGATGATGAAGACATAAAAATTGTAATAGACCAATTTTTGAAGAAGTCAACGAATGATTTGTTAGAATTGTACGTGGATTATACCGCAATGGAGGATGTTGTTTTACCCTTACCCATGAGGTCAGCCGATTTTAATTATGCACATAATGAAGCATCATATGGTGCTCCAGGTGTAAACGTATCTGAGGAAGTTGAACATGACCCAACTTGGGTTATGAATGACGATGAGGAGGATGATGATGATGAAATTATCGCAATGGAAGATCGTCTCATTGAGGAGGATGCTAGTGCGTCGGATAATGATGAGGATGCTGGTGTGCATGCGACTGAATTCCAAGAAGAAACTGATGTGGGGTCATCTCAAATCTGTCATCATGTCGACGTTTGATCTACTCAACCAGAACAACCTGTCGAAGGTATGTTAGATTGCTTTAATTAGTGAAAATGCAGTCATATATGTGTAGTTGTATATTATAGTATAGTATTTTATTTGCCTGATATGTTTAGGTGTTGAGGTCATTCCTTTTTGGGATGGAATTCCACATTACATATATATTGATTGGAATCATCCAAGCGAAGAAGAATCTTTTACCAATTCTACTTCGGGTTCGGGTTCAGTGCAAGGTCCATGGCAATTAGGAGACGATTTGTTTGTTAAACAGGAATTTGCATTCAAAATGGACGCACAAATTGCAATTAAGTGGAACCTCATGAAAGAGCATCAAGAAGCAACTATGGTTGAGAGCATGCTTAACAAGTTTAGCATGAAGTGTATTCGAAACAACGATGGTTGCCCTTGGAGGGTTAAGGTAATCAAAGCAACGTACGATGACAAGTGAGTTGTTTCAAGATGGGGTGGAAAACACAATTGCCTGAATGATCATATTACAAAGGGTCACAAACAGCTTGATGTTGATGTTATTGCTTCACTTATAGTAGGTATGTTTCTATTAAATTTGCTCAATATGAAGAATATTGTTTTTAAAGGTATGTTGTTAATGTCAATGTGACCATTTCATTCTTAGGAATGTTGTTTAGGGTTTAGGGTTAGGGTGTTTAGTGTTTAGGATTAAGGTGTTGATGGTTTGGGTTAATGGTGTTTAGGGTTTAGGGTTATGATGTTTAAGGTTTAGGGCTAGTGTGTTTGGGGTTTAGGGTTTAGGGTGAGTGTGTTTGGTGGTTAGGGTTAGTGTGCTTACTATTTAGTGGTTAGGGTTATGGTGTGAATTATTAGGGGTTAGGGTGTTTAGGGTTTATGGGTTTAGGGTTTAGTGTTTATGGTTTAGGGTTAGGATGTGAATTATTAGGGTTTAGGGTTAGGGTGTTTAGTTGTTTAGGGTTTAGAGTGTTTAGTGGTTGAGGGTTATGGTGTTTAGGGTTTAGGGTTAGGGTGTGTAAGGTTTAGGGCAAGTGTGTTTGGTGTTTAGGGTTAAGGTGTTTACTATTTAGTGGTTAGGGTTAGTGTGTTTAGTGTTTAGGGGTTTAGTGTTTAGTGTTTAGGGTTAGGGTGTGAATTATTAGGGTTTAGGGTGTTTAGTGGTTTAGGGTTTATGTTTAGTGGTTTAGGATTATGGTGTTTATTGTTTAGGGTTAAGGTGTTTAGTGTTCAATTGTTTAGGGGTTACGGTGTTTGCTTTATGGTGTTTAGGGTTCACTTGTAGTAGGTATGTTTCTATTAAATTAAAACAATATGAAGAATATTGTTTTTAAAGGTATGTTGTTAATGTCAATGTTACCATTTCATTGTTAGGAATGGTTAAGGAGGAATCGTCTGTGTCAATTGCATTGAGTCAGGAGAGCATCACCAATACGTATGGATTTAAAGTTTCATATGTAAAGACCTTGTATGCGAAGCAGAAAGCAATGACAATGATTTATAGGGATTGGAAAGAAACTTTTGCATTTTTGCCGAGATGGTGCAACTACATGTTTCATTTTTCACCAGGTTCTTTTTATGATATTCAAACAAATGCTTATTTTGCAGCAAATCGACTGGTACGGGCAAAGAGTGTGTTTCATTGTATGTTTTGGACTTTTAAGCAGTGTTGCGAGCCTTTTAAATTTTGCAAACCCATCATTCAAATTGATGGGACTTATTTATATGCCAAGTATAAAGGAAAATTGTTGATTGCCATGAGTCAAGATGGAAATAATGAGTGTTTGCCACTGACATTTGCCATTTTTGAGGGGAAACGTTGGAAGCTTGATAATACTTACTTGCTAACATTCGCTTCCACGTTACCTAAATGCAAAATATATGTCTTATTTCAGATCGGCACTGGAGCATAATATCTGCTATGGAGAATCATGCCGACTGGCAACCACCTTTGCGCATCACATGTTTTGCCTTCATCATATTGCCATTAATTTTAATCAAAGGTTCAAAAGTAATATATTAAAGAATACCCTCATGACTTTAGGTATGATAACAACTATGTTCAATACATTAAGCTAAGACAAATATGTAAACGGAATAGTGTTAATGTTATTATTATTCTGCAGGTTATACTCCTCATATGGTTGACTTTGACACCGTGTTTGCACGATTTCGTGATACCAATCCTAAGGTTGCAGAATGGATTGACAGCATTCCTAAGGAAAAGTGGACACGTGAATATGATGTGGAGGGGAATAAGATACGGCCATATGACAACAAACTTGTCTGAATTAGTGAACAGGGTGTTCAAGGGAGCAAGGAACATGCCTATCACTACTCTTGTAAAGC
This sequence comes from Glycine tomentella, assembly GCA_007407185.1. Classification (NCBI taxonomy): domain Eukaryota; kingdom Viridiplantae; phylum Streptophyta; class Magnoliopsida; order Fabales; family Fabaceae; genus Glycine; species Glycine tomentella. The sequence goes on from PYAF01002380.1 coordinate 492,012, forward strand.
ACACGTACACTCGATTGGTTCAATATTTTGTAAGCAGGGGTAAGGTGGCGGTTTCACAGCTTGACCATTCCCAACGGCATTGTAAAAATGTGGTCGATGTTATGACGCATAATCATACACTTGCTACAGGGCACCATGTAGGCACGTATAATGTTGAGCAAACATTATTTCAAGTAGAGAAGGGTTGAGATAGGCAGGGTTTTTAGACACGGACCGACTCGGTCGGTCTGACCGGTCCAACCGGGAACCGGGGACTGGACCGGGTCGGGTGCACAGTTGGATTGTCTATGTCATTAGACTTTTCCAAACTGTTCAACCCGGCTGGGTTGAGATCAACCCGCCAACCCACCAATCCGAACTGGTTCAACACTTTTTACCACTCATCGGCGCCGTTTCACTTCACGGATTATAGGTTTTCTTACTCCCTCGTGCAGCACTGCAGCGCCACAGCGGGCCAGCTTCAGACTTTGTTGTTTCCTTCATCGCGCCGTCGTGACTCGTCGTGCTGCTGCTCTGCTTCTTGTTTTGCAAATCTAGTAGTTCCATTAGGTGGGGATCACTCTCACCAGCTTTACTTTTGTTTTTTCTTTATTTCTTTTCGACCCATCTTCTCCTTTGCTCTTCCAACAACACTATCTCCCTCGTCCCCATTTCTTTCTTTCTTTTTAGATAGATGGGGTTAGAGAGAGAGTTTTTAAAATTGTAGGGTGTTTGGACCCAACTAAGGACTAAGACTGTGAGTTTGTAGGGTTCTCGGTAAGACTGTGAGCTTGTGCGGTTCTCGGTTTTTGATTGACTGTTGTCTTGCTCTCTACTCAGACAGAGAGAGAGAAGGGTATGTAAGTGTAGGTTACAACTGAGGAGAGAGAAATTAAAAAAAGGAAGAGAAGGTCACTCGTGGGGTCTCGCAAAAGGAATGCTGAAAATTGGGCTTTGTTAGTCACATTCACATAATACATGGATGCCTGTCTGGACCTTTGTGTATGCGTAATTGTGTAGCTCCTACCTAACTTTTTTTGTTTCTTTATTTTTTATGTCTTGCCTTTTCATAATTTTAATTCAATTCCTTTTTTATTTTCTCATGCTCTATTTTGGTTGCAACTCCAGCTTTTTCTTAGTGGACCATTCATAATGACACAATGCCCTATTAACTTCTATAATTATATATATATATATATATATATATATATATATATATTCAATCACCGTAAGGACTTCAAGTTGAATGCATAGTTAATTGCAAACACTACTAAAATTAACTTTGCAAACTGGATGTTCTTTGGACTTTGGAGAATATTATACACTTGTAAAAGTTGTTTTTCCACTCGAAGACCTTATGCCATATTGTATATATATATATAGGAGTTAATTAATTAGAACACTGAATTGAATAAAAATTGCTTTAACAAATAAATAAATGTTGTTTTAATTATTAATTTTGGGTGATATATAGCATATTTGCTTATTAATTTGTAAAACCTAGTACTTGTAAAAACATGTACAAGTGATTTTTTTAAAATATTTTAAGACATTATCATGTGGATCAATTAGTAATCTACCAGTTCAATCACTGACTAGATTATGTGGGTCAATCAGTAACCCACCGGTTCAACCACTGACCGGGTTATGCGAGCCAATCAGTGATCCACTGGTTCGACCACTGACCCACTGACCCACTAACCCAGTACCCTGACCGGTTCAATCACCGAGTCGATTTTTAAAACATTGGAGATAGGTCATATTTAGTCAAACTTGCAGAGTGTTCTTGTCAGTGTGGCAAGTTTAAGGCCTTCAAATACCCATGTAGTCACGCCGCAGCTGCTGCTTTACATGTTCGCCAAAATCCTTACTAGTTTGTGGATGATGTCTTCCTTGTAAGCAACTTGGTTTAGGCTTATTCATTCCCATGGCAACCAATTGGTAATGAACGTGCTATTCCACCGAGTGAAGGTCCAGTTGTCATATCTGACAAGAACATGTTGCGTGCAAAGGGTCGTCCAAGGTCCACCAGAATACGTAATGAGATGGACGAAGTGGAAAAAATTCCAAGATGCATCAAATGCGGGATTTGCAAGCAGGTTGGACATAATCGGCGAAATTGTCCTACCCATACTGGTACTTCATGAATTTGTAATTATGTTTTTTAATTAATATGATGTTAATGAATTTGATTTATAAAAATGTTGTGTAACCCCTATATTTGGTTGGAAGAGGTTATATTACTTATCATGTTTTGCATGTGATTAGACATATGACGATCACGTTTTCGAAATGGATAACCTTAAACTGTAAACCATGAACCCTAAACCAAATAAATACAATATTGTTAGGCGGGTCCATGCACCTGGCAAAGCTTATAATTTTGCTATCTTTCTGTAAATCATTCGATATTTTGGGGTTGACTTATTTAGTTGAAATAATCGATCCTATGTTGCTTATGCATCTCCCTCTCCCTCATCAGTCACCATTTCCACACCACATGGGTGCCTTTGATAAAAAATAATAAAGTAAGTGTAATGCTACTTAAAGTATAGTTATTAATTAGGTTTTAATAGAATAACCAGTTATCTGAGTGGAGTGATTGATGAAAACAAGCCAAAATAGGACACGACTGAACATGCCTAACAAATAGAGTGTGACTAAACACGCCTAACAAATAGAGTGTGGCTGAACACGCTCAAATAAGGTGTGATTAAACACGCCTAACAAAAAAGGCGTGACTGAACATGCTGAAATAGGGCGTGACTAGACACGCCTAAATTTGGGCGTGTTGACCCCTAAGAATGCCATAGTATTCAGATTGAATGCCATAGTATTCAGATTGAATGTCATAGTATTCAATCTGAATACTATGGCATTCTTTGGAGAAACAAGCAATCAGACCATTGATAATTCCAAATTAGCATTCTTTTTTCCAAATGAATCAATGAAACATAACCAAAAAGGTGTTTCTTTTAAATGCCCTACTCCATTACCAGTGCGAGTTCCTAATGAGTGTTTTTTCCAGACACTCAAGAGTAGGATGCACGACACCCTTCTGCTAGCCAGTGACCACTTCATTGATGAAATCTACTACCGACAGCCATCCCTACATGCAGGTCAGGAATATTTTTTTCATTCTCTGCAACTCATAAATGATTATGATGTTTGCACAATGATAATGTGCAATGACCAAATGTCAAGTGCTAGTCCTATAGAAATATTATGCACCACCAACAAAACACCCGATGGTATACTCAACCTACTTGGATCCACCATCGTCCCTACACATGATGCAATGCTATATTACAATGGCAAGTGGCACATAGCACGACAAGGCGATTTTGTAGGTTATTCATCCGGAACAAACCCAATAAGGTTTGAAATTCCTTCAGGATGCAACATTGAAACACTAAAGGATGTCATAAAGCAAGTTGTGTCTATAGAGGTTCCCCCTTATGGAATTCAAAACTCACAGCTGATAAGGAAATTGTTTTTCTGAAAGCCAACCCATGCAAAATATTCAAACTACATAATCAAATATCAAATAATAGAGTTGACTAGCGATGAAGACGTGTTTAAGTTGTTAGCAGAATCGAACTACTGAAAACGTTATGGTCCAATAGAGATTTTAGCTATTTTTAACAAACTAGTTACCCAAATGGAATGAGACGTAGTCATAATGTTGACTGGAATGATTCATTGTGTTAAGTAGTGTTTACGAACTTTGGTTATGTTAAATTCTCATTGTCATTAAAATGTCGGTTACGTTATTGGTCGTTTGGATTGTTGCCTCTGTTATGAATTTCTATTTTTCATGGCATTACTGATAGTTAATATGTCGACTGATTAAAATAACTGACACAAAAAATAGTTTGAAACAAATGTAACTTAACAAATATAATGTATTACAAACTAATCAATTCAAAAACACAAACGGCGAAAAAACACCAAGACTCCGGTGGCCACTGATTATGATACACCTGACGATCAGGTAGCCTCCATCTACGAGGTCATGGGGAAGGGTCTGACTAAGAAGGGTCTGACTGAACCGGGCCTTTCTGAGAAAGGTGTGGCTGAGAAGGGCCTGCCCCATAAGGGTCTATATATGGAGGTGGACATGGACTGGCCTGCTCTGAATATGAGGGTTGGGGATGCTCATCAGCTGTGGTCGAATACGGTATATCTGATGGCCAACCTACAACAGAATAATCAATCTGGGAGAGCATCTCGTCAATGTCGGCAGTAGACCAGTCATTATGACATACGTCACTACTTGCCCTAACATCCGCTGATACCATCGCCATTGTAGTGGCCACATATACAGGCTGGGCCTGGCGGTTAGCCGGTGGAGGCATATGACTCTGCGAACTGTCTCCCCTGCACCCCATGTCTCCCTGCTGACTGGACTCATAATACAGGGGCTGGCTGTTATACATCGATGCTACATATTGAGGCCTAAAATAACCCGAAGTACAAGGCCTAATAGCTGCAATGGGCTTACAAACATGATGCATCTATTTCCGTCGATGCTCTAGCCCGTGCCCCTTGTAACGCCCCAATCCGCCAATCAGGGTCATTACCAAACATCAACCACAACCAAACATATAATCAGAGTTTAAGCAGTTTGGAAGCATAAAACATATAAGTGACATCATCAAATGTCATCTACATACACTGTACATATCGTATGGTGAATATACATACATCTCTATTCAGATACAACACTGTACAAATATCCCCTCAGGGTACAGCAAAATCAAAACCAAAGGCTAAATACAACTCATCAGAGCCACAGGCTCATGTCCTCTAGCCTAAGGTGTCCATCAGCAGCTAATCCTGCATAGGCTTCTTGCCTTGGGATCTATCTGCTACTCTCGAGGAATCACCTGCATCATATGTCCCACAAACAGGGTGAGATATAAAATCTCAGTAAACTCAGGGCCCTTGAAGATATTTCCTTCCCCTGGTTCATTGACCACATATATATATATATATATATATATCAAAAACAATCACAATCATCATGTACAATACACCTGACCACAATCAGGCTATACACATCCATCAGCCAAAACCAAGGCATACTCATGGCATAAAGCCATTCATCATATCAATAACTATCATGCAGAGGCTACATCTTAGTATATAGGAACATCTCCTCACAGGGAGGCTACCTCT
>PYAF01002381.1:5863-23487 GCA_007407185.1 Glycine tomentella
TTCCATTCCTATGGATAACTCAATAATATAATTTAATATTTTATCTTTGATATGGATTTATAAAGCATAAGATGACAAAATAGCATTTCTTGCAGTATAAAAGCATTGAAAACAAGAACTTGCTTTTATTTTTCAGAGTGAAAGTACAAGAACATGCACGTTATCTTGATAATGTCAAAATCAAAAGGAATTGTCGTTTGGAAACTTAATAAAACGACACAAACTTAAGTTGTCTTCAATCTTAATTTCTTTATGATTCTTAAAATCAAACTTTATTTTAAGACTTTAAATCAAAATATCCATTAAAACCCAAAATGTAAAAACAAGGCAGAGGTTGAACCTCGCTCTGATACCAAATGTTAAAAAAATTTTATATACTTAATGATCTAATCATTTTCACAAATAACATTAGATCAATGCGGAATGAAATAGAATATAAATATCTCCCGCCATTGCTGCTTGAATTGGTTGTAATACTGCAATGTGAAGTGATTTCTTGAGTCTTCCAAACTCTTCTCTCAATTTGCACTGGATGGTGTATATGCACTTTATATGTGAGTGAGTTCAGGGACCACAGAAATTGAAGATACACACCTATATATAGACCTTTCCATCAAAGGTAGTTATGTGTGTATGGTTATGATGAGAAGTTAACAGCAGTTAACAGTGATTGAGATAAGAGTAGTTAACTATAGGAATAGTTATGACTATCCATAGAAATAGTTATGACTACCCATAAGGAATAGTTATGACTATCCATAAGTATAGTTAACCAATTAAGGTTGGTTACAAAATAAAACCAACAATATATTCAATAAAAAGAAGGGGTAAGTAAATTTTTAAGCTAGCTAGCAAATGATAGAACTCCGAAGAGAGACATTATTTGGCCTCTTTTTTTTTTACAGTGGGCATAAAAGAAGAGCAAGAAACAAAACAAGTGGGCTATTGGCTGTTGTTTGGATCTAAGATCACCGATTCACCGGTATCTCAACAATAAATTGGATATCCAAGTAATCCAAGCCGAATCTAGTAAGACTGTAAGAAAGTTATCCCTTCAGGTTTCTAATGTATTTGACTTCACGAGAATCATTATGAGTTTAATTATGTCTTATGAGAGGCAAAATATGAAGATTAATTATCTTCAATGATAACTGATAGAAAATATGAGGATTCCACCTTATATGTAAAACAAAAAATAAAGGGTTCCATTGTCGACTGTGTGAATTAATTAGGGTTGTTTCAGTTTAATATAATGATCCTAAGTCTGATTTCTGTGTATATACAATTGATACTTGATTTACGGCTAGCTAGTAATCAAAGTTTGATTTCAGTTTTGAGAAAAATATTTAATTGAACTCTTCAGGTCTTCAATGGCTTCAAAAGTTAACTCTTCTTTTCTAATTATTGATGTTGACTGACAACTTACAATTAAAAGATGATCAATATAAAGAGAAGGCGAATAAAACAACAAACAACAAATTAGACAGAGGGCATTGAATAGTAACTCAATATAGGTTAAGAGGAAGAAGAAAAAAAAGGGAAGAAAAGAAGAAGAAAACAATATATAATGATGTCTAGTAAAACAAGAAAAAGGTATAGATGGAAGAGGTGATGTACTTTGTTACTCAGAGAGGGGAGAGGGAAGGCTTACATGCTCTAACCCATTCGTGTAGTGTGATTTCAATTGTACAATTACAATATATTTTGAGGACCACTTTGCAGAATCCTGCCTGCAACAGATATAAAGTAGCCAACAAAAAATAAAGAACCGACACCATCTAATAGTACCGTATATATGGTCCAGGAAAGAGAGAAGAGAAGGAGATGGACTTTACCAAAGAAGTTGGGTCATTTTTCTCAGTCTTTCTGAACTCTGAAGTTACGAATTAATTAACGTGGTCGCCTGATAAATGATAATACACGAACATCAAACCGTGAAAACATAAAAACGTGTGTTTACAGAGAATCCCAAGTACTGCGGCAGTGGTGGTAAATCTATCTGTGATACTTGTTTCAATTTTTACCCAAGAAATTAAAACCAATATATATATATATATATATATATATATATATATATAATAATTTTAAATCACGGTGTGATTGTGGTGCGGTAAGGTGAGTCAAAAAACTTTTAGATTACCAGAAAAATACAATTGATATGATCGCATTTGTGATTATATTATAATAAATCAAAATATTTTGATATTACGATCACAATTACAATTGTGGAACACTATTTAAAATCATTATATATGAGTGTGTAAGTGTGTGTTCAAAATCTGGCACTCAACACATTTTTTGAACTAACCATTAGGCAGAATTAATTCTAGACCCGCCCACTCATACCTATTCATCTCATTCTAATTTTAACCACAAAATTTTACTTGGATTGGAGTTGAGTTTAGGTTTGAATTTTCTCCACTCAAGAATATCGTGATCAGGTTGGAAGATGAGAACTTCCACTGTGCTCCTAGCTAGCTTGATATGCATAGGGGTACCTGTATATTTTTTTTAAAATAATTCCCTTAAATGAAAATGATCAATCTCAATATTTAAATTTAAATAAAAGATTCAGATTAAAAAATTCACTTAAATGAATATCATCATTATTGTTATATATCGTCCAATCACTATTACTATTAATCCCATCACTATTACTATTAATAATGGTGGTAAAATATAATATTAATGACAATAACGATTATAATACTATGAAAATATATTATATTATTATCACCTTCATTATTCGTTTTTATTATCATGGTTATTATTGTTATATATATTGTTGTAGTAACCACCATACTGATTCATAAATTTTGCATAAATAAGTATTTGCTCTAATGCTTCAGCAAATGAAATTTAATTGGATATGGAACTTCTTCAAGATATCAAGGAAGTGCACATATCTCTTCTTAACTTTCTTGAGATGAGGATAAGGAAGTTTAAAACTTGTAAGCATATATTGCTTATTACCTCCTTGGTCAAGGATTTCCTTCCATATGCTACTAGATGAATTTGAATTTTTTTAAAAGAACAAAAAAATTATTTTACTCTTTTATTTATTATCATTCGCATAATTTTTGCTTAATAAAAACTAAAAAAAAATATGTGATTTATAGAAGAATTGTTGTTGTCACTAAATTTTAAAGAAAATTATAAGATTGACAATGATTTTTTTTAAAATAAAACCAGAAAGTGGTTTTAATTTTTAATGTTTTAAAATTTAAAACAAAAGATCAGTCCAAATTGCTCTAACTCTAAACTTTTCATTGTAAATAAATAAATAAATAAAAAGAAGACGAAGAATAAATCAATTCCGAATCCAGAGAAGAAGATTATGCCATGTCCGAAAGACTTCAAAACTTTTCCTTAATGTGATTATCTAGCGTACTTATTGCTTTTTCTTTCTTGATATCAAACCAAACAATATCAGCTACCTTAATAATTGAAAATATGTTCCCACCAAAAAAGTGGGAAAACTACGTGAGCAATATGATTGAATATGATCAATTTTTAGAAAATAAAAATGCTAATTTTACTATTCATTTTTTTTAGTAATAATGAAGGTATAGTTTATCTTTCCTTGAGAGAAGAGAATTCAAACGAGATCAAAATAGAGAGAGAAAGTGAAGAGAGTGAAATTCTCACAAGCTGAGTAACTATTCTAATTTATAAGATAAGATACAAGATATGCTTTGAACAATGATTTTTAACATGCCATTTTTCTAAACGTATTATTAATTAACAATCATTATTATTTCTACTTTGTCTTTGATTGTTGTTATTACATCATATTATTTATCGTATTTATATTCTTCTCTATTTATCTCTTTCTTTTTTAGATGTTAAAAAATATTTGCATGTTTATTTCAGTTAACAAACAAATGAACCAATCAAATATCCTATTTAATTTAAGGAATATAATACTTTGAGACCTAAAGTCATGTTACCATCACATCGGTATTAAATATTCACAAGCTTTACGGAATATTAATTTTCATAAAAAAATATGATTGATTATATTTTTTAATTATGTTTTGTTCATTCACAAAATTTGAATTCAAAACTTTACTTTAAGAAGATTAAGTTCAATATCAATTAAATCAATAATTTATTTATAAAGCTTTAATAGACACCTAGTGAGATAAAGAAATAAAAGAAAAAATAAATTAAATATTATAAATAATATGATGTAAAAGCATTTTTAATGTAAGATCTTGAACAAGTATCTAGAGTTTAAGATGTGATTTCCACCATATCTTCCAATAAATGAGGTGAACAATCCCTAAGATAGAGAATGAGTTTTTGTAAAAGAACCTTTAAGATATGCACAGAATTCAAAAATAATTTTTTTACTTTCTATCTTCCTAAGATCTCAAAATGAGATCTTCTACTAAAGAAAAAAATTGGAGAGATCTTGAGAGATCTTCAATCATATATAACACTATGAGGTCTACCAAAAAATAAACTAAGATCCCAATTTGAAATCTATCATTAAAAATAGTCTAAGAAAATAGACCCAAAAAATTATTAAGCATTTTAAAAAATGAAATTTCACATATAATAGCTCTTAATTTAGAATTTAGAACAAGTAGCTAAATACACTCAAGCAAAAGTACTCATGTGGTATTATTTTTTTTCTTTCTAGCTAGAATTGAAACATATAACTAAGAATTTATTTTCAATTTTTATTATGTACAAAAAAAATTTGGACTAATAACAACCAAATATCTTAATGGAGATTAATCTCTAATATAGTGAATTGAATTTGTGAACAGCCGTTATCTTTCACCTAAAACCAAAAAAAAAATATATAACCTGGTTTGAAAGAAATGATAGTATTGGCCTTGGATCGGTCCGAGAGATCGGATGTGCCGGTACTTTGAGAAGCCGAACCATTATCAGATTTTGTGGCGTTGTCAGGCGTCACTCAGAGATGCATCAGCCGCCCCAATTGTCCATATATCAGACCCCACTCTCCCTTAATTTGCTCATAGCACCATACCCTCACACATCTTCCACAAGTTCTCCAATATGAATCTCTCACTCTCCCCCAAACTACCCTTCTCCTTCACTCTTCTGTTAGTTCCTTTTCTAAGTCAATTCTATTAGTTCCTTTTCTAAGTCAATTGGTTGAAGGCGTGAGTTCTTATAACTTTTCTGATACTATATGTGATTCACAAGGATAAAAAATAATAATTCATTTTCTCCTCATGGACAACACTGAGAAAGAGACCCACGACTTCATGAACGTCGATTCTTTCTCCCAGCTCCCCTTCCTCCGCCCCACACCATCCACCAAAGACAAAGCCGCCATTCTCCTCTTCGGCCATGAATTCGGCGACGCGCCCGACTCTAACTCTACCGACAACTCATATATGATCTCCAACAACAACGTTAGCGCCTCCGAACATAACACCCACAAAGACGTCAACAACAACGTAGAAAACGGCGAGAGCAGCCGCAGATTCGAGTGCCATTATTGTTGCAGAAACTTCCCCACTTCACAGGCCTTAGGCGGGCACCAAAACGCACACAAACGAGAGCGCCAGCACGCGAAACGACACCTTCAAAGTACCCTGATCTCCGATGCAAACGCGTATAGCTTCATGAACTACAGGTTCGGTTCCACGGCAATGTCTAATTACTCTTACTCTTCTTATCCAACGTGGAACACTTCCAACTCCTCAAGCGCTATGCTTGGGAACACTGGTGGAACTGGAAGGTTCTACGGAAACTCCTATTCTCAGCAACTTCAACCTATCAATGGAAGCCCTTTGGGTTTGTGGCGAATCCCCACCGCCACTAATAGTACTCATTCCCAAAGTAACCCTATTTTCAACCGCGAACGCTCGTTGCAACCTTTGCCTTTGCTTTCTGGCGAGGAAATGGTGAACGCGAGGATGGGGCACTCTGGTTCGCAGAACCGGTTTGGTAATTATGACACCAAGCCCAGCGTAAACGACCATGTGAGTTTGGATCTTCATCTGTAACATCATATTTACACACATATACTCGAATATATGTCAATAACATCGATCTGGAGCTGGGAGTGGTTGCGGATAGTATATATATGATTTTGAGAATTTTCATTCTGAGTTATTGTTGGATCTTTATGATCACCAGATTCTAAGATAAATGAAGTTATGATGATGATTCTCATATCAATCACTGTGTTACTTAAGGTTTTTCTTTAAGCATGATTTTTTTAACATCTCAAATTTAACACTTTATATTAATTTTTGTAGCTTCTTTATTTTTTAATTTCATCACATCTCTTACTTATCATTTTCTTTTCTTTTCTTCTTTATCTCTCTTTCTGCTTGGCCTAAAGACTAAGAGTGGTTATTAATCGATCAACATATAACATTAATATTCTATCAACATACTTATCAACGTCTACTAAATTTTTAGTATCCACAAATAAATCATTTTTGAAAGAACAAGGAGCTTGTCAAATAATCACTGTGTTTTTTTCTCTTTTGAAAAATAATATTTTCACACCCGTAAATTTCATACTATGCTCACACTAACCTTTTTTACTTAGAATTAAGTGACACTCATGCACCATATACAAGGTAGATGTGGAGATAGTAAAACTGGAGGATGTGAGAGAAACATTTTTACTTACATGTACACTAAAAGATGATTTTTCGATATTTGATATTATGGTTTATTATTTATGTATAATCAATTCAAACCTTAATTTAATCCATTAAATGTAATACTTCTTTTCAATTTATCATTTTCAAATGAGTTTCCGTATGTGAAATTATTATTGATATAATTCGTCATTAACGAACTAAAATTGAGAACATGTAGGGACCAGAATTAGTTCAAATCCAATAACACACAGAAGCATAAATAGGAAATGATTCTAGGTATGGAGATTGATTGTTTTTTTAGTATAAAAATCAAGCTATATATTATTATTTACTTGTAAAAATACTATATGTAATTCAGGTTTAAATAGTTTTTTAAAATTATTAGCAGGTTTAAACAGTTTTTTGGTTTCTCTTAAAATATGATGACGTTTTCTAAAATGAAGTTATATTAAATTTTTTCTTTTTAATCATTGAAGGATTAAAATTACAAATCATATGCAGAAACTAAAAACAAACAAAATTAAATATTGTCTAAAACTAGTTTGAAAAAAATTAAATATTTTAAAAAATTAGAGATATATCTTTAAACTTACTATTATTAACAGATACCTTTCTTGAATTTTGAAAACTGGAGTGAAAAGGTGAGCGAATCATATACGTACATGGAGCTAGCTGCAGCTACTTCCTACAATATAATTGCTTTCGTTTTGCATAATGCATAGTCATCACTCACGTCATTCTCGGCCTGTGCTAGCTGCGAAAATTGTCCACTCGTGTGGGGATCATGTAAAGCGTACAAACTGTTGAGCGCGCATGAACATTTTGTCCTAACACACGTGTGGGCGTAATTCTAGCACATTGCCCGGACAGGTATAGTGCCGACAGAGGTTCAGATTCAATGCAGTGTCTACAACGTTCGATAATATCTGCTCTAATTTTAATTTGCAGATAAGAAAGTGATATTTCATTGCCATTTGCTGGCACCATTGCTCTCCAAAATTAACATATCCAACATATATTGATATATACCTTTATGCTCCTTTTGTTCTAAGTCACTTATTACTTTCCAGTGCATTGTATATAATTAGAGAAAAAGACAGGTGTGTGTGCGTGTGTGTGGATGTGTTCCTATCAGCTTATTGTGTTTTTTACTCTTTTATGCCTAATTAAGATGCTATATATGGAATCTCATTTCTATGCATGAGACCTAGGGCTTCCGAGACAAAGTGGACAATATATACCTAGGCCAATTAACACACTTAGTCCTCTAGTTCTCTATTTTTCTCTCGGCTCTCTGGTCTCTATAAATCAATAAATAATGGTGAAGGGACATATTTGGCGAGAAAAATAATGCCAGTGCTTGTTCTGGTGTTCATTATGGTTAATTTAGGTTGAACAGAGTTGACTCGGGAGGTGCAGTTTCATTTTAAGAAATTGATTTAAAAAAAAAAAAAGGTTTTTCAATATATTCAAACTTGAATTTTTTTCTATCAATCATGAGATCATGCATATATATGAATAACTTCAGCTTGTTATAAAAATAAGCTAAAATATATGTTTGGTCCTTAACTTAATTATTTTTTGGTTTTAAATTGGTTTCTTATATTTTAAAAGATTTAAAATTATTTCCTAAACAATTTTTATAATTACACGTTTGTCTTTCACTTAGTTTTAACCCAAATCACATTAAACCTGCATCATTATTGACGAGTCAATTGCAATTCCTCCACCATGGAATGCAATGTTGGTAATGTCCTCCCACCGGTCACACTAGCGGAGTTCACCCTGAACAACAATAATGGATTGAATTTTTTCAACGTGAACTCTATTCACAGTTACAACCTCTCCACATGATCATGAAACCACATGGAGGAATTGGTGCTAAAAAGCGTACTGCCATGAGAGCTAGAGGAGCCACATGCATTCGCCGGTGACACAATGCATTCGCTGACGACACAAGGTTAAGTGTGTAATGTCGTTTGGTTTAAAATTAATAGAAAAACAAAAGTATTACTAAAAAACCCTTTAAGGGACCATTTTAGAATCTTTTTCTTTGATATGTGAGAATCGTTAAAGAATTTAACAACAATTCACACACACTTGTTCAAACAATTGAATTAGATCTCTTTAATTTATTTTAAAACTTTTAAAATATTGGGAATCATTAATTAGAACCAAAAAATTAATTAGGAGAAAAAACATATATTTTAATCTAGAAAATATGATGGAGGATCCCGAGGTGGAATCAGAATTGATGTAATTGGTAGGTGATCATTCAAAATTGAAGTGACGAGTTAATTACTAAGTAGATGAGTAACGTCCTATAACTAGGGAGACATGGTCACTTATTAATGCCTTGTCTGCAAACGCAAATTAATTAGATCATCATCTCGATCATTCAGGGGCAGCGATAGACTGAGGGCTTTTGACTTTAAAATGACAAAACCAACCCGTTAAGAAAAGGGTTTATTAAGGAACAAATGAACATGGTAGTTAGACTGCCATCTATATTTTCACATCTTCTGTACGTTTGCTTGTGTCTGATATATACATAGAGAGAGATGTTAAATGGCTTAGATTTTGGTGGTGGTAATTTGAAATGTGTTGTACTGGGAGATTCCTTCTCCATGAGATTGAGGATATGCAATATTTTTTAGACCACAAATGTCTTTTCCTAGGGAAAATCCTACTCGAGTCTTGTGGTTATATATTAAGAACAGTAAAGTCCTCCTAATTGCATTTTAATTTTGAATTCAAAACAATTAAACTAAAAAACAGGACATATATGTTAACAACAATAGTAAAAGATATTGTTAACCACTGTTTTAATTTAGAAAATTGGTTGAGATTAAAAAAATTATTAGAATATAAAAATTATGTTGTTTATAAATTTTTTTGCACTATCTTATAATTTTTACAATAAATATTTTCTTACATTAATTTCTTAATCAATATCTTAAATATTAAGGATTAACAAGATCCATAATATAATACCGTGGGATCAGTATCTACTTTAATCATCTATTACTGGCGCAGCACAAAATTTATGTATGACAATAGACACTACAACTGCCTTACCTTTACGAAATTTATAAGAAAAGAATGACCACCATCCACAAACATTTGATATCTTCAATCGAGTGTGCTGTCTCAGTAACAATTAGGAAGTAAAAGAAGATATCATTTCACAAAATTGCATTGATCAGGACGAAAAACAACTCGTGTGTTGACTTCAATGAATCCTGATATATATCGAAATTAAATAATTGTGTTGCACATTTTAAAAGTAATAGACAAAGTCACACATATGACCCCAATTTTAGGGTTTTAGTTTGCATTTTTCTCCTTAATAATTGAATGAAAATACAGTACATAAATGAATTCTGTTGAGAACTATGCATTTATTACAGTGATGCATGCCAAGTTGGAATTAGGTATCTTCTAAGCAAATCATACAAGAAAACAATCAATACAACGAACCAATATGTTTGGTTTTGGTTGTAAGCATCTATGGCGGAATCAGTAGCAAAAATATTAATTGTCACAATTTCGACAAAGATCAGGGCCTGGAGAACTCGTATCTGCTGACTGTTTTCAGCCAATCATTACGTTTGAACAAAGAACTTAAGTAATGGTTAAACTAAGACACCCAAAAATGAAAATGCTATACTAACACTGCTTGTACTTGTTCATAAGTTTAATTTGGACATTATTATAATGAGGAGTGAGGACGGTCGGATGCAAGCTCCATCATAAATATTTCGTAGTTAAAGATCAAGAGACATTGTAAGGAGGAAAAAAATTTGTTCCTCCATAAAACATATCAACCCTTGAGTACCGACGCAACTAATTAATGAAATAATATCAACCATGATTTTAAATTGCGATTGTGTTTTTCGGTTGTATTACGGTGAAACAAAAAACTTTTATATTATAGATAAATATGGGAAAATTTATGAGATTATCAATTTATTAAGATATTAAATATAAGTGTAATATGTAAATAGACTGACCTATCATGCCTAATAAGTTTTTTATGAGTCCAAATCTAATTTATTTAACTAAATAAGTCAATGCAATCTAACCTATTCTCATTCTTAATAAAGAGTTAAAATACCTTAATGTTAACATCATAATTACATTTACAAACTGCTATTTAAAATCATGATATTAACATACAATAAATTTTGATGTCAAAACACCTCAAACAATGGCCTACTTTATGTATATATCCCCGAGTCATTGTGTAAAAAAAAAAAACTGTGTAAAAAAGGTTGAGATTTTTTTTTTCTTTTTCTTCTTGAAATGAGTGTTCATCGTAATGTTCTAGAATGAGACATGAAATTGGTGTTGAAATTGTGTGAAAAGTAGTAAAAAAATGAGTGAAAAATTTTAAGACTTGGTATGGATTTTACATTTTTATATTCTATTTTATTTAAAAAAATATTTCAAATCTATTTTTTCATGTTATTCCACTCTACTGAACAATATATGAGATTCAACACGACAGAAAGGTATCATCGATAGTATAGAATGGGACGATGAAATAGGGAGACTTTGACCAAACTGTCATCTTTCAGCAAATTATATACCTAAATGCCACGCCCTCGAAACTATTTTCCAAACTGTCACGCGGCCTATTTCGCTATGGCCCCCAGCGAAATAGGCACGCTGACGTGTCAAGCTGCTGGTGGACACGTATTTCACTGGGCAGGCCAGGGCAGCAAAATACGCAGTCAAAGCGTCAGATATTGCAGGCCACGTGTCAGCTTTCCCCTATTTCGCTATGGATGGCAGCGAAATACGTGGCCTATTTCGCTAGTCTGACAGGCGAAATAGGTTCCACGTGGCAGTGATGTTGTATTTTGCTGGGTAGTGTAACGAAATAGGTATTGTATTTTGCAAGCTCATCCAGTGTAATACTACCACACCCCTCTTATATAAATATCCACACGGTGTCCTCACATTTTCATACGTTGGTTTCAGTTGAGTAGTGTAAAACTTTTTTTGAGAGTATTAGCAAAAATAAGTGGCAATAGAAATGGTTTGATTACTATTGTATACTATAATGGGAGAAGATATACTGGACCGAATGGTCAAGTGTTTGAAGGAGAAAGCAAAATGTTTCGTATGCCTTCTGGATGCAGCTATGATGAATTGATGAAAATAATTTATAAGAAGTTGAGGCTTCAACGGGGTGAGTCTGTATGTCGGTTGAGTGCTCGATGTGCATCCGGCAATCCGGTGCAATGGATTGGTGTGGATGTTATAGATGATGAGGATTTAGCCTTAGTTACAGATGCATGCACATCTGATGGAGGAGATCCCAGATTTATAGAATTGTATGCTGAAGTGAATTTTGGTTGACAGTCAAGCAGTCCGAATGTTGTAAGAAACAGCGGTTCGATTGACCTTAACGTAGAGCCAATGGTGAATTCTGAAGATAGAGAAGTATCATGGTCACCACCACCACTGACGCAACCAACACAAGAAATTGATTCAGAAGATACTGCAACGGTGCCAGAGCAGGAGGCAGCTTGGGTCATGGACAGTTCGGAGGAAGAGGTTGATGAAGGTGTTGTTCCGGATACTGACTCATCGGATATGGACGTAGACGGTGATTTTGATCGTTCTTTTGCAATGCCTTCTCTGGGCATTGTCGGAATGCAAGGTCCACCTCTGCATCAAGGTATGGCCACAAAATACACCTCACTTATTTGTGTTAACAGTGGTTGTGAGTCATCCATATAACAATGTGTTTAATTATTATTATACAGGAGAGGCAAATGTATTTTGATCTAACATAGGCCATTACACGAATATTAATTGGGCACACCCAGCCGAGGAGGTAGATGACATGCAAGGTGTGCAAATACCTAACTGGGAGATAGGTCAAGAGCTATATAAGGGTCAGGTGTTTCAGAGCAAGTTTGATGTGCAAATTGCAATAAAGTAATACTATATGGCCGAGCATCGCACCACGGTCGTTGCTAAAAGTGATACAAGAAGGCTTATAATGGTTTGCAAAAATCATAATGAGGGTTGTGCATGGAGGATGAGGGCATACAAAAAAAGGGTGGTACGGAATGGATTGTTGGCATATGGAACAACCAACACACGTGTGTTTCTCATAATCTCTCGCAAGATCAAAATCAACTTGACTCCAATTTCATATGTTCGTTGATCCTAGGTAAGTGAAATATATTGGGTAATTAAAGTCAATAACATGTGTTACTCATATTATATATTTTGTTGCAAAATGAAGTAACATGTTGTTGTGTAATGCAATGCAGAAATGATAAGGAAGGACCCGGGTGTCAAAATAGGTTTAATTCAAGAAAGGATTTCGACAACACTCGGATTTCATATATCATATAGGAAGGCATGGAAGGCTAAGCCAAAGGCTATTGTGAAGGTGTTCGGGGATTGGGATGAGTCTTACGCGTTCTTACCAAGATGGTTGGGTTACATGCTTAATTTTGCTCAAGGGTCTGCCTATAAGCTGGAAAAGATGGATCATTTCGTTGAAGGTCAATTGGATGAGACTGTTAAAGTCTTCAACAGGGTGTTTTGGACATTTAAGCAATGTTGTGATGGTTTTAACTATTGCAAACCAGTTATCAGCATCAACGGTACACATTTGTATGGGAAATATCGTGGCACGTTGCTCATTGCAACATCAGTTGATGCCAACAATTACGTCCTGCCAATAGCATTTGCGGTTGTTTCCACCGAGAATATTGACAACTGGTCGTGGTTCTTGGCACTAATCCGAATTCATGCTACGCAGAAACACGGAATATGTCTTATTTCCGATCGGCATGCTGGCATTTTGGCGGCCATGAACAATGTTGAACTCGGATGGCAACCACCAAGGGCATACCATGTATTTTGCATTCGGCATTTGGCGAGCAATTTCAATCACAGGTTCAAGAATACGATGCTGAAAAAATAATTGAAGAAGTTAGGTATGTATTAATATTGATGCACATGAATGCCACAACCTCTGTATCGTATAATATTTACATGTTTTTGTATGTGTAGGTTACACAACTTCCCGGTTGGATTTTGATGTCGGCTTAGAGAAATTTAAAGAAACAAGTCCTCAAATAGCCGCGTGGATTGATCGAATCCCAAAGGAAAAGTGGAGTCTAGCTTATGATGAAGAGGGACGAAGGTTTGGGCATATGACAACTAATATATTTGAAGTTTTCAACAGGGTACTTAAAGGTGCCAGAAACCTTCCTATCACGTCACTTGTCCGGTTCACATACGCTCGACTAGTGACGTATTTTTTGCAACATCGTCAAGAGGCCCATGAAGAGTTGACGAGAGGTAATCAATTTGCAAAAGTAGCATGGTAAAAATATTTGACGAGGATAGATAAATCTGCGACACAATCAGTAATTGCTTACGACGCATTGCATACAAGATTTGAGGTGCAAGAGTCGTACAACATACGTACTCATCAGGGAGGGAAGAAATGGTCGGTGTCATTATCGGAAAGAAAGTGTCAGTGTGGTGAGTTCACTGCATTGAGGTTCCCTTGTAGTCATGTGGTTGCAGCTTGTCGGTTTATACACGTCTATGCCACACAATATATAGACCATGTGTATAGTATCGCGTACCAGTCTTCAGTGTATTCAGCGCAATAGTATCCGATTGGAAATGAGGACTTCATACCACCAACCGGACAACCAGCGATAATCGCAGATGATTCGCTAAGATGCAAAAGAGGACGACCTAAGTCTACACACATTCGCAATGAAATGGATTCGAAGGAAGGATCGAGCAATCAAAGTAAATGTGGTTATTGCAAGATGGTTGGTCATAATAGGCGGAACTGTCCTTCACGGTTCCAGGATCAGTGATGTGTACGTACGTATTGTATTTTATTTTGCAAGCTAATGTTTTTGAGATCGTATATCATTTCCGATAAACAACAGTTGTCGATGTGTAATCCATGAACGCAAGCATCGTACACTAAACAACTAATATCCAACACGAATAATACTCCAACATGGTTTGATAAACATTAAATATCCAACAACAATAATAACCAACAAATATCCAACAATCAAAATAAACAACAAATATCCAACAATAAAAATAAACAACAAATATCCATCAAATAAAGTCCATGAAAATGAAACCAATAAACAAGTCTAAAAACATAAGATAACAGCAGCATCACTGATCATCTCCACCCTCTCCATGATATCCACCACATCGTCACATGTCATGCTCATAAGGTGACAGATGGCATCGACGACGTGCACCCCTCACCGGGTTTCTTCTAATCAACCGAGCAGCGTCGTCACTAGACTCATCATCACTAGGCATTGCCACCGCTAAAAAGTCCGTAGTAGGACTATGAGCAGTGCCAGATGGTGGGGAATGCATCTGATGTGTGGAGGCCGCAATAGGAGTCGCAAATATCGGGTCCGGCTCCGAAGTCGGCTGTGCTGGCCTATACACATCTGTGGAGGCCGACGGGGTATACGAACTACGGCCAGCTGCATACATAGGATACGAGAGAAACGCAAACCCATGCTGTGGACTCGGAGGCATCGTATGCCATGGTGGGTACTGTGAAGGAGGAAACGGTCCTTGTGCACTGCTAGATGCTCCTGTCTGAAAGTGTGGGGCCAGAAGTACTGCTGTGATGGTCCGGAAGGGTAATCGGGTGCATAGAAAATGCTCAGAGGACGAGGAGGCACAATGGTACAATGACGGGAGTATCAGCAACAGGCAGGGTGGAATGGTGGAGGGGCAATCCTTCGTGACGGGCACGGCAGTTAGTACGTACCACTGGGGGTGGCGCCTGAGTCTGACGGACAACTGGTGGAGCTGCAACATCACCAGGATCTGTGAGTCTATCCAAGTCATCACATGCAGCAACAAGACGCAGTGTCTCCTCATACACCTGACTCATATCGAATGCATGTTGCGTTTGTGACTCTGGTGATGACATATGCAAAATAGTCTCAGCACGATCAAGCTACATATCAAGTATCAGTGAGTACATGCAAAATAATATGTAAATATTGCAAAAGAGGAAACACGAATAATACTAACCACATGTGCATTGCACGCAGCTCTCCGAGTCATCCATCGACGCGTCACAGAGTAGTACCATTGCATATACTCACTGTTCACGGACAAATAACCATCTCGCCTCATAGGAGTCAAATTCTGCAACACAAGGGCATCTCTATTTGCCCATTGGCCAATGTAGAACTCATGTCTACGCCTCCAATCCACATCAGTCTTGCCCGTGACACTGATCGTCATCAGCTGACTACAATCAATTGGGTCCTCTGGGATAGGCTGGTCAAAGCCAAATTGCCGTAGAACCCGATCTGGCTTCTGGTATATGACAATCTCATAACAAATTAAGGGGCCAACGGCCAACCACCGTCTAGCAATGTCCTCATCTGGTGCATGAACTACGTCAACAACATCGTACGGCCGCCACGGGATGTGTCTCTTACGCATGACATCGATATAATGATGATATCTGCGTATATGTGTGAATCTGCTCTAACGCATCCCGTACACATTAAACCTGCAACAACAAAGCATTAGCAACACAACATGAACAACCCATACTTACAAACATACAATTTCAATACCTATGCCCATAAATCTTGTGTTGAAAGACATCTTCATCGTCGATCGCCGGCAGGTCAGGCGAGATAGAAGGGAATCTGGTCCATGCCCACAGCTGCAATAACAAGGCACATCCACCTATATCACGCCGTGTTGCACGTGTAGCCCTGGATAACTCCCTGTCGAGCGAGGCTAGCACAGCAAAGCCCCAACTGAAACTACCCGTGCACTCGAAATCGTCCAGAAAAAGCAAATAACGAGCTGCCACAAAACTTGAGGCAGATTCAACGAACAACATGCCGCCTAAGATGCACAATATAAGTGCGCGAGTATATCAGGCTCGTCCAACTTCAGTGGCAGCATGGACAGTGTAATCATCGAACTGCTCCCGTAAAAAGTGCAACCCTAATAATCCTCCTTGTAAATCACGATCTGCAGTCGGCTGAACCCCTAGAAGTTCACCAACTAGCTCCCTGTAGTCGTGTCCACCGTGGCAATCTGAGACCACCTCACCATCTTTCGGCAGCCCTAACAGATGGTGTACATCCTCTAGGGTGATCGTCACCTCACCCATAGTCATGTGGAACGTCCTTGCTCAGGACGCCATCGCTCAACCAACGCCGAAACAGTATGGTGATCAATCTGAAATAGTACATTAAGCATTAAACACAATCGTAACACTATATCAACTATTGGAAACGACGGTTACCTCGTGGTTGCGCAGACGCGCAACATGGTAAAAACCCGCCTGTACCAACCACGGGTGAATGTCATCAGGTATGGCCGTGTGATCATGTGTAGCAGCATGTCGCACGTTAAGTACACGATCGCACGACGTCGCCTCCCCCTGAGAATTCCACACAGTCGTGGAAACGTGTCTGTCCTGTAACGTCAACAGACTGGAATCAGATGGTCCTGGGTCAATCACACTCAATGCAGCCTCAGTCGATGGAGGTGCTGGCGTATCTTCATGCTGATTCATCCTAATGTTTCACTCCTAAAACCCATATTTTTAAAAATCACTTAAATAATTCATGTTGAATTTTTTTTCCTACAACGAGGTTATAAAAATAAAAAAAATAATTCTACACAAAAATAATATATATATATATATATATATATATGTTGATTTATGAATTAAACGAATAAATTACAAATATGAAAGACTACAAATTAACTCAACAACAATAATTATATATACATATCAATTATAATAATATATTAAAGTTTTAAACACCACAAAATAAAATACATAATAAATATTAATATAATAAAAAAATTATAAAAAAAACATATAACAAATATTATATAATACAAATTAACTCTACAAAAATAACTCAACAAAAATAATTATCTATATACTTATAAATTATAATAATAAATTACAAATATTTAATACTACAAAAT
>PYAF01002381.1:29041-41649 GCA_007407185.1 Glycine tomentella
AATGGCTTTCTGGAGCATTCCCACGCTAACCGCGCCATATCTGACGCTAATCGCGTCAAATGAGCGAACCTGGGAGTCTCCAGGGCCATTCTGGCGCTAACCGCGCCATAATCCGCGCTAACCGCGCCACTTAAGCGCGTCTCCCACGCTAACGGCGCCGCATCTCACGCTAATAGCGCGGCACTATTCACAGGCCCAAATTTTTTTTTTTTTTTTTTTTTACAAATCCTGGTTATTATAATTTACATGTAATTTGATAATTTAGATTTACAATTTTTACATTAAAAATAAAATTTATTCTCAATACATATTTATTATATATTAATTGTAGTTAGCCAGGCCAAGCTTAGCTGCCTTATGACTTTAATTTAGCTTCTTTCCTGCGTGATGATTTGTTTAAAAACAGAATCAAAATATTATAAACAAATCAGTTGAAAGACTGTCAAAGTTTTTTTACAGTAAAAACTAAACAAAGTTAAAAATTATGAAAAACAAGTTTACAATAGTTATTCAAACATTAATTAACATCCATTGTGCCTACCAAAAAAGAAAATCAAACTACAGCTTTATATCAAGAAATTTAGCTTAGTTAATTATGGAAGATGTAAGTGTTATAAACCTTCTTATATCTAATTCAATTCCTATGGAAAAAAATTACAACTCTATTCTCAAACAACTATATACAATCAAATTCATATATTACCTTTATTCATATAATTCTAGGAACACCCAGGTGCGGAGACAGGGAGCTAGGGTAGGCACCGCCCCCCCTAAAATTTTATTTATATAAATTTTATTATATATATATATATTGAAAATTAAAAAAAATAATTTGACAATAGAAAAATATTATATTGTATAATATTATATGATATAATATTTTTTAATATTACATTGAAAAATAGGATAAAATATTTTTTAGATTACATTACATAATATAATAGAAATCTTTAAGATTACATTGCATAATAAGATAAAATATTTTTTAAGATTGTATTCAAATATAGTATAAAATATTTTTTAATATTGTATTCAAAAATAGGATAGAATATTTTTAAGATTGTATTGCATAATATAAAATATTTTTAAGATTGTATTATATAATATAAAATATATTTAAGATTGTATGTCATAATATGATAAAATATTTTTATGATTGCATTCAAAAATTGGTTAAAATCATATGTTTAAATTAGTATAAATAGAAACATATTTTTGTGCTGATAGTATGCATTCCATTCCAAATAATTTTAGAACTTTAGAGAGTTTATGTTTGCATCATTGAAAGAACTGTTATGAAATCATATAGAAACGTTTGATAAGTCTAATTCTTAACTCTCCATTAGAATTTAAAGGTACTTATTTATTATCATAGTGAAGTTGTCCATTGAATTGATTATCCAATTTGGACATTGTGATTTTTTATCCAATTGGATTTTTCATGCTAAAACTGATTGTGTCTTCTTTATTTTTTATCTCTATATTATTATTTTGAGTTTGATTTTAAATTATGAATTATTTTATCAAGACTCACTAGGCTTTGTCATCTTATTCATCAACCCATCCTGTTTGCAATTTATCTGTCTGTGGTTTGCGGTTTGCATTTTTTTGTATATTAGATTTGTATTGTCTTCAAATACTTTTATTTACGATATAATTTTTTTTATGTTCGTCCTCCCTCAAAAGAATTTGTGGCTCCGCCACTAGGAACAACATCAATAAATACATTGAAAGTAACAATTTGAGTTTCAATTACATTATCTACAACACGTGATTTAACAAATTAACATAAAATATTAATGGAGTTAAATAAACACTTAAAGAAAAAAAAAATTCAAGAATCAGATTCAATGAAATTATTTTTTGAGAAACTAGACATGTAATTTTAAATTTTTTAAAGAGAAAGAAATAAAAGAAAAGCAAAATAAATAGAAAAGAAAAAAATGAATTTGCATATTAGACTATGAATAATCGATCAATTCTAAACAATGATTAGCCGGTGGTCACTTTGTTGCTTAGCTTTTAAAGTGACTTAAACTAAAATCAAACTACATATATATTATATAGATTTTTGTAAAAAGAAAAATATTATAAGGTTTTTAATTTCATTTATTACAAGAGTTTTTTCATGTTGAATTCTCTAAAATTGCATCGAAATCGTGTTTTTAAATAAATTTTTATTTATTTAATTTTATGTTAATGATTAATTGTAAAATCAAAATTAATTTTAAGTTAAAACAATTTAAGTAATTTTTGTATTAGATAACAAAATTATATAAAAATATGTTACTAACTTAATTTTATAATAATAACATTCTACATAATATAAGTTAAATTGTGTTAATTTTACCAACATTTATCCAAACAACACACGTTAGCGCAAAAGCAAGTTAGATTATATATAATAACATGAACTTTCATTAATTTTCAAGAATATAAATCTCTGTAGTAAGGAGATGCAGTATATTATTAATCTCTTGACAACGAAAAAGTTAAGAAGGTAACATCAGGAGGCGGGACTAACAATAATGCCATGAAAATGACATTAGGAGCTTAGGACAAAGACCCTAAGAAATTTAAGTCTTATGCAAAGGTGTGTGGTGGACTTCTAAGCAGCTATCACCCTTGGACCGAATCTAAAACACTGATTAATTACTTATTCTTTTAGTTCTGCAATAATTCTCGTCTTTAGTTATTTATTATAAACGAATAAAAACTAATGGAAGACCGAAGGAGTACGTAGGACTCAATAATGGTTCACGAATACATCGTATTCCACGATAGCGTCTCCTTTGGTGAAATCAACAGAGTAAAACTTGGCTTGAGCGTAGCCACGTGCAAACCTAAAAGCTCCAGTGCCACCAACAATAGCCAATTCCCTA
Organism: Glycine tomentella; assembly: GCA_007407185.1. Classification (NCBI taxonomy): domain Eukaryota; kingdom Viridiplantae; phylum Streptophyta; class Magnoliopsida; order Fabales; family Fabaceae; genus Glycine; species Glycine tomentella. The sequence continues at coordinate 31,924 of PYAF01002381.1, forward strand.
ACAGGTTCACTCATGATCATGTTCCTTCCCAACACGCTGATGGTGCTGCCGTTGAAATCTCCATTGGTGAATGCCATCGTCATCACCATCATTAGACCCATTTCTTCCTGTGATATCGAAGTGTAAATCCCTTGGGCTTTTCCCACAAGTTTTGAGTCTTGTTCAGGGCCCACGGTCAAAGGGTCGTCCATCGCCACAACGGTTCCGAACGGAAGGGCATCCTTCGCTTTCCCGTTGGGCTCGGCGACAAACACCATGCTGGGCTTTGGGCCCGTCACGACATCATGGAAGAAGAAGTGAAGGTGGGTGAACTTCTCCTCGCGAAAACCCAAAAGTGTTGGTGTTAAACTTGAGTAGTAAGTGGCCCTGACTAGAGAGAAGAGTAATGAAAGGTTAAGGCAGACAAAGAAAGTGGATTTGGCCATATTGTTAGAGATGCCCTAAGAAAGCAAATAGCCCGAGAGTGAAGAGTGATTTCCTTCCACTAGCTAGGAATGCTTCTCGGACTCGATGTTAGAATCATTAAGTTGTTACAAACTATATATAATACGCAGGCTTACGTAAACAATTATTTTCCAATACTGAGGAATTCAATCAACACTAACTTTCCTATATTTTTTCCCTATCTAGCTAATAAAAAATCTGACACATGTCAAGAGGAAGAGGTTTGTACGATACGATTGAAGTGACGCTGAAAACCGCTGGGAAATAACAAGAGAAATAAGTTAGTTAATTTTTTTGCGAAAATAAAATATAAGAAAATTTTATGTGTGTAAATAATATAATTATATTTCTTGATCTTAATTAATAATGTTTAGGGTCTTATGTGAGCGTCTGTGCACTTAAGAGGAAGAGATGTGTAAGTAAGAATTGAAGTAGGAGTGTTACTTATTTGGTTTGGTTTTAAAAAGTCACTCGAATTAAATTTAAAAAATAATTGTGATTTGATTTTTATTTAAAATAAAATCTGAATTAAACTAAATTAATATTTTATGATTTGGTTTGATTTGATTTTTTTAATTTTTTATTAAAATATTATTCATTAAAGTTTATAAATTTTTTCATTTTTAAATAAAATTGCATTAAAAAAGTTTTTGATAATGTATGAAACTTATGCTAAAACTTATGCAATAAAAATTTGTCAGATTTTATCTATTTTAAATTAAACATATCTTACAAAAATCATATGAAAAAAAAGTAATATATATTATATAAGTTTTGTATAGATAACAATATAAAATATTGTGACTTCAAGTAGTACACACATAAAATATATTAAAAAAATATAAGTATTATTACAAATGTTATGATTTAAATGGATTTCAAAAACTCAAATAGGCAAACCGAATTGAATCAATTAATTTGAGAAAAAATATTTAAACAAATAAAAAAAATTGATTCATTTGATTTTCGATTTTCTTTAGCAATTTTTAATTTTATTTTGGATGAATTTAAATTTGTAGGCTCCTCCCTAATTTGAAGTGATATTCAAAACGGCAGGGGGGAAAACAAGAGTAATTAGTTAATTAATCTTTTTGCGAAATTGAAATATGAGAAACACTTATGTTGAAATGACAAAATTGTATTTCTTAATCTTAATGGGCAGGTGTATTCCGATTATTATAAGGTGGGTCTGCGCTCAAAATTCGGTTCGGTGAAATTTGGTGGGTCTGCGGTCTGCTTTTGCTCACACCTTTTCCGTTATTAAATCCGTTTCGCTATTGAATTCAAACATGTACAACTTTCTTTTTTGAATTTTACACAGCCCATGGCGCGATGGCAAATACCAACCACAGTCAACAAGTCACCTACAGGAAGATACTCATATATTAATACTAGATTTGTCCCTTTTCCACATTTTGGTAGTATAAAATTTATAAAATTATACAGTTCATATTGATAATATTATTACTATTAAATAAAATTTATACTACCAAAAACGTGATTCATATTGACAATATAACATTATTTATTATATTAATCTAACATAAACATTATAAACTTATTTTTGCTAGTATAAATTTTATTTAAAAGTAATAATATTATCAATATGAACTTTATAATTTGGTAATTAAACGTTGGAACCAAAATATCTGGATCAACAACGTGAAAACTTGAAGTTAAACAGAGTAGCTTCTGTGTGGATGTGAAAATTGGATCTGGATTTTGCTCGATTGCGAACATGCTAAAATTTAATTATATTTTAAATCATGTTTGCAACGTTTATATATATATATATATATATATATATATATATATATATCAGATCACAAGGCAACTTTAAATAAATATATATATTGGGTTGAAGGTGAGAATATTTTGAGAATTTCGTAAAGAAATTTATTTCATCGAGGCGGCATTGACAATAATGGCAAGAAAATGGGATTGGGAATTTTTAATTTAAAAAAAGATCCAAAGAAATTTAAGTCTTATGCATGGTGTGTGGTGTACTTCCTAGCAGCTATCACCCTTGGACCAAAATTAGAATACAGTGATTACTTACTATTCTTTCTGTCATGTAATAATTCTCGTCTTTAGTAGTTTTTTTTTACTGCATCGTCTTTAGTTTTTTAATATTACTATAAACCAATAAAAATAATTTTATCTTGTTTTAAATATATGAAAAAAAAACTTATTCAAATACTAACTAAGAAAGATGATTAATATCAATATCTAATTTCATCGATCTCAATTAAAAAAATTATTTTTCATTAAAATTCAATATCAAGAAGAGTATGTTTGATTCATTAAAAATTCAAATACTAGTGATAAAAAACGATTAACAGACAACACAAGTCAAGCAAATGAGAACAAGATAAAATCTTTGATTTTTATTACTCAGAAAGTTATGAGACAACTTTTTTCTCCAATAACAAAGTATTAAAAGGTTGCATATATCCATATTACTTCTATCTCTTTAATAACTAAAAAATTAATAAATAACCAACTTAATCATTTTAAAAAGGAAACACAAGATTTTTTAATCTCTTTCTCTATTTTTATTTTGATAAACACATTAAATTTGATATAAATGTATCAAAAAATTAATATTAAATATTTTTGTAAATTTTATATTATTTTAATTGTATTGTTTATTATTTGTCAAAGAATATAAAAAATGAAAAACTATCATATAACTTGTGTTTGTTGTTATTCTTGTTCTATATATTTTGATGTATATCAAACTCAACCTAAGAAGAAGTTATTAGAGTTAAAACTCTTATTAAATTAAATAAAATAAATTAGTTACAACTTATTTATACTTAAAACCATCATCTGAGATTTTTTTTCTTATATTCAATATTGGAAGGAGCAATAAAAAATAAACTAATAACTTTATAAAATTAATCATTATTAATTTATTTATAATTTTCATTAACTGACATAAAAATTATAAATAGAAAAATATATTATATTAGGTAGTATTACATTGAGTGATTGAAAAGTTAAAATAATATTTATTTTTTCTTCTAACACGATAACTATTACACAACGGAAGGAGTAGGTCTCAATAATAATGGTTCACAGATACGTCGTATTCCACGATGGCATCTCCTTTGGTAAAATCAACAGAGTAAAACTTGGCCTGAGCGTATCCACGTACAAAGCGAAAAGCCCCAATGCCGCCAACAATAGTCATTTCCCTAACAGGTTCACTCATGATCATGTTCCTTCCCAACACACTGATGGTGCTGTCGTTGATATCTCCATTAGTGAATGTCATCGTCATCACCATCATTAGACCCATCTCTTCCTGTGATATCCAAGTGTAAATCCCATGGACTTTTCCCACAAGTTTCGAGTCCTGTTCGGGTCCCGCGCAGAGGTGGACACAGGGGATTAGGGTGTACTACCATCGCCTAAAATTTTATTAATATAAACTTTATTTTATATATATATATATATATAAAGATTAAAAATTAAAAAATAATTTGATAATAAAAAAATATTACATTACATAATATAATAATATGATATAATATTTTTTAATATTACATTAAAAATTATAATAAAATATTTTTGAGATTATAATGTATAATATAATAGAAATTATTAATATTTTATTGTATAATAAAATAAAATATTTTTTAAGATTATATTCAAAAGTAGGATAAAATATTTTTTAATATTGTATTTAAAAATAGACTAGAATATTTTTAAGATTGTATAGAATAATATAAAATATCTTTAAGATTGCATTGTATAATATGATAGAACATTTTTATGATTGCATTAAAAAATTGGTTAAAATCATATGCTTAAATTAGTATAAATAGAAACATATTTTTGTGTTTATATTATGCATTCCATTCCAAATAATATTAGAGCTTTAAAGAGTTTATGTTTGCATCATTAAGAGAATTGTTATGAGATCATATAGAAGCTTTTGACAAATTTGATTTTTAACTCTCCGTCAGGATTTAAAGATACTTATTTATTATCATGGTGGAGTTGTCCATTAGATTGCTTATCCAATTCGTGATTTTTTATTCAATTGGATTTTTCATGCTCAAACTGATTGTGTCTTTTTTATCTCTTATTTTCATATTATTGTTTTGAATTTGATTTTAAATTGTGAATTATTTTATTAAAACTCACTAGATTTTGTCAGCTTGTTCATCAATCCACTTTATTTGCAATTTGTTTATGTACTTTATGATTTATCTTTTTTTATATTATATTTGTATTGTCTTCAAAGTATTTTTATTTATGATATAATTTTTTTTATATCCGTCCTCTCTTAATAAAATTCTTATATCCACCACTGATCCCACGGTTAAAGGGTCGTGCATCGCGGCCACAATTCCGAACGGAAGGGCATCCTTCACTTTCCCGTGGGGCTTGGCGACAAACACCATGCGGGGCTTTGGGCCCGTCACGACGTCATGGAAGAAGAAGTGAAGGTGGGTGAACTTCTCCTCACAAAAACCCAATAGTGTTGGGGTTAAACTTGAGTAGGAAGTGGTCGTGACTAGAGAAAAGAGTAGACAGATGAAAAAAGTGGATATAAGAGAGGATATTGTTACGAACTAAGTAAGTGTTAAAAATCCGATACGGATAAATAACTGTTTTCATTCATTCTTCCATTCTCTTTTATATATTTTCCCTCAACATAAGGTTCTTATATAAGAGAGAGAAATTCAATAAAATGCTAATAATATATGATAATAACAAACTGATCTAATCTTAATTCCTATTCAACTATTGAAATATAATAACAAACTGTAACAACCTAATAAATCCTAACAATAATTTGAAATTTAAATGATACAATTCAACACTCCCCCTCAAGTTGGTGCATGAATATCAGTCATGCCCAACTTGCCAAATGCTTCTTCAAACACTCTTCCAGAAATGACTTTGATCTGCAATAGGTCCAAGAGATAGGTCCAAGAGGTGCTTCAGGATAGTCCATGTGCTTTTGCTTCGATTATGTGAGGTAGAAAGAAAATTGAAATACGAGAAGAGATTCGGAACAATAATATGTTCATGTCAATAAACTTCAGGGATGGTCTATGAAGATTCAGAACAATGCAATTGACTTCACATTAATGACCTTCAAATAAAATACGTGCATGGAGAATTGAGATACGAAAATGGATTTGGAACAATAACATGTTCATGTCAATAGACTTCGGGGTTGGTCTGTGAAGAACTCAGAACAATGCAACAAGTTTCACATTAATGACCTTCACACGGATACAAGAAGGATTCAAAACGGAACCAAAATCGCAAAGGTTATGCGTGGCAAAAATGAAATTTATGATAATAATAATCATAATCATAATTTGTAAAGGAAATCGGAGAAGGTGAAGGTTAAGAAGGAAATAGATGGTTGCGTATTTCAAAATCAGAATATTTGGGAATGTGAAGAAGAAAGCTAAGAGAATCTTATGGCAGCAGAAGATAATCTTTTTTTTACCATAGCTCTGATACCATGTTAAAATTCAGATACGGATAAATAACTGTTTTCATTATTCATATATGGTTAGCATGAGGTTCTCATATGAGAGAAATTCAACAAAATGCTAATATCTAATTTTAATTCCGGTTCAACTATTAAAATATAATAATAAATTATAACAACCTAACAAATCCTAACAATAATTTAAAATTTAAATTATACAATTCAACAATAAACAAAAATAGCCCTCAAGAGTGAAGAATGAATTCCTGCAACTAGGAATCTCTCTTGGACACCATGTGAATTGAGCACCAATTCGTTATGACAAACTATATATACTACGCAGGGTTACTTGAACAAATATTTTCTAATACCGTACCGTCACTCAGGAATTCCATCAACACTATTACTTTTCTATATTTTTTAGTTTGTTCCCAAAGCTAATAAAAACAAAAAAAAAACGAAAATTTGAGAGATGTCAAGAGGAAGATATGTGCACAATTAAAGTAATGCCGAAAACAGCAGGGAAAAAAGAAGAGAAAATAAGTTTTTTTTTTTTTGTGAAACTGAAATATAAGAAAAGTTACGTGTGTGATAAATAATTAAATTGTATTTCTTAATCTTAATGTGCATCTGTGTTCATGTATTCCGTTTATTACAAGGTTGGAGGGGCTGCGCTCAAGACATTTCCGTTTATGGTAACATGGGTCTGCGCAAACCTTTTGGTTCATTAATCCATTCCGTTATTCAATTTCAAACATTTTGATAGTGTACATTCAATTTCAAACTAGTACAAATATTCCTTACAATTTTACTCACAGCCACAGGTCACAGGTGTTGGCGCATTGACAAATACCAACCACACCGGTCAGTTCAGTTGCAGAATCATTAATACATTTGTCCCTTTTTCATCACACTGTGATAAACTTATTTTTGCTAAAATAATTTTTAAACAGATATAATATTATTAATATATTTATAAAGTTCGTATTAATAATACTATTATTTTTAAATAAAATTTATACTACCAAAATAATAAGTTTATCATGTTTGAGATAGATTAATCTAATAAATAATTATATTATCAAGTTTATCATGCTTTGTGGGCTGCCTCTCACAACTTTTGTAGTAATTTCTGCTACACTGACTGGTTCATCTCTTAATATATATATATATATATATATATATATATATATATATATATATTCGTATTATCGATAAAAAATTATTATTATAAGAAATTAATATATAACATCACTGGGATTTCACTAGGGAAGGAAAGGGCTGGGTGGCAGAGGACGGGGGATTGGGTCGGGGAGGAATATTTAAACAATTGCCTAATATAGTAATATTAATGTTCATTTGCGAAATAGAAAATCAGTCTGCATAATATAGTCAAACATTTGTGCAGTATAGTTTGATACTTTGATCAAATTTGTCTGTAAATGAACGCGCATATGCGACAAACAAAATCAATTCTATTAAAGCATGTCCAACTATTTTAAGATATCAATGATTAGTTTTTAGTTTTTAGTTTTTTTTTATCACGGGGAAGACTTATTTGTCATTAGGGATTGTTGAAAATTAAACTTGTTTCCTTATAGAAACAACGATTACTTTGTGATTAAACAACATTTTCTTATCTAAATTAAAATAATTGAATTTATATTTAATTTGAAACAAAAGTGTAAATAAAAAGTATAAAAGTACGGGTCATTCAAAAACTGCTTTAAAATATATTATTAGAATACAAAATGTAAGAGTAGCTTAAATATAATATAATATTATAAAAGCCAATTAGTAAAAGATAAAATAATCAAAATTAATAAATATATAAAATAAAATAATAATTTGAGTTTTTAATAGAATAATTTTACATAATAATTTAATATAATTTTATAATAATTATCATAAAAATTAATAAATTTCTCATAAACAAGAAATTATGATTAGATGATCACGATATAAAATTAATTTATATTGTAATAGTCTATTTTATTTAATAATTTTATAAAATTAATTTTATTATCATAAATTTATTTATAATTTCTTTTTTCTACAGAGTTCATTTATAATTTCTATTTATCGATATTAAAAAGTATAAATAAAAAAGTAATAATAGTTATTTCATTGAAAGATTGTAAATTAAAATAACATTTATTTTGAGATTTTTTTTCTAATACAATTCTCTGTAACTATTGCGAAACAGATCGAAGGAGTTAATCTCAATAATGGTTCACGAATACGTCGTACTCCACGATAGCATCTCCTTTGGTGAAATCAACAGAGTAAAACTTGGCTTGAGCGTAGCCACGTGCAAAACGAAAAGCCCCAGTGCCGCCAACAATAGCCATTTCCCTGACAGGTTCACTCATGATCATGTTCCTCCCCAACACGCTGATGGTGCTGCCATTGAAATCTCCATTGGTGAATGCCATCGTCATCACCATCATTAGTCCCATTTCTTCTTGCGATATTGAAGTGTAAATTCCTTGGGCCTTGCCCACAAGTTCCGAGTCCTGTTTGGGGCCCACGGTTAAAGGGTCGTCCATCGCAGCAACGGTTCCGAACGGAAGGGCATCCTTTGCTTTCCCGTTGGGCTCGGCTATAAACACCATGCTGGGCTTTGGGCCCGTCACGACATCATGGAAGAAGAAGTGGAGATGGGTGAACTTCTCCTCGCGAAAACCCAGAAGTGCTGGGGTTAAACTTGAGTAGTAAGTGGCTGTGACTAGAGAGAAGAGTAATGAAAGGTTAAGGCAGATGAAGAAAGTGGATTTGGCCATATTGTTGGGAACTAAGAAAGCAAATATAGCTCGAGAGAGTGAAGAGTGATATTCCCTGCTATTGTAGGAACCTCTCTCGGACTCGATGTGAGCTTCAACCAGTTATCATAAACTATATATAGTACGCATGCAGGGACCAGGGTTACTTAAACAATTATTTTCTAGCAACGTGATTCAAGAGGAATTCGATCAATACTAGTACTTTAATTTCTACATCCTAGATAATAAACTAATACAAAAATTTGACAAAATGTCGAGGAAGAGATGTGTAGGACTACGAATTAAGATTCAAGTGATGCTGAAAACCGCAGGGATTAAACAAGATAAAAAAAAAAAAAAAAACTTACGTGCAAATGATAAAATTATATATGTTTCTTAATTCTATTAATGTTGAGTGTCTTAAGTGAGACTTATGTATTTCTATTTCTAGAAGGTGGTTCAATTGAACACGTATGTGCGCCGAACAAAATCAATTGAAAATTTGAGCTTGTGACTATACATAGCAGTTTAATTTACATGTATTGTTAATAGATTTTATAATGTTAATTTATAAGAAATTATTGTTAATATAATTACTATTAATATCAATGAGCTTATCATATATAGCAATTTATGATTAAATAATTGTATGAAATTTATTTACATAGACAATAATACATAAATTATTTACTCATAAAATAATTCTAACTCAAGTCAAACTGACTTTTTATTATTTTATTTTTAAAAATGATTTTCATTTATCATTTAAACGAAATGTTTTATTTTTAAACACAAATTATATAACTTTTATGTGATAATCATGAGAATAAATGTTAACCATTAAATTTTATTATGAATAATTAACATTAAAAAAGTCGGACACAACTCATATAATTTTTTTAGAGGAAGTCATATAATTTTTTAACAATCATAAATTTTCACTTTAATTAAATGTTAATCATTTATGTATATACAGTTGTATGCTCCAAATTTATCATTCATACACATGATTTTTGTTTTTTACAACTCTTCATATAGGAAAGATACACTCATGAG
>PYAF01002381.1:74711-105848 GCA_007407185.1 Glycine tomentella
CTGGATCCTTATATATGGACTTAGCAAGGCGGGAGGAGCCGTTGAGCCCGGCCGACAGAAGGTGGACGTGGACTTTCTCCTCCAAACCTTGTACTTGCAAGGCGGCTTCCTTGAAGCGGTCTAAATAACTCTGCAGCGTTTCCCCATGCTGCTGGCATATCTTTCCCAAGGCAAACTCAGATTTCGGCTGCTTCTTGCTTGTTGCAAAATTTAGCAAGAACTTCTGGCCGAAATCTTCGAAATTGCGAATGGTCCTCGACGGCAGTGAGTGGAACCAGGTCTGGGCAGCTCCGGTTAAGGTCGTCGCGAAGATTCGAGATATTATGGGTTCGTCAATTCCACGAACACACATCTGCATATCGAATTCGTCGACGTGCACCTGCGGATCTTGGCTTCCGTCATACTTGGACAAGAAGGAGCCGTCAAAATCTTCCAAGAACGGGGCTTTCACTATGCGGTCGACGAATGGACTATTATTCTGCCGTCCCCGGCTGTACTTCCTTCTGTACGTGCCATCACCTTGAACGGGATGACGGATGATCTCACCCGTCGGTTTCTCCTCCGCGGCCTGTTCAGGTGATATGGCTGACGACGAACGGTGAGCTTCGTGTTGTGAACGAGACGTTCTGCCCCGCTTCGAATGGTCGATCGGTTCTCTCTGGTCGGTCTCGGCTGTTCGGGCCGACATGGCTAGCCTCGATCTCCTAGCTGTTGCATGGGGCCGGTCGGCTCCTGCATGATCTCCCGTGTGGTCGGTATTTTGCCGACGATCCTCTTCTCGCCCTCCGTTATTTTGCCGACGGTCCTCTTCTCGCCTTTCGTCGGTATTTTGCCGACGGTCCTCTTCTCGCCCTCCGTCGGTATTTTGCCGACGGTCTTCTTCTCGCCTTCTGTTGTCGCGATCCTCCAACTGAGTAATCAGCCTTTGGATGTCCTCCTGGCGCTGGAGTTCATAGCGCTTCTCTAGATTTTCCATTCGAGCCATCAAAGACTGGAGAGCACTCTGAATGAAGCGCTGCGAAGCTTCAGAATTTTCTTGTGCTGCCGGTGTGTTGGCCGGCTCATGAGCTGCAGGTCCCGCACGGGATGAAGCCGTATGGGACAATGCGTCTTCTGCCACCACATTCTCCAGATTCGGATCGCTGGGTGGGTCTTCACGTCTGATATTTCGGTGTCTTCTGGTGTTAGCCATTGAGAGTTGGTGGGATTCGAAGTTTATCGTCCCCACAGGCGGCGCCACTGTTCTGCTCTGAGAGAACAGAAATGTCCAACAAGTGGTGTTGGGTACTTTGATGTAGGATCAGGCTCTCTCTCTCTCTTAAGAAGCTTATGGAAGTGAAGCAACTTAAGGAAGAATAAGATCACAGCAGCAATACTCACAACGCAATTGGCGTGCGGTGTGTGCAGTGTGAATTGAAAGAGAGAGTCAGAATTGAATGTGTGTGTACCTTTCACCATGGGATGTGTGGTATTTATAGGATTCAAACCTGGACTTTGATAGCAGACGGTTGAGCTCAATATCTTCTTCCTTAATATGTGGAGATATTGATAACTGAAAGATAATGCTCATATCTTCTATTTTCTGGTGATTATCTTCTGATAGTTATGATGACAGACCAATGGAGATTTAAACATTTGAATTAATAGGACAAAAGATAATATATGTTTATCTTTTATCCGTAACAGCATGCAAGATCAATTCAAAGAGAGGCAATAGGCATATATGCCAGCCTGACCCTCCTATCGTTCGTTCGGACTTTTTATATGTGTATGTGTGTGATTCATGGCATATTATACCGTTAACAAGAGTATAAGACAAAATAAATATCAGTTATTTACTTTAGTCCAAGCAAGAACAATTCTTTATTTACAACTCCAATCAATTAAAAACAGAGATATTAAAGTTTGTACAAGGTCGGTCCGATGTCAAAATCACTACTGTTTTTATATTATTCTTGTATAAACGTACAAATATATATTATTAAGTTTTTATAGGGCCCTGGCCAACAATAAAAATTTCATCTATCAAATATATATTATTAAGTTCATAAATCTGTCAAAATATTAAATAATCTGTCAAAACATGTCTTGTGTAGATCACATAAATCATGTAAAATTTAATTTACACTAAAATTGTCAGCATATTTATTTTCAAAATATTTTTTTATCTAAACAAAAATCAGTATAAAAAATATTATTTTAACATACTGAATATAATTTGAAGTAAAGAAAAATAAGAAAATTGCATATGTTATTTTATTTTATATTCATGTCAAGAATATTCTTTTTTCTTTTTTTCTTCTCATCATCTAAGCATCATTGTAATAAAAGAACATACAATAGAAAATATATTTATACATAAAGGGGTAATAAATATATAAAAATATAAAAAAAAAGATACAAGATACTTAAATAATTTCTAAAAGTAAAATTCACTAAATTAAATGTAAAAAAATACCCTAACATTATAAATATCATCTATATTGAAAAGCGCACATTATTATATTTAATCACTTTTGTTAACAAAAAAAAATGATTTTTTTAGTTGTGAGACCATTGTTGTTTGATTATTATTGTGCATGTGAGATGAGACCGAAGAGTCATCTAAAGCTTGGAACAAAAAATAGTAAAAGTTATAATATTAAAGTCTTTAACAATAATCTTTTGCAAACAAGTTTTTTCATGACAGTGTCAAAAGGGAATAAATAAGATAGTATATTCTAGCTAATGATAATGTTAAAGACTTTAATAAACGTTCACACTGCATTCATTTCATTTCCTATCTCTCAATGGATTGAAAATGAATAAAAATGACAGGTAGATAGAATATTCACACAAATTATTCAACAATCTAGTCTTTTTATACTACGCAATTATTACATTAGTTGACAATATTTTGAAGAAATAATTACTACACTTTCTTTATTTTTTTTTAAATAATTGATATCCTATGAATTATAGAATCTTTACTGTTTGAAATAGAATACTTTTTTGTGATAATATATATATATACACACTTTTTTATCATTAGAAATAAAAAAAAAAATCAGTTTTAGTTTTATGTGTATAATCGTTAAATATTTTTGTAGAAGTTAGATATTTAAAAATCTCAAAGTAAAACCAATAAAAATCAGCCCAACTGTGGTAAATGTCTGGATTTGTCCCTGGATATATGTTAGTGTGACTTAACGTTGTTAAGAGGAGTATTTATTATTACTGAAGTTAGTGTTAGTTGAGTTGACACTAACCTTGTTGGCATATAATAGATGTTGGGTTTAGCATTAGTTTAGCTAACGTAAAGCTCAAGTGTTATTACGTTGAAGCTTTCTTCTTATTCTCTCTAGGTTTATTAGGTACATGAGATCTCTCTCTTAGTAGTCTCTCATTGTATATATGTATTATGATATTTCATTTTCTCTCTTTTTGTGTTGCCGCTAACAAATATCTATTGTCAGCAAATTTACAAAACTGGGATAAATTTAAAAAAAAATTACAGAAATGGATAAATTTTGAAAATATTATAAGATATGAATAAGTTATGTTTTAAAATATTATTTTATATAAAAAAATCGTGTTTTAAAATATAATTTTAAATTATCATATTTTTTTTAAATATAAAATACTTAAAGTTTCGTTTTGAATCGCGATTTTAGTATTATTAAAAAAATATAGTTCTAAAGTCGTGCTTTAAAATATAACTTATTTATATGAAGTCATAAAGAAATTATGTTTTAAAATAAATCACGACTTACCCATGTTCTATAATATTTTTAAAACTTACCTATTCTTGTATTTTTTTTTTTTTTTACCCCCGTTTTATAAATTTGCCTCTATTGTCAGTGCAACCCCTAACATAAGTTCACCACTACCTATAAGAGTTCTCTACCTTAATACATATTTTAGAGCTTTACATCATATTTTTTTTCATCTAGTTTTTTCCTATTACAATGGAATTTCTTTTTTCAATTTGTTTCTTGGATCTAATATGTTTCCCATATAATTGATGTTGCTTAAATGAGTTGTGATTTATTTTTAGTCTAATTGCCTAAAATGTGTTGTTGCAAGTAATTTGGCGCTTTTAGATATGGTTACTGGAATTTTATAATTCATGATTTGAATTCTATGACTCAACACGATTCAACTAGCAATAGATTTATATCATAAGGTGAATTTTAATATATTTTTATCTTATAATACATGAATGAATCTGTGCAATTTCATAACATTGATATGAATCACACCATTCAGCTAATTCTCATAAAAAAAATTGAAAAGCCATTTAAGTTAAATTGTTAAATGAAAAGGAATTGAAAAATAACTTATGAGCTTATCTTATTTGATTAATCCACCACTTTATTTGTCATCCGATTATTCAGTGCATGCATTTCATTTGGGTATTTCATTGTTTCATTCCATTTTTTCTAAAATAAAGGTTTCACAAGCTCAAATACAACTTATAATTTCCAGCTAATTCTATTTCTAGTTTAAAATTATTTGATTGAACTTTACATTCATCTAAATTTGGAGTAATTTTTCACAATCACATAATCTTACGATTTGGTTTAAATTATGACTCACAATTAAAATTAGCATAATAATCATTTGAATTAACTTTTGTTTTTAGAGTTTTTTATTTGAGTTTTTTAAATTGTCATCTATGTTGTGTGGTGACAAATTGAAGATTTTTTCTCTCTTCAAACTCAATGGTTATGTTCATGTTTGCTTTATAGTTGAAATTATTGTGACATGCATTTCAATGTAAATCCAACATATATAAATAATATGAAAATAAAAACAAAGATCTTAATGCTTAGACAAAATTACTTTTGTTTCAAAAAATATTTTTTCACCAGATTTCTAAACATGCATTATCTTTGTGTTATTGTAAGTTATTAGGGATCCTATGTCATAGTGTTGGACCAAATATGGTTCTTCCCAATTAGAACTCACTTTTTTCTCTCTTGTACAAAAACTATGGCAAACAAATGATAGAATAAATTGCATTTAACTGCACTTTGCTTTATTGTTAGTCTTGATATTATTTGGTGTGATTTACAATGGCATTGGGTTTTAAGGGTGGTTGTGGAACCATACGGCCGTTAAATTGAGATATTTATAGTTCTATCCTAAAGTATTCCCCAAGCTTTGTGTTTAAATGTTGAAGCACAATTATTTCTTTGGAGATCATCCTGAAAAATTCATTGACGATTAAAATGGTCCCATAAAACTTAACAAGACCTAATTATCATACTTTTTATACATTTTGGGACTACAAAATTTTTATTCTTTAAAAAACTACATCATTATCAATTTTAAATATTCAATGATCAAAATAATCATTTATCTATTACATTTTACGCATGCATATTATTGGGATACTTCCTCAAATCTTAAATATATAAAAAAAGAAATTCACACTAGTTAAAAAAAAAATTAATTAGCATTATTTAATAGTGTCAATCTTATTTTAAAAAATATTTTTTAAAACTATCATTCATTAAAACTTAATATAAAAAAAAAAGAACCATTGAAAATAAAACCTCAACAAACTGAAAGATATTGAGATAGTTCATTAAATATAACTAAATTAGTTGAATATGAAGTTGTTTTTTCTTATATTCGAGCTCTGAACAAGTATTTTTGAACATTATACGATGATTTACTTCCTGAGAATTTTCAAAACAGAAAAAAAAGACTAAAGCCTTCAACACAATTAGCCATGAAGATTGAATCCAATTTCTCGCTCTACATTTTTTCTTTTATCTGTCTCCTATGTCCACCTCAATCCAATTTCTCCTATGTCCAGCACTATGAATATCAGTATATCACTATTCACTACTCCTACATCATATTCGCGGCAATCGAGATCTTCAAAGCACAAGTTTCGTACGATAACTCACTCTTTCGAAGATCACAGAAAATGAGTTGTCCTACAACTAGAAAAAAGTGTCTTTGTGCGCACTCTTTCAGAGTAGGAGAGGTGAGCAAATATGAAACTTGTGTCTAAAATATAGGATACAAGGAGTCAGGGACACCGCTTACAATAAAAAAGAGAGACATTAATGAAATTAAATGTGTAATATATAACAAAATATCTAAACTGATATTATATTCATCTTTTTAAACAAAATATGAGTTTTGTTTTGTAAGTGTGTAACCTTAAGTGTCCAAGCCAATAAAAAATAATTTTTTAATTGAGTACCTAATAAGAAGTGTCAAATAAGTGTTCAAGTGGGTCGATGTCGAAAACGTGTCTAACCTAACGACACTTTGAACAAAAGAGATGTCTGTGCATCATAGCTGAGCAACAAAGGTACGATTCCGTCGAGGGGGTTGGAACAAAGGCTTATCCTGCAAATAGACACAATGAATATAATGACTCCTTTTATAGTAAATAGATTGCATAGTGGTTTGGACTCGATATTTGGCCAACTTCTATAATATGAATGATTTAAGCCTGAAAAAAATCGCAGTAAGGAAAATTCTAGCTAGAGAAAGAAAGAACTAGTATCTTAAAGATTGTAGGAATATCTTCTAATATGAAAGATATATTACGTACCAGTTAAACGAATAAGACAGACACTTCGAAGAAAATTCACCTTGCACGAAGCCAGTTGCCAAGTAAACACTTCCTACCAAGAATGATGGCCACAACCACGAGAAAATCCTCTCTCAAAGTCTCCTACAAAAGTCACTCTCAAGAAAGATGGTTTCTAGTCTGAGAATCCAGGTGGCAAAAAGATGCACTAACTGGCCTGCACAGTCTGTACTTAACTGTCTGAACCGATATAACCCCATTGGCCCATTGTAACAATCCATATCCAGTAGAACCTGTGAAAGAAGCTAATAGCTCTATGCCTGTAATATGAAGTTTAAGCCAAATAGCCTGCCGAAGGTTCTCAGAGATGAGAACAGGAATATATACACAACATTATCTGCAGTAACTAGCCAGCCACCATTCAATAGCAATGCAGGTACAATTCTTTTGTACTTCAAGCAACTATCGGACATAGCAGGAGACTGCACCATTCCCCGTCCACTTTCCCATCAGATCCATCGCAGGTTTTCAATTTCAGGTTTTACTGGAATGTCATGGAGAGAGATAGGGGTCCCCCATTGAAGACTACAACTCACAGTCACAGTCTTCCAATTTTGACAACAAAAATATTGCATCCAGTACTTTATAGATCTCCTCAGATTGGGGGTGTGATTCATCTGCCACCAAAAACTCTTTAAATTCACCATCTATCTCTATTAAGCTATGACCTGGAGTCTTCTTCACGCCCTTGTCTCTCATCAAACTCCGCACCCTCCTTACATCACCCCATTTTCTCTCATTAGCACAAATATTTGCCAGCTGCACATAAATGCCACTGTCTTCTGGATCCAAGCTTAGAAGATTAAAAGCGGACAATCTGGCCAGCTCAACATTACCATGCATTCTACATGCACTTAGAAGGGCACCCCAAGCTGCCTCACAAGGTTGCATTGGCATGTTTGTTATTAACTTGTAAGCTTCTTCCAGGAGCCCAGTTCTACCTAGTAGATCAATCATGCAAGCATAATGTTCCTTTTTGGGTTTTATCCCATAGTTTCTTTCCATGGCATCAAAGTATTCTTGACCTTCTGAAACCAAACCACCATGACTGCAAGCTGTCAACAAACTAACAAACGTTATATCATCCGGGTTGAATCCCATACACCTCATCTGATCAAAAACTTCAACAGCTAGCTTTGCTTGACCATTGGCAGCATACCCTGCAATCATAGAATTCCAAGAAACCAAGTTTCTCTCCGACATTGTACTGAAGACTTCTGCAGCTTTATCTATGTTTCCACATTTGGCATACATATCTATAACGGCATTTGCCAATGTAGCACTAAGTGGCATTCTTTTTCCATCAACAAAATATTGATGAATCCAACAACCCAAACTCAACCAACTCAGCTGGCCACAAGCAGAGAGCACACTCACTAAGGTGTGCTCAACCGGAACAAAACTTGCCCCAAGCATTTCGTGAAACAATTTTAATGATTCCTCAGGTTTTTCATTCTGAGAATACCCCGCAATCATCGCACTCCAGCAGACCGCGTTTTTCTGAGGAGTTTGATCGAAAAACCTCCTTGCAGACTCCAAGTCACCGCACTTAGCATACCCATTAACCATGCTAGTCCACGAAAATACATCCCTAGTTTCCATTCTGTCAAAAAGTTCCCTAGCAGCAATCAAACTACCACATTTCACATACATATCCAACAAGGCATTGTGTAAACTCAAACCCCACCTCGCATTCTTCTTCTCCATAATCTCATGAATGTATTTCCCCATACCAAGGTCACCCTTCTGAGAGCAAGCTGAAAGCACCGCAATCAACGTGACCTCATTGGGCTCAACATCACCGTCCAACATTAAATTAAACATCTCCATAGCCGCATCTGAACAGTTACAAGCCGCATACCCATCAATCATCGTGGTCCAAGTAACAACATCCATAACAGACATTTCATCAAACACCCAGCGCGCGTGCTTCAACAAACCACGATCAGCATAAAAGTTCACCAACCCATTTCGCACGAGCAACTCAGAATCAAACCCCGTTTTCCGAGCAACGGAATGCACGGATTCCCCCTGGGAGGGCTCCGAGAAGAGCTCGCAGGCCTTGAGCGCGAAAACGAAGGTTCTTGCGTCCAAGCGAACGCGTCCTCGAAGCATGTGGAGAAAGAAGGAGAATGCCGTGGAGGGAATTCGCGCTTTGTTGTAGCCTCGGATCATGGTGTACCACATGAAGGTGTTGGGTTCGGGTATACGGCGGAAGAGACGATGGGCGTAGCGGATGTCACCGGCGTCGGCGAGGGCGCAGAAAGCGAGGACTCTGCTGAGGGGGAAGGTGTCGTTGATGAGGCCGGTGAGAATCATGCGTGCTTGAATCTGACGCAGTTCGTGCATGGAGGAACATGATTCCATTACCACAAGGATTGGGTGTGTGATTATCACGTTGGTTTTCGAGTTCCATTTGGTTTGGTTAGTGGAAACCGACGCAGAGCATAGTAGTTTACGGTGTTGAAGATGATGCCGCAGTTTTTTCATATGCCGCCAGCAATGATATTCGAAATTGCTTGAATTTTGAGCTGAATATTTGGTACAATTTTTCTCTCAAGGAAGGAGTTCACTATTGTTTGATACTGATTTGGAGGCAATGAATTGTAAACTTAGACAACAAATGCTATTAGTTTTAATTTTCTGGTGATAAAAATAACATAAGGAACGATAGTAAAAACAAAAACTAAGAGGGTAGAACTATGCCCACGAACTGTCCTTAAAAAACCAAGATTATGACTCGATGACCATGATTTACTTATTCTCATTTTCAGAGGAATAGACACCAACACTTTATTATTTTAAATACTATATTAATATTTTCTATTTAATTTTTTCTCCCTCTTTCTATCACATAGAAAAAAATAATGACCATAAACTAATTTTGTATTATCAATTAATCAAAACTTATTATTGATATAATTTTTATTCCCTTTCTAAGAAGTTGGAATGCGATGATTGCGGGGTATTCTCAGCGGTTATTTTTGTTACAGGGATGGAACACCCCAACTTCTTAGAAAGGGGAAAAAAAATTATAAAATGTAAGATGGTTATACTTATTTAGGTGGGGGTTTGCATTGCGATGATGACACCAATAAACTTGATACAAAGCCATTTAAAATGAAAACCATCAATACATGATATTATCATTTATCAACAGCACCCTCAACATAAACAACACACTAAAATTATGCCGAAACAGACAAATAAAGAGAGAATAGAGATCTCGATTTAAGCGAAATTCAAATAAATGAAAACTAAGCAGAAACCATGTTAAAAAAAAACAACTAATTATTTTCACATGTTAAAGGACTATACATCATCCAATGTCAATCCTAATTTTACTATATGACGCAACCAACTACATACTAAAACAAGAGTTTTAAGTCTAAAACTCCTGACTAGCAGATCCAATCTCGGACTTCCCCTTGCCAGCGACCTTCTTGGGCAACAAATTCTGGTGAATGTTAGGCAGAACACCACCGTTGGCAATGGTCACAGATCCCATCAGCTTGCTCAACTCCTCGTCGTTCCTAACCGCGAGTTGAATGTGCCTCGGAACGATCCTCGTCTTCTTGTTATCCCTCGCAGCGTTCCCCGCAAGCTCCAAAACCTAAACCCCAAAACACATTAAAGTCACAATAAACAGAAAAGACAAATCGAAAATTAAAGGAAGAAAATGACGAACCTCGGCAGCTAGGTATTCAAGAACCGCAGAGAGGTAAACAGGGGAACCGGAGCCAACGCGCTGGGCGTAGCGACCGGCCTTCAGGTAGCGAGCGACACGGCCGACGGGAAACTGAAGGCCAGCTTTGGAGGAACGCGAAACGGACTTTGTGGTCTTCGGTTTCCCTCTTCCACCCTTCTTCGTTGTGGCTGCTGCCTCTGTGGAACTCATCGTCGTTTATTTCGAAATAGAACAGAGGGAAGAGAGAGTTTGAACTTTAGTTTCAGAGACTAGAGAGAGATCGCGATGTGGAATTGTTATGAGGAGCGTAAGGTTGGTTTTTGTTTATATAGAGCGTCAGCACTGGCTGTGATTGGGTGATGGGGGGTTGTTGCGGATCGCCAGCATGGCAATGCCTCGCAGTTTGAGTTTTGAGTTTGCGCGTTCGAGCGGGAAACCAATTATTTTCGGATATTTTACTTTTCAGGTGGCGTTTCTTGTTCTATAGTTCGCTTGCTACTGCGCTACTTTCGTTTCGTGGATGGTTTCTTATATATATATAAAATAATAATTATAGAGAAAAAAAAAGGTTATACAATAACATGTGTAAAGAGTGCAAAGTCATTCATAACAAATATATATGATTAATTTGTTAATTTTTAAATAATTATTTTAAATTAATTCAAATAATAATTTATAATTGAATGTCAGTTTTAAAATTAGGCATGTCAAAATGAGTTTAAATTCCATGAGCCACAAATCCAAATCAGGCTAACCAAAGTAAGAGTTTTACATCAATGACAAAAATTCAACTCGACTCATTTAGTTCACAAGTTAAACAGGTTCAAGCCAGATTGACTCACCTAATTCACTAAAAAAATAGTATTATTATTTCTTTTTTGTACATTAATATTGTTACTTTTTTAAGGAAAATGTTTTTATTTACTTTAGAATTAGGATAACTATAATTTCATTTGATATTTTGAAATTTGGATGATGGAATTTAGAATTAAATGTTCAACTTGTTTAGCAATTAATAATTTTAATTATGTATATTGGCTTAACAATTTGATATTTTTTTAATTTTAAGACTTCAATGTTGTTGAATCATGACTAATGTTTGGACAATTGAATTTTATTTTAAGATTATGGTTTGTTAAGACTTTTGAATGGTATTTATGTATCTAAGACATTTCAATGACTACTTTAATGATAATACTATATTTAAATGCTTGAATGGTTATTTTATTTCAGACACTTGTTATTTTCCCTATTAATTGCATTCATATAATTGTATTTTCATCATTTGAATGTTTTTGAAGAAAAAATATCACTTTTGTTTAAAAGAAGTTTTTTTAAGGATTTATTATTATTTTATTTTTATCAATTTGGTGAGTCACCACGAACCCGTGGTGAGCTAGACCGAGTTGATATTTTTTGACTCACTTGAAACTAAGTTGAGCTAACTCGATCCATTTATTTGTCAACTTGTGGTAAGCCAACCTGTTTTGGGTTGAACTGACTTATTTTGACATACCTATATAATACTATTTTATAGAGTAAAAACATTAAACTCACATTTCAATATGTTCAAAATTACTATGAAAATTCAAAAATTAACGTAGTAATATTTATATGTAAATAATAATCCTTAATTCTTACACTTTTATATCCGGACAAGGAAAAAGATAAGAAGGGAAAAATAAAAAAGAAGATAAAAATAGAAATGAAATTCAATTGAAAAAAATATATTAGAAGATATCAAATTACATCAAATATAATTTTGATAAACTATCTTACCATATACAAGAACAGCTAACATATACCTACTTAAAAAATAAAAAGTGTATATTAACAATCAACACCTTTTTATGAACTCTATCACGATTCACGACAATTTTCGTACACGTAAAAGATTGTTCATCACTAAGATGAAGTTGACTCACACAATGACTCCTTTCACCATGCTTTTTCAATTTAGTAAAGTCTATAGGTGTATTCTAAACAACACACCTTGCGTTCCCAAGGCTCTGCATCCAAGAGTGTAAACTCACCAACAATGAAAGTAACCTTCCATCTTATGCCTTGAAAAATAATGCAAAGAAGAAGAAAAAAGTTAAATGTATTAATGTCTTAAAAGCATCGTTTATGTATCTCGCCCTATATATGTGTGTGTGTGTGTGTGTGTGTGTGTGTGTATTTCACACAACATACCTTGTGTTTCCTACGACATATTCCACACAACACGTAGTGTGAATGATCTCTAAATGGGGGAAAATGGAGGGGGAGAAGGAGGGAGAATGTTTATGTCTTGAGGGATACGTGGAGGTGGGACTAGACTAGCAGAGATGGTTTATGAGTGTATTCCACACAACGCATCTTGCGTTCCCAAGGTTTTGCGTCTCAATGTAAATTCACCTTTTGCATTATTTACCTCAAACACAACATTATCAACAATGTAGACATTTTGACCAACAAATTTTAGAGAGCAAAGATGAACATCGTGCAACACAATTGCTAGCTAACCTCCACAGCAAATTCTGTTTTGATCAAGAGGATTATATACATCAGGGACGTAATTGCCAACAGGGAAGGCAATCTAGACGCTCCTAAACTGACTCTTGTATCATGGTCCAGCAATGAGAAACTTCTTGCAGGAAAGGCCTACGATTATATTCGTGTGTCAAGATCACAGGTCCATTGGCACAATGTGGTCTGGAATTCTGCCATTCCACCCAAAATATCCTTTATATTCTGGCTGGCCACAAAGAATTACCTACTCACTTTGGACCAAGCTGCTTTTTTGAACAAGCGTCACCTCTGCCGATATGCAGAATTGAAAATGAATCACATTCTCATTTGTTTTCTCTTGCAGAGTTCTCCTTCGAATTCAGAGTAATGTTTGAGATTGGATTCCTCTCCAAAGGCAAACAGTCTCCCTTCAGGGCACCATTAGATCTCTCACCAGAGGCAGAGCAACTTTTGGCATAATTGGCAAACTTCGGTGCTTAGCATTGCCAGCAACCATTTATTGCACTTGGTTGTCCAAAAATCTCGTGGTTTTCGAGAACTCCACATTTTTTTTGAAGATGTAATTAACAAGATAAAATTTATTGTTTGTAAATACTCTCATGTATTGCATAGGTACATGCTCTTAGGGGATCTGCTCTGAGCTCTTGCACTTAGAGCATGTGTCTATTTTTGCTTTAATGGATATGTCTCGTTTATTTTGTATATCTATTTGGGTTTAATATAATTTACATTTTTTAAAAAAAAAAAAAAAGTAAAACACACACACACAAATTCCTTCTTGTATGTTATTGGATTTATACATTTTTATAGCTAAAAGCAAAGTAGGGGCAACAACTTTATGTGCAAACTGGAGAGGAATTTCAGGTGAATAACAACAAACTCAAGTAGATATTCAGTGACCTCGCAATACAACCATAACTTTCTTAAACATAGCCCTAAACTCGCTTCATTATCTTCTCCCAACTTGTTGCATCATCATGCTCAGTCAAGATGTCATTTGTCAATGTTGATATTGTCAACACCCAAAGGAACAAAAAAAAAAACACCAAAATACGTTGTTCACTTGCAAGTTACTTTTTGTTACATTAAAATCTCAAGTTTTGATCATTAAACTAATAGTGTGCTCGGACACATGTTAACAAACCACTTTACAAGCTTTTTCACGTCTAGATAAAAGCTACTAATTGTAGCGTTTGCAACTTTTATGCATTTGACGTTATTTGTCTCGTTCACGAATTTCCAAATGCCATAAGCATTTGAAGTGTGATTGGACATGTTTAAATAAATTTCAAATTTGTCTGTGCTTTTTTGATTGATCGAAATGTATAAATTAAATTAACAACTCTTTATTACATTTTCATTAAAACTGATAATTTTTTTTTTATCAAATACAAAACTAATAAGCTATAATTATGATTGTGCTATTTCCAAGTGATATAACTACGAAAGAACGAATAATATGACCACTTATCTCAAGTGCCAAGTAGTTTGGCTAGAATAACTACTTGCGTACAACTTAATTTCCTAAATTCATTCACCCATTCCACTAGTTAATTTTAGCAAATCAAGGTGTGCTTTCTAAAGATGTAACTCCTAAAATACGGAGGATTACAAAATAAAAGTGAAAAATTGAAGTGATTTAAGCTTATAAAATACTTTAATTTAAATCAACCCAGTGAATAAATCTATACATTCTTATTTTACAATCCCCCTCGTTTTAAAAAAAGTTAATTTTGCTTTATGATATATTGAGTCAACAAAATAAAATAGTATAAAAATGAAACAGAATAGATAGAATGACAAAAACATACTGAAGAATTAGTTTCATCTTGACAAGATGGATTAACTATTTAAATTTATTACAACAAATTTAATTTAAATGCACCGACATTCACTCATAGATGGTTACAGGATAAATTTATTGAATTTTATATTACTTTAAATATCATATATTTAAGATCATTTTTTACATTGAGGGAGTGTTTGGCAGGAGAAAAGTTTTTATTTGCCCATAAATCATGATTTGAAAAACTTAGTTTTTTTATATTTGATATGTATTTAAAGAAAAAATGTTGCTAGAAAATTATGTTTCTAGGAATGATTTTTACCAACTTTCCAAAAAAAATATTCCCATAGGGGTGGAGAATCCTTTTTTTTTTTTTTTTCAGCAAAAAGGATATTTCATTAACTGGTACCGGTGGTACCCTTCAATTACAAGGCATTACAAAACCCTGCACTGCTTTAATCTCAGCATCACCCCCTTGTCCTATAATATACTAGATTTTATACAAATAAATCAAGACAAATATAATCCCTATTTGCCATTATAACAACAGCCTTCCCAGAAATCATTAACTAAGTTTTATTACATAAAAAGATTATATTACCTCTTTTTTCACACACAAATTATCCTTAAACAAGGTTTATCCTATCCAAAAAATTTAATCTCCATTGTTGTTGCAGTCATTCACATGATTCAACTACTTTATTATAATATTATCTAAGTTCGGCTAATTATTTTATCTTTTGCATTATTTTGTAATTGTTAAATAATCTCGATGATTCTTACATTAACCACATAATCTTTCTTCTATAAATTCAAAAATATCTTTTACGATTATATATGTTTTAACGCATGGTAGTTCACCTTTTTATAATCTAATGATAATTATAATATATAAATTATGTTTTATATAGGGATAAATATATTTTTAGTTATATTTTATTTTTCTTTTTTAGTTCTGGAAGTTTCATGTTATCTAATTTAGTTTCTGTATTAAAAATATGTGTTTAAGAGATGTGGATTTCGAACCACATCTTCTACTTACAAATATCAATGAGATATCGTGTGAATTCATATATCCACAATACGAACTAGTAAAAAATAAAGGTGTAAACGAAGACATAAATGAAATTGTTTAAAATTAGGATCCAATGTATTTAGGGGATATTTTAATAACTTTTTTTAAAAAAATAATGTCATTATAATTAATTAAAGAAAATCATCATAGTCAATTCTAACAAACAAAATTAACACCGTATGAGAAAGATATGTATAAAAGGACTAAAAACACATTTTTATAAAATACAAAAACTAAATTGAATGGTATAACACTTCAAATTAAAAACAAGAAAAAGTGAAAATATAAGAATTAAAAACATATTTTCTCATAAATATATTATCCTCATGGCACGCGCTTAATGTTTCAACAAAGTAAAACATCACAATTAAACAAAATAATTTATAATTTTAAAAAATCATTTTGAAACTAGTTTTGTTCAAATTTCTTTTGCAAATGTTTTTTTCCTACATATAATTTATTTAAATCTTGTATTTAATTTAGGTTAGTGTAGAAAACAACTAAAAAAATTAGAAAACGAAAAATAAACCAAACATATTTTCTATTTGTTTATTAATAAAAAATTTTGAAAAATAAAAACCGATACACAATATTTACTCAAACCAAACTCTCCCTTTAATTTTTAGGAAACATACAATGACTAATCAAAGTATTTTAACTATTCCTAGGAATCATAATTTTCAAATATAAAAAAAACCTTTCCACTAACAAACTTAAAACACCCATTATATGAAAACTTAACTCATTATAGTCCTAAACACTCAAATAGGGTTTCTTTTCAGAATGATAATATTTTCATTAGTAAATTAATTAATTCAACCAAAATGAATCCTTTGTATTGACTTCGGGCCATATATATGTGGCAGAGAAAGGTTACGCCCCTTCAGCATGCGCAAAACTAAACGCCTGCGTTGGGTAAAAGTAAAACCCTTCCCCCTCACTATAACCAATGTTCATGTATTTGTAACCAATATAAAAATGAAATAAGCATAATGAGGAAGATGTTCTCTGTCTTCTGATGATGCATCAATAAATAGAATAGAACACCAAAATAATTGAATGCTGGATCCTCAATACTCCAATCAGATTGTCCACATGCGATGCATTTCCAGCAGCCTGTATTAGAAATTAATCACCCAGTGGAAAAAAAAAAAATCATCTTCATTAGTTCCTCATAAAATCAATAACATATTCCAAAGCGTTTGCTTTTACAATTTTTTGTCTCTGTCGTCTCACCTTTACTACTTTAGGTGGAGGGAAAGATAAGAGAGTTTTATTTAGGAAAATAATGATATCCCTTGTGATTGTCAGCTTGTCAACCGCAGCAACTTATTATTTGACACTAACACCCGCATGGTGTTTGAAACAGAAGATATTAACATTTAGCGGAGAATACATTTATAATACTTTTGATATTGAGGTACAATTTTTTTTACATTTAAAATATAGACACCCGGTGTTATATAATGGCATACCTAGTTCATATAGAAAACACCAATTTTGTTCAATTTTAAACAACGTTGTCTCAATGTCAAATATAAAAAAGGGAGTAAAAATTAAAACTAAAACACCTTGTATCACAGGGAATTAAAGTATAATTCATCCATGCATGCTTCAGTGTATCACATTTGTTTTCATCTTTGTTCATGATATATGTCACGCAAATAATATCGGACATGTCTATACAAATAAAACACCCTAGTCTTGATATGCAATTGAAATAAATGAATCCCCAAAACCATTCTATTTTTGTGCAACCAAAAAATAGGAGTAAAAGAGAGAGAGCGAGCAAATAAGGTTATATAACTATACCTGAAGGAGCTGGTACTTTTTTATTCTTTGGTGTCTTCCACCTTTTGAAGTTGGTGAAAATAATATAACAATGACTTTTGCAAATTAGTTATTGCTATGAGTGTCTCTAGTGCTGCAAAGAATTTCAATAGATAGAATGTGATATATCTTCTACGAGTATAAAATATAAAAGATGACTAAAACCACATGTACAAAGGAAGCAAAGGTAATTAAGATCGTGAGTTCTGTTACCCACCTTTCTCAAATGACATCTGGGAGGCTCGAAGCTTTGGGGAAATTAAGACTCCAAAAACTGACAAGGACTTGGATCGCTCATTTTGAACCTATAAAAAACACTAACAAGATTTATACATATAATTTATTCACCATATATCAGATATCCAATCCAATTCTACTTGTAATGCTTAATATATGTTAATAAGAGGAAGTGATAACATTTGTGGAATACTTACTTCAGCATTATCTGCAAGTCCTGATGAGTTCTTAGCCATGGTCACCTCAGCAGTTCGTACAACCAAACATATAATAAAATGAGAAATAGCTAACATGCATTGCTACTTAAAGCATATAGTAGCAGAATCAAATAACAAATGAACTCAAAGTTTGCTCTAATGTGCATGTTTAATTTTGGGATTTACCCTAATATCCAGTTTAAATTACAAACCATAATTTGATGCATAGGGATAAGAAAATCATACCAGAAGATTTCACACTACTATTATCTTGTGACTGCACATTCTCATCTTCTAACTGAGTACTTTCATGTTCAGAGGATATCCATTTACGTAACATGAAGCTTGGCTGTGTACCTATTGAGTAAAGTGCAATAGTTCATATTTTAAAAGAGGTTTTATCTAAATTGACACAAAGAACCCGTTACAGAAAGGCTTAATAAAAATAAAAGTGAAAACATGCTAGCACACCGGGGCTGAGGACAGGACACAAATAGAAATAACCAGTTGCAACCATGTCCTTTAGTATAAAGCTCAAGTTTTACCATTATAGTTGGTTATCTTCAATGTTGTAGCAGCTGAATGAAGTTTCAGGTCCAATAAAGAACTATTAATGCGAGAAGCACCCATGGAATGTCGAGCACTAGCTAAGTCAAACCATCCCTGTTAATAACTTAAAAATGGTTACCAAAAAGACGAAGACATATCAAGGTCGTATCAAGGTTTTCAGTTGCCAAATTACAGGGTCAACTACAGAATAGACAGAGAAGAAAAGTATCAGAAATGGACAGAGAAGAAAAGTAAATTCAATATCATATGGTAAACCAGAAATTTATACATTTTGAAAGATGCTACCAATTTCTTGTATCAAAAGGGTTTTGCATTTACCTGTCGAAGTGTGGAGGACACTGCATCAAAGAGGGATAGGTAGTTATCCATGGAATCCATAAATTGCAATACAAGTTTCTCTTCAGCTCCAGGTAGTTGGCATTGATGCTGCAGCTGTTGATCTTCTCCATCCAGTTCATGTGTCTGTGGTTCTTCACCACTTCTAGAACATTGATGCTCTTCTTCCATGGAACTTGATCACGTTTCTGATGTAAAGCAATTTGTCACTTTCCTCCACCACAAAATTCTTCCACTAACCCTTCACAAATATCACATCTGAACTTATAAATTCACAATTATCTGTTTTTCTATTATAAGTTAATTATATTGTCCTCTCTAATCATGTAGAGTGTTTCTTAATCCTTTTTTCTGCATCAGAAAACTCCGCTAGGTTTACATCTGATCTTATATTGACAGCAGCTAATTTCTAACAATTAGCTCTAGTCACAATAAAAAGCTAGCTTAAGTTCCAGGTCCTACTTGCACCCAATTATTGCTAAATAAACTTATCATCCCATTTTTCTTTTTGATCAATTATTAAGAGCACAAGCATTGGTGAGAGTGAAATTAGAATTAAGAGTTCAGACTAAACCAGTAAGGGAACGTAGACATTTCGTCAAACACGTTCTAAGCAACGTAATTTCACAGAGCTAACCATGACATATAATCTCTCGCGACATTTTCACCAAGACCGGTTACCTCATCAATTTAAATAACAACGTGGAAAATGAAATAAGTATCAAACACTTTTTAAAGTTTAACCCCCGAGCATATAAAGAACGCGCGAGAAAAGAGGAAAAAAAAACAGAGAGTTACCAGATAGTGAAGAGATTTTGAAGCTTCCTGTTTATATTGGGTCCTGGGAGACTAAGACGAAGGATGAGGATGATACGAGAGAGTCTCGTGGGAGAAACGAAACGATTAGGGAAGGAGAAGGAGAAGAAAGTAGAGAAAGACTTTGGCTAGACCCAGCCAGTGAAATTTTGCCACAACATTAAAAGACTGTAAAAATAAATCAATAGTAGTCCACAATTGTACAAGGGGTGACGCCCACAGTTGGGAAAGAATTAGTGTCCGTTAGATCTATATATATTTTGAGATATGTGTGGGATTATTATAGGCTCACACACACTAGAACAATTTTCCTTCAATCTCAAATCCCGATTGAGGACCTTATCAATCCCGACCATGCCAACGAGATTTCCGTCGTCACAACAATGCCACCAGCATCGCCGCCGACATCATACTCCACCACACCGCTTGGAACTTTTGTGAAGGCGTCATCGTCCATGGAAGCCTCACTTCGGATCTGGATGCAGTGGTTAGAGAAGGAGAGCGAAAGAAAAGAAGAGGAGATGAAAAAAGGAAAGTAGGAAAAAAACGATGTTTTCGGAAATCATCTCCGGCTACGGCAGATGGAGGTCGTCTCCGGCGACGGCAGATGAAGGTCGTTGTTGATGGTCATGCAGAAGGTTATTGCGTTGAAAAAATAACGTTAATAATAAATACAAAAATAATAAAAATTATTCCGGTGTATGTTGGTCTATGATATATCTCAAAAACACCTAGATCCAAAGGTCACGATTACTTACGCACGTTGGGAAACAGATCCAAAGGTCACGGTTACTTACGCACGGTGGGAAACTTGTCTTACTTTCGCACCGTAGACGCCACCTTAGACAAGATCTCCAATTGGTCATATCTCATATGGTGTGGTGGAGGATAGATTGCTTGTTAGCTTATTTAGTAATACACTTATTATACCCAATGCTCTCAATGGGTTTCATTCAAACTCTACTTGAAACCAAATCTTTCACTACTTGTGCTGGGTTGACCTTTTTTTATCATTAATAATATATTTTTGTTGTTTCAATTTTTTTTATCATTTGTTTGATTGCAAGCTAAAGAGACCAATTATCTACATTGCTAAAATTGAATCGTGAAGGTAGAATGGAATAGATTTAGCTGTTTGCTATGAGATTTTAAACATTTTATGTAAGTAGGCTATGGATACAATCTTCTTAAGAATTTGACTTCACTTTTCAGCAGACTTTCTTGTTCCACCTCAAAAAGATTTAAGACATGTTTTGGAGAAAGTTTAATTTTATTTTTTTCATTTAATGTCAATTAGAAGGAAGTGTTTTATTGGATCTTAAAAAAAAAAAGTTTTTTTAAAAATTATATTTTTAGTCTCTTGTTAACTGATCTAAATTCATCAACCATTTTAAATAAATGAGAGATTAAAGATACGGTTAACTTCATAGACTAAAATTATTAACGAAGAAAAAGTTCAAAGACTTTTAATAGTCAAATTTATATCAGAACTAAAAGTACAAATCTGAAAAATTTTAAAGACTATAAAAATAATAAACCCTTGAAAATAAAAAGAAGTTAGTGTAGCTATTTAACAAAATACAAAAAAGAAAACAGGGAGCGGGGGAGGCTTTTATGAGTTCCAAATTCGGTGTCTGTTCAAGCCCATTATTTACGGATCTTGCTAAATACACTCCATGTTTGCTACGTAAGCCCACGTTCTTCTATTAAAATTGTTATTACTCATTATAACCTATTTCGGCACCCCCAACTATTGTGTTATTCCCATAGCCTTGTTAG
Source organism: Glycine tomentella (assembly GCA_007407185.1). NCBI lineage: Eukaryota > Viridiplantae > Streptophyta > Magnoliopsida > Fabales > Fabaceae > Glycine > Glycine tomentella. Next base: position 96,135 of record PYAF01002381.1, read on the forward strand.
ACCATTCAGGGTTTATCCTTCCTTCTACACTCTTTTCCTTGGATGCATCACTGTAGAAGCCATAACTTTCACTGGAATCTGTCAAACTGAACCACCACCATCACCAGTTATTCTATTAGATTCGAGTTTTAGTCAGATCTGATTTTATTTGATGTGAAACATGGTGTTACATTAAGAAGATTTAAAGAATAATAAAGATGAGTGAGAATGGAGGCACAATTAGGGTTTAAATATAATATAAATATAGGGTGTAAAAGAGGTTTAAAGAATAACACAATCATGGGGTGTATTTCATAAAAATATGGTGTGGCAGTAAAAAAACGGTATAATGGGTAATAACAATTTTAATTAAAAGAAAGGGAGCTTAGCAAATAAGGAGTTGTATTTAACAAGAGCCTTATTTTCTTCGATTTGACACAAACAAGCCCATAATGTTATCAAAAATTGGCCTAGCTCATTCCATGACATCTTGAACTCGAAGTTGTTTTCCCGAACTAGAATCCACTTATCAAGGACGACTCAAAGCTTTTTCAAACACTACTAACTAATTAAAATATTAAGGACAAAAAAAGTATAATTAAAAGGGTAAAGATAAAGAAAGATGACTGGAAATTGCATAGACCAAAATTTGTGTACCAAAGTATCGAATTTAACTAAGTTGATTGAACATTAACATAATACCTGTTATAAATTCTCAATATCATACTTAATTTGTTTTCATTACAAGCAGTATTTGGATAGTTTTGTTTGAGTCGTGCGAGATGAAATTCTCATATACGTTTCAAGGGAGTATGTTGGTTTACCTATCTCAATAAAATATATGATTGGTTCGAAAAAGGTCTTGAAATTTAGACGATTGATGATAATATAATTAATAAATATGTTCCGTCTCATGTGAATATATTTTATTATTTAGGAGGAATTACATTTACTTATTTTTTAGTCCAAGTAGCAATGGAATTTGTTGTGACTTTTTATTATCGTTCGACCGTTACGGAAGCTTTTGTTGTTCAATATATAATGACCAAATGTAACTTTGGTTGGTTGATACAATCCGTTCATTAGTAAATATGATGATCTTAATGATAATCCTACATGTTTCGTGTGTATCTCACAAGTGATTTTTAAATTAGTATTAGTAAATATTATCAATAAAATTTGTCTACCCATAAATTCTTTGATACTGTCTCAATTCTTATAGATTAAAAAAGACCAAAATTTGTAGTAAAACTACTTTTTAAACTAATATTACCCACTTAATATTATTAAACATCATCGATAAAAATCTTTCTTAAATTTAACAGGAAAACTACATTTTAAAGGAATATTTACCCAAATAGTATTATTAAACATCATCAATAAAAAAATATCTTGTTCAAAAATTGGTGATGGCTCTATCGACAAATCATGTACAAACTCTTGTTAGACACATGCTGTATTTTTTAAATGAATAACATTGATTCATTCCCCGAACTTTTCTGGGTAAAGAAAATTAATTTTACTTTTGGTCAAAAGAATCTTTGAAATTAATAGGCAAATATTGACACAAATGCATTGCACCAAGTTCGGTGGGTCTTTGTTTTATAATTAAGATTATTGTGAACGAGTGTCTTCAAAATATTGACAAAAGTATATACTATAATTTAGCTAAATAATAAATATACGTAAATAACATTTTTTATAAATATCTTTTAATTTTTTAACAAGTATTTTAATATTAGTTTTTATATATATATATATATATTAAGAATATTACCTAGCAATTTCCATATATAATAAAGGATTACAGGAGGCAATTAATTCGCCGAAAACCATGCATTCATTGCATGTAACCGCATCCTTCGTCTTGACGAAGAAAAAGTAACCCTAGTGGACTTAAAGTGATCCCCAACTAAAGGTAACGCTTTGTACAATCATATTGTGACATTATTAAATTGCCACTGCCCACTGACTATATATGTGTGTAGTAAATAAAGTATTGACGATGATTATTTATGTACATCAATTAAGTATTTGAGTATTTTAAATAATCCATTCAATAATCCACAGGGTTTTTTTAGAGTATAATGATGATGAGATTTAAATTTAGAATCTCATATAAATATATTAAATCCCATTTAATTAGGCTGATCTTACTGAATAGGAGTAATTAATATGTTAGCACATAGAAGGACACTACGTACGCTAACTTACTTCTAGTGACGGATTTAGAAAAATTTAGGGTGAGGGATAAAGGTGAATAAAATTTTACACTCACAAATAATTAATAAATTATAAAATTATAATTTTCATATAAATTTAGAGTGTCAATATATAGTTTTAAAAAAAATGAGAATGGAAGAGTGGAAACCCATGCTGGTCCTTTGCATATTCATCCCTGTTCCTTCCAATATTATCCATGAAAAATGAAGGATTCATTATAATACTTGTTAAAATATCCCTTAATTATTCATGAGATATTGTTAAGAATATGAAGGAGTATACATAAAAAGAAAAAAAAACGAATATTTATGAAGGAGTAAAAAAGGCCGAGGAGATTATTGTTAATGGGCTAAAAATTCGTCCATGACTATCTCTAGCTATCGCTTGTATGTTATACTTTTTTTTAAAATGAATATTTTTTAATTGAAAAGCGTGTTTAAAAAATATTCATAATCATGTTTTTCTAATTTTGTTTTACGAATAAAATAAAATATTTCATACCTTAGTAAACAAATGACTGTATAATTACGACTTTTTTTAATTTAAACAAACCGCCCATATCTATTTACTCATGAATAAATAGTGATACTTACACATTTTAATAATTTCATGCTGAATATAAATTTAAGAAATCTAATTGTTAAATTATTTGATATTATGAATATTATTTTTTTGATAAATTAGAGATTTATAAATATATAGTTTTTAGAATTGATGTTTATTTATATTTTAAGAAAACATTATTGGTTAAAATAAAACAATATCATAAAATAGATTATTATTTTATATAACTAATTAAAACTTATACTAAATAAATATTTTCAAACATAAAAATTATATTTATATTTATGATAAATATTTTATATTTCTATACAAGTTTATTTTAAATCATCAATATTATATTTTAAAATATTAAAACAAAATATAAACTAAAGATTAAAAAGATAAATTGAAAGAGATGTTAAATGTTGAATAGCAGTTATCACGAAAAGGGTATTTCAACAAATTAAACAAAAACCAATGGTGTAGGATTCTTAAGTATAATATATAAATGGCTGTGTCCTATTATTAACATTATCTAATCTTAAATTACAGGAATATGTATACTACTCACAACAAAGTGGCTATCTCAAGGGGACCCTCATCATTTGCTTACAGGAGTGGGTTTAGAATTTTCAAAGGCAATATACTAAGAAAGTAGTATCTAGATTTTTCTTAACAATTACTCCTTCCGGCTAATAATAATCATAACAATGGTTGCGTAAAAAAATGTCTCAAAATATTTAAGGGTAATAGAGAAATAAATTAATATCAAAATACTAAATTTAAATACCTAGAATTAATCATACAAGATGATGGTAAAATTAATGAAAATGTCACAGAAAAATGAAATGACCTAAATGGAGAAAAATATGAGAATTACTTGTAATTATAAAGTGTTTACAAGTTTTATCATACAATTATATGTCCAGATATACTATATGATAATATGATACTGAATGTCAAACTTTAAAGGAATAATATATGATAAAATTCATAGTAATATAAATGAAAATGTTAAAATGAATGTATGTATAATCGTAAAAAAAAAAGTAGAATACTAAATAACGTTATATGAAAAAAGATCAAAAAATTGTTGTAGCATCCATATTTAAGAAAAAGATGATAGGAAATCGGTTAAAGTAATTTGTGCATGTCAAAAAATGCATGAGACATTAATTAAAATAGTAGATTGCATAATTTTTAATACGATAAAAAGAAAAATAAGGAAATCGAAGGACATAGAAAATCATAAAAAAATATTTAACTTGATAATTTTTAAAAAAACTTTAAGTTTTAATTGTATCAAATGATATTATATAATTTATGTAGTCATCTAGTCGAACTTGTCTGATGGGATTTTTTTTTTGTAGTTGTTGTAATAGAAAAATAAATAAAAATACACAAAACATGATATGAACAAAGACACAAAGTTAGGAAGAGTGTTTTGAAATCCTCAGTACACAAATTGGGTTGGTTCACTTACTTAATCAATTATGCAGTTGATTTGAGATGATTCGATCAAACTCAGTCAGGCAGGTTATTGAATCTCGGTTGGACCAAGCTAATCCAGTCAGTTTAATAACTTTTTATTTTTTATAAAAATAAATTTTAAATTTTAAATTATTATCAATTGTTATTTTAAATTTTAGAATAAGAATGAATATTTTTTATTTAAAAATATTATTAATTATATATTTATATATAATAGATATATATAAAATTTTAAATTTTTAATATATATAAAATCAAATCAAATCAATTATTGGATCACCAACTCATTACTTAGACTTGGTCAAACTGGATAATTAAATGAAAATAGATTAATGAATGGACAAAATAGTGCAACAGGCGAGAGGGATAAGATGGACAAGATGGACGCAACGCATGCAAAAAGTTGCAATTCAAGAAGCATCATCGATTGATTAACCCATCTGGAAGATAATCCAAATCATAATGCTGATTGGTCACTTGATCTTGTGTTAAGCATTGCACTAATTACAATTACAATTCGAATCTGTGTCTGTCTTGTTGATCTGACGATCGAACAGGGACACACAAACGAGTTCTTTTCTTTTTCCATTTTATGGGATTGAGCCAATTGGCACAAGAGGCCGAAAGCTTTTCTAGTTGTTGACCTAACGCACAAAAGGCCAAACGTGAAGGTGGCCCGCACGTTATCGATGCAGAGAAAAACTACTTTTTTTTTATTTAAATAAAAAATGGGGAGAATTAAAAAAAGAAGACAAAAACAAAAGAGATGGAGGGAGAAAGAGAGAGAGACCAAAAAAGAAACAAATGGGTAAATGGCCCTATTTAATCCAGAGTGAGAAAGAGAGACGAAAAAAGAGGAAAAAGGAAAAGGAAGCAGAGGAAGAAACAAGGAAGTAGTAAACAACACGGCAAATATGTTTGGAATAATGTGTGTGTGTTTGTGTGTGGCACATGCTTATCCACCGCTTCTATGTTAGGACAACAGATACAGCCAAATACTTAAATGCACGCTAGCTACACAACTTTATTTTATTTTATTGGACTACTGTGTTCTTTATTTGGTGTTATATTCGTACCATTGAATTGAACTAAACCCGTCAACACAAACAAAAACAAGAGATATGAATAAATAAATAAATAAATATTATAATATATATATATATATATATATATATCATGAGAAACGATTTTATTTTTACCTCTTTAGGGATCTATCACTCTCAGCATGTGTGCTAGAGACTCTTCTCTGTAAAGGAAATAAAATCGGTTACTAAAATAGAATTAATTTCTCTGCGGTAAAATAAGAAAAATGCTTACTTTTCTTGTTTAGGTGGAACACAAGTACTTTTTCCTTCCCTCACTAGCATCTTTGTCTATTATAGTTTTGATATTTAATATTATTTTTTCTTACTATTTTTTCCTCTGAAAATAAGTGACACAATTATTATGAACATAACTGCTTAACCATGCACTAAGGAGGCAAATTCCCATTTGTTTCGTCTTTATCTGAAAATATTATAAAATAAAGTGAACTTAGTGCTGTTGAACAGCTGAACAGGTGCTATGGAAAAAGGTTCAAAAAACTCAGAAGTTTCCGAGCGGCCATCTGCAAGAAATGGCATGAAAACTTTTCTTCTTCTGAATTTTGATAATAGTTTAGGGGGCGAAAAGACATTGAATTCTATAACTAGGAAATGTCATAAATCTTGATAAAAGTTTTGAGATGACATGCATCGCATGCTCTGACATTCTATTTTAAATTACATCTAACTAACAGTTTTAATTTATTTTGGAATTATCATTATTTTTTTTTTGAAAAATCATATTATTTATTAACATCTTACTTAAATTTTAATTATTAGTACAATTAATAATTTTCTCACAACTATAATATCTTAAATGATAGATAATTTGAAATGAAGGAAATATTAATTAAGGAAAAATGCATTAGAATGTCATTAAACTGCACGAAAACTTACTGTGATATTTACAGCTGACATATTAATTAGGAAGGACCATATCACTTTTTTTTAATCAAATCACATCATTTTTTAGTTTAAATAAAAAATGCACATATTACTAATACTACTATGCATAAAGAAATTAGGAAATGCTTGGATGGGAATATATTTTAAGTTAAAAGATTACAAATATATATTTCATAAAATTGAAAAGTTAAAATATTCAAAATAAGGCTTGAAAATGATGAATTCTCTTTCTTGTACGTTTCATGGTTGGAAGATTGGTCATTATACCCATATTTCAGATATATACTAGGCTGAAAATTCAAGATCTGGAGCGGAAATTCTTAGTGGTTACCGAAAAACCTTTAATTTATTCTTATCCTCATCAAATAATTTTTTTTTCTTTCTTTTCTTCAATCGGTCCATATTTGAAAATTATATCATGTTTTAATTTATTTGGGAGAAGTTAAATAAGACATTTAAAATATAACTCTTAAAATGCTTTTTTAATACAGGATTTTAACTTAAATTTTATTTAAAAGAAAATCAAGATACTATGACTTAAACCATCTTGTATTGGTGATCAAGTGGAAGCTAAGATAATTTCAGCTCCATTTGTCCCCATTGTAGGTTATGATGATGGTATGACAAGTAATTTAAGAGAAATTATTATATGATATAAGCTTATGTAATTTGGATAATTTTTTTATGTAACACGCTGTTAATATTTTTTTATAATTAAAAAAATCATATATGTTGTGTGGAAATTAGTTGAAATCACATAATTTTAAACTCTACAATAATTTATGGTAGCTAGTTTAGATTCTACGCGAACATATTCACCAGTCGATCGCCTAATGCACTTGACCAATCACAGAACGTTTAGGACGCTTTCATTTTGGTGCAGTGTATGTATATGAAAACTTTAGCCCCTAAAAAGGTGAGATTCTTAAGTCTGGCTTGTGCATGCATGCCTCATGAAGCATTGTCTATCTATCTCCGGCATGTTAAACGCCACATTATTTTTTTCTTCTAAATCACGAGTACTTGCAAGAGAGATAATTTTGCTCAAATTGAATGAAATTAACTCATACTTTTAAAATATTTAACAGAATTATATATCTCAGATTTAAATTTAAGATTATCAATTCATAATCTAAAATAATCCTACACTAAATAATTCAGGCACTCGATAATAACCTATTTTATATTGTGTGTGGGTGTTGAGGAGAGTTTGTTGTTGTTACACTATAGGTGATAGTTCCAAGCAGAGTATTGTCTTAAATTCTCGAGGGGTCTTAATAAATGCCTCTCCTATGGAAGACAATTTGGTAATAGAAGTATCAGACAACTTTTGGAGTTGTGCTCAGACATGGATGATTGTAAGGTCGGTGATCACCCAAAGTTTTGGAGTAGAACCACAATTAATGGATCGGGTCAAGCTTCTAGTGGAAAGGAAAATTCAAGTTTCCTTAGGGCATTGTACGCAATTCGCTGGTGTAGTGCGGTGCATGACTGGTCGTTGCCTACTTGGTATTGACTGTAGATAGATACATAGATAAGCCACGACACCAACTATGGTTAAAAATGAATGAGAGAGTCGTACTAGAATTTTAAACCATACTCAATAAAATATTGGCTGCATTTTTTATTTAAGCTCAATTTAATTTAAATTTACTAGTTAGTACTTGAGTTTAATCATACAATATTAAACTTTAAACTAAGTAAAGGTTTTAGTAGTCTCAATTAATGGAGTTTATATAATTTTATGAAATTGGATGTTAGTATATATCTATTGAAAATATTATTATTGCTGTTGAAAAATATTTGTATATTGAGCAAGTTCATAAATTAATAAGTCGAACACGTGAAATATACAAAGTCGATGTTTTTATAAGTACTAACCTAAATTTTTTAGCTAATTAAGTTGTTAATAAATTTACATGTGAACAAATTTATAAAGGTGTCTCGAGTCACTTTCAATCTAATAGTAACCTCCTTAATTATGAAGCTTAAAGATATCCAGTGAAGCAATATTGTGCTTGAGGAAGAAGTAGGTAGTGAAGGAGGGTAATATGCAAGTAAAATGAGTAAATTACACTCCGTTTATCAAGGGGAAGTTTAAATTATAGTTTCTTCATTTATTTTCAAATATAATGTAAATTTATATTTTTTAATTATTTTTTAAAAAGGAATGATGTTTCTAGTTGAAAGTTTTTAATTTCAAAAGGAACACTATCAAATAACTTATATTTATCTTATAAAAATGGAAAATTCAAACCTTCTATCCATCAGATACAAAGCTTTATCTTGTTCCAGTCAACCAAACAGGTTAGGGTTCATGTATGCTGTGGGTTTGCTTGTTGAAGATCAGATTCACTCGTTTGCAGTATCGTAAATGCTTGGTGACGTCAACAAAATAGATTTTATATGATACTACTATTCAATATGAATAACCGTGTAAAAACATCATTCCTTTTAAAGTCGTTTATCCAGAAATATCTTCTTTTTTTAGGAGTAAATGGTTTAAGTTTTTTCTTTTTCTTTCTGTAGGCTAGCTATCATATATAACTATGTAAATTTTTTTTAATTAAAAGCTGTATGTTTTCAATATCCAAATAACAAACTTTGAATTATTTGCGATTATGTTCCTCGCTTGAAGTAATAAAATTTTAAGTCTAATTTCTCTAAGTGATTCAGTTTTCATAATAAAATAATTAATTTAATTATTAATAAATAATTAAAAGTGTAATATCATATACATATATAATAAATCACAAATAGATTAAAATATTAATGATTAGTGATTACTTTTTAATCAATAATTAAGACTACTTATTTTATTCTTGTTTAGCTCTGATAATGATATTATGCACACCCTCAATGTGTTATACAGTTTATTTTTATACATCTTATTAATAACGAATCCTTAAAAAGTGTAGATTCTCTAAAATATGCATCATTGGACTATTTATGAGCATTATGATTTATGACACAATTTTATAAAAACAGAAATATAATGATATGAATTGTGAAAAGTAAATGCAAAAGGTGCTGCCGCCCATAGATTATGGAGTGGTGGTTTATTTTCTCCACTGGGGAAAGAACAAAGCAACGTGGAAAATGTTAAGCCTTCTAGGCTCTAGCGGATGCAGTAGGTCAGCATGATAAATATGATTAAAATATAGATTTTTGTATATTTACAGTAGGATACTTATTTTAAATTTGTTTTAATTATACAAGAGTTATATTTAAAATATAATAAAATTTAAATGTAAAATTTTAAAATATTTTATTTTAAAATTTCAATATTATGCTCATTTTAATATTAATTTTTATGTTTACAGAAGTATAATGATAAAAAAATATTAAAAAATGATAATTATGTACGAATCCACTTATAAGATTGTGTGGATAATTGTTTTCACTAGATAAATTTTTATACTTAATAATTTTAATTTTTGTCCCATAAAAAAATATTTTCCCATAAGATAACTTTTTAAAATGAATTGAT
>PYAF01002381.1:105948-118354 GCA_007407185.1 Glycine tomentella
AAAAGAGAAAATAAATTGAGTTTTTTAATTTTATCACTTGATCTTAATTTTTATAATATTTACAAAGAAAAATCATTTTTTTAAATATGGAAAATAATAATTATAGTTGGTAGAAGTTTAAGTAATTTTATTATAAGAATTATGATATTTTTCTTTTATAAAAATATTATAAATTATTGTTTTTCTCCCACTAAGTAAATTTTCTAGATCCGTTCTTGAAAATAATGATGTGTAAAAACTAAATTAATTTTGTTAAATAAAATTGAATCAAAATAAATTATATGTATAGTATAAGAACAAAAAAACGTTGCCTAAAATAAAGAACGAAAAACAATGAAAAAATTGGAAAAGACGAAAAACAATAATAAAAAAAGGACAATTCCCTTTATTTTAGTGAGCGAGTCGGAAAAAGAAGTGGGGCTTCCAAATTTAAGCAAGCCATGATTTAATGAACAATAGAAAAAAAAAAAAAAAACAAATAAGAAAATCTTTAAAAGATAGAAAATCAACCCCCTCCTCCAGTCCTCCACCACGACCATGACCTTCAATTACCTAATGGTCCAAAGTCCTCACTTCACGCCTCTCTACATTATAGGTAGCAAATCTGATGGCTCTATTGATTTCTCAAACTTTGAATTCAATCCCATTCTCACCTCACACACCCTCCCATCGTCATTATTTATGCTTTGAAACTTTAATAAATAAGTGCATCTTTTATTTATTTTTAGGTGAAACATATTTTTGAGAGAGAAAAAAAATATAATCCTTACTTTTTTTTACTGGCCAAAATATAATGAATAAAACCAACTATCAACTTAGTAACCTCTTTCAATTATAAATAAATAGATGAATACATTGTAGGTAAAGACATTTTCCAATTAAACATTAATTCTGGCTATTTACTTATTGACTTAACTATCATTTTCCAAAGAATTCGGTATAACAAGTAGAAGAGATAAAGATCGACTTAAAGAGTATCCCAGAATTTGGTAAGAATACTTTCATCTTGTTTTTATTTATTAAATTTATATTAAAATATATAATATTTTTAACTTCAATCAAAATATACACTAATTCTTCTATCATGATCAAATAGAAGAAAATATATGGCAGTGATCCACCGTAGGGTCCCTGGCCAATGGTCACGAGAAAAATCTGATTGAATCGGAAGAACCAGAAAGCAAGATGTTGGACACGTGTCAAGCAAGGAAAGCTGCTCCATCGGATCAGAACGTCTCCTCGAAGCGTGTCCCACATCGAAAGGGCAATTTGATCATCGTATCAAACTCGTTTTGAGAATAAAGACTTCGCCAGCGGGTCCCACCCCGCAACCAAGAGCAACGTCAGTACGCCACTTGTTCGTAGTGCACCATGAGAGATAGAAACAACGGAACCGCCTCGGTTTCACTCAATACGACAAAAATCCAAAACCCTCCTAACTTTATACTATTTCCTTTGATAAACAATATCATTACTTTCATTTTATATTTTAAATTAATATATTTCTATTTATATCATATATAAAAATGTAACACATGAATTAAAAAATTAATTAATCATATTTAAATATATTAATTTCAATTAAAAATATTTTTCTTAACTTATTTTTAATTAAAATTTGATATCAAAAATAAAAAATTATTAAAATTAGAATCTCAATAAAATAAAGATATTCTAAAAATAATAATACTAAATAAGATAAAATTAGATAATTTTTTATATATGAGATCAGAGATAGTAATTCTAAAAAATACATTAATTTTTTTAAGACCAGCTTAATACTGTTATGTATTTTTAGAAGATGAAATTGAGTGTATTATTTTATAATTTATGGTTTAATTTGAGAGAGTGTTGGGAAAAAAGAAATATAGAAAGGACGAAAATGAAGCTCCCTTTCGGAGTCTGACAAAAAACATGCCGTCATGCGCGACCTACTACTACTGGACAAAACACGTGTCATGGTCAATGGCAGAGTGGGGGGTTAAGAGGGAACGGGGAGGGTAGAATGGGGAATTTGGTTGGAGGGGTGTGATAGGCAAAAGCATGGAGACGGAACCCTTTGTCGCCACGTGCCTTGGCATCGGCCGCACGCAGGGAAACTTTTGTCTCCTTGTTCCGTTTCACGTCTCGGTTGGGCTTGTGTTGTGTATGGCTTCTCTTTTTTTTTTTTTTTTTTCTCTTTGCTACCGAGATTTTTCATTAGGTACGGCTATTGCCAGACCCTGTTTTTGACTATTTCAAGTCTCTTCCAGATCTACTGTCTCTATAGAAAATGTACTTTTTGGCGTAGCAAAAGTGAAGGCCAATCTCTTTAATTCGTTACAACAAAATTATTATACCCGTGAAAAAACATCCTCCGTTTTAGGTAGGAGCAGTGGGTAGCAAGGAAAGATAATCATATAGTTTTTGTATTATTTTATAAATATGTTAGAGGTTAATGATGATATAATATCAGTTTAAATTTTGTATATTATCAATTAATAAAAAATTGTAGTCGAAATCAACTTATGAGTTTAATGATGATGATTTTTAATATAAAATAATTTTATATAGTAATTTAATTACAATTCATTGTTAATAAATTTTTTTAAATATTTATCTTAAAAGTTAATATATAATAAATTATGATTGAATGAAAATTTAAATTTTTTTACTGTATTAATGTATAATATTTAAACCATAAAGTTTTTAATGATAGGTTGACAAAATACAGGAACTAAATGATTTATTAATTAAACAAAATATTTAAAGATATGAAAAATGTATTGCCAATATTTTTATTGGATAATTCGAACCAAGGTTGAGTTAAGGTCAATCAATCACTTTAATTTCTTTTAGTTTGTCTATTTTGACGAGAAAATAATCAAGTGTGCAACTTATTATCAGATACGATCCAATGAAAATTTTGAGCTGTATGATATTGTTATTTGTTAACAAGGTTTTGTATTTTGTGATTTCGAATTAAATTTCACTGAAAGTGAAAATGGTCCAAGCCACAAGCCACCTTATTAGATGTATGAGCATTAATTATACATTTATGAAATTTAGTTGTAAAGAATTAAGCAACGAATAATAAACATACAAACATGTAGTATTTGGATTATTATGCCAACTAATACAAAATAATGATTATGTTTTTTTTTTTTAAATAAATTGACGACCTATTTCCGAATGAAAAAATTAATCATAACATGTACTGTAAATTAACTTATGTTCCACCTAATTATAATCCAAAATAAAAATAGGTTAAGTTATTTTTTTTCTAATTTATTATTTAAGTTTTATTTAATTTTTTTAATTTGATTCTCTAATTTTTAAAATCGATTTAATTGATCTTATAATTTTTAAAATTATTTTTTTGAAAAATATATATTTTATAACGGTTTAAAATCACTTAATAAAAATTTTAAACCACCAAAATAATTTCTTACAATTTAAACTAAAGGAAAAAATTAAATCAATTTTAAAAAAATTAAATATCAAATTCAAATAAAAAATTAAAAAAACAAATTAAATCTAAAAAAATAATTAGAGAACTAAAAAAACTAATTTGACCCTAAAAGTATATGTGAAAACAAAAAAAAAATCATATTGAAAATTTAAAAATAATTTAAATGTTAATAATAATATTAGTATATGTGATATTTTACGTATTATTTTAGAAATGGACCAAAAAAGAGATGGTGTTAATAAACAAAAAATAATGCAAAGAAACTTGATAAGGAAGGAAAAAATGTAGAGGATGAGTTTAAAATATTTGAAATTTTTGTTTGTTCTGATACAATTTAAAGTCTAAACATTAGTCAATTTGGAAAATATAATAACTTTTTCACAAATAATAATAAAAGTTGCCACAGTCCGCAGTTCTATGATTTTGGTTTTCCCACCCCCAAAGTTGTTGAAATTAGATTTTATAATGCCCATATTGTAAACGAGGCCAAAACCGAGTTGTCAACAGTGGCGAATACAGAAAGGGGAAGAAAAAGACAAAATAGGAAAAAGAAAATTCGCATTAATAAAAAAACTATGTTGAAAAAGAAATGGGAAAGTAAAATACGAAAATGGTGGGTCCCATATTAACAGTTTAATTCGGCCGCCCGCTTTGTCGTCTCTCTCGTCTCCGTCCATTCCCGTCGTTCTTTTGTGTTTGACTCTCACCTCTCTCTCTCTCTCTCTCTCTCTGTTCTTCACCTTCTTATCCTTCTCTCTCTCTCTCTCTCTCTCTCTCTCTCTCTCTCTCTCTCACATATCATATCTGTGATCTCTCTCTGTTCCTTTCTTCTGTCTCATACATACACACACCACTGTACCTCGTTCTCACAAAAACCTTCAACTAGGAATCGATCCAGCGAGAGTGTTGTGTTGCTAGTGCAAGAGGCACCAACATAGATACGTACGTGCGTGCGTGCGTGCGTACATAGGAAGGTTACGTACGCGGTAGTACACAACACACGACGACACCGTTTTGCACTCTGTTCTGAGCATGAGGGCGCACAAGAAGGGTGTTACCGTGGGGATCACTGTTGCTACTGCTTCTGCTTCTTAAGCCTTTTCTTTTCTTCCGTGGGTTCCCCCTCTTTCGATATTCTGCACTTGAGAGAGACAACCAGACATGGCTGGCAGTAACCAAGTAAATCTCAATGAATCTAGGGTAACCCCCTCTTCCTCTCTCTCTTCTACTTCTTCTATTCCCACCTTCCCTTACTTTCGTTCAGTTCTCCCAAATTATCATCCACTTTTTTTTTTTTTTTTTTGGGAACTTCGGTTTTGCTTCTTGCTTTATTGCTCATGTTGGGTTGCCAACAAAAAGGGGGTTTTGGTTAATAGTGAAACAGACTTAAAGACACCTCTCTTGGATCATCTAAATTTTCGGGTTTGTTTTTGTTTAGTTCTTTTTTTTCATTTTTTGTACTTTTTTTCTTATTTCTTTCATGTAAGCCTTGTTTTACTTGTTCTGGTAACTTGAAAACTTTAGTTGGATTAGTATACTATACCCATTTACTTTCATTCTGATTCTCTGCTTATGCTTTTGTCTCTCTTGTGGGAACGTTCTAACTTATTCAATCTTTGGTTGTTTTTGGTTTTTGTAGAGTGTTGTTCCGTTAAATACATGGGTGCTTATCTCCAATTTCAAGTTGTCTTACAAGCTTCTCAGACGTGACGATGGAACGTTCAATCGTGAGTTGGCGGAGTTTCTCGATAGGAAGGTTCCTGCAAACGCAATTCCCGTTGAAGGCGTGCTTTCAATCGATCACGTTGATAGAAACGCGGGCTTATTCTACCGTGCGTACTTTCCAACCTCAGGAAACGAGGCTCAATGGGGTATCAGAGACCTTGACAAGCCGTTAAGTACTACAGAAATTGTTCCTGTGATCATATTCTTTCACGGGGGAAGCTTCTCGCATTCCTCGGCCAACAGTGCTATCTACGACACCTTCTGCCGCCGCCTTGTGAGGATTTGCAAGGCTGCTGTGGTGTCTGTGAACTACCGGCGGTCACCGGAGCATCGGTATCCTTGCGCATACGACGACGGCTGGGCGGCATTGCGGTGGGTGAAGTCGAGAGCATGGCTGCAAAGTGGGAGGGAGGCGAAGGTTCATGTCTACTTGGCAGGGGACAGTTCTGGAGGGAACATTGTTCATCATGTGGCAGTGAGGGCTGCAGAGGAGGAAATTGAGGTCCTGGGGAATATTCTTCTCCACCCTTTATTTGGTGGGGAGAAGAGAACGGAATCAGAGTTGAGATTGGATGGGAAATACTTTGTGAGGCTGAAGGATCGTGATTGGTATTGGAGAGCTTTCCTACCTGAAGGAGAGACTAGAGACCACCCTGCTTGCAACCCTTTTGGACCAAGGGGGAGAAGCATTGAAGGACTCAAATTCCCTAAAAGTCTTGTTTGTGTGGCTGGTTTGGATCTTCTGCAGGATTGGCAATTGGCATATGCAAAAGGTCTTGAGGATTGTGGACAACAGGTCAAACTTCTTTTTCTCAAGGAAGCCACTATTGGCTTCTACTTCTTGCCAAACAATGACCATTTCTATTGCCTCATGACAGAAATCAACAACTTTGTCAATTCTGATTCTGACTGTTAATATACTATTAGAACTATAAGACCATGACGACTACTACTATTGCTACTACTTAACCTTACCTTACCTACAGGAGGCATACATAACTAAAGCTTGACATTTTACAAGGGTTCTCTTTTTTTTTTTTTCTTTTTTTTTTTTTTTTTTCCCCCCCTTTTTTTTTTTTTTTTTTTTTTTTTTTTTTTTTCTCTCCCCCACTTTTGTATCTTGTCTTTTCTCTTTCTTTAGTTTGTAGTAAGGTGTGTAGTTATAAGATTGTGTAGCATTACTTGTTATTGTCATAACATCTATGGTGGGTCAATTTGAGAGTTCTGTGACCTGGGGACTACTGCTTCCTATTCCTCTTTGTTTGTGTCTTTTGGAAGGTAGCACCCAACACCGGCTTCGGCAGTACCAGAACTCGGTTCATTTGGGGGTTTTGGTCGAACCACCGTATACAACGCTTCACCCCCCCTTTAACGTTTTGAGGTCAATGGCAGGAGGGGAGATAGAAGATGAGGATTGCTTCATCACTTTGTTTGATTAAGTGAATGGTTTCCTCTTGTAGCACTAATTACTGAATGTGAACTGGAGAATATCCCAACCTGTTATATGAATCTGTATGTTATATGTATACCTATGTTATATAAATGTCTTGGATGTTTGGTTTCGCTTTTTAGTTGGATTCTCCTCCTCCAATATGTTGTGCTTGTCTGTCTCTCTTGAATCCTGCTATGGTTCCAATTAAGCAGTTTCAATTTATTGAGTTGTTGAAGATGTTTCATTAGATGCATGTGCAAAAACTTTGGTGTGGTGCGGGGTTGGATTTCCTTTTCTTAATTGAAGGGAAACTATTAAAAGAAAAAAAAAAAGAATCGAGAGGAGGAAAATGGAATGAATGAATGGAAAAAGAAGGGGAATAAGCCTATGCTAATGCGACACAAATTAATTCGAGGATGTCTTGTCCATTTGACTAGGAAAGTAAAGTTAAGCCTTTTAAGTTTTGTCTGTTATAAAAGGCCATTGTTTTAATTCTTGCCGTTCGGACCTTCCAAAATATAAAGTGAGTTGATCATCTTTAGCATCTGAATCATAAGCAACAGTATAATAGAAGTAAAAGGCAGTACTAGTGCCCCCAGCCCCAGTGGTAAATAAAAGATGAAGCATTTGATATATATATATATATATATATATATATATATATATATATATATATTCTCTGCTTTCCCCTTCTTTGTGCATTCTAGTTACGTTCGAAAAATATGATTCGTTTGAAAAAGTTGTTGCTAAAACGTCAGGGTGGAAAAGAGAGTTTTGCGTTTTGCTCAATCAATCATGTGCTTGTGACAGGAAGAATGTAATTTTGAACTGGATGGGAGGGGTGAGGTGAGAGAGATCTGAGGAATGTTGTTTTGTTCTTTTAGGTCCCTTCGATGGTGTGAAAAAAAGAGTGAATTAGGATGAAAATTTTAAATTAAGGTAGAGTGTAAAAATACTAATCACATATGATTTTGTTGTTCATTTATTTATTTTTTTCATTCTCTTTCTTCTCAAAAGAACGAAACCTTAATCCTTAGTGCGTGAGAAGCCTAACCAGATCCACCAAAAGGACAAGAAAAGCTTTCACGCGAAGAATGATTGGCAGGAGTTTGAATCATTAAATTTTCTTTATCTTTCAACATCAGTCTGATTAATTCTTGTCATCTCCTTATAGCCTGTTCTATCAGGTTTGTTTGGAGCTTGGGAAAACAGCAAATACGGGAATTTGGCATTGTTTTGACGGGGGGGAACCCATTTTTCTAGTGGTTGGGATTTTTGGATGTATTCTTAGGGGACCACTTTTCGGAACCCATGAACCCATAAAGTCTAAATTATAAAAAATTAAACCTGTTGGGATTGCTTTAAAGTGTTTAATGGTCACTAAGTGGTAGGGAACAGCTAAGCTTAGACAAGGACATTGAACCCTGTCTTTTATGGACTTTTCCTACACCTTATTTTAAATATACACATACAGAAATATATAGAATTTAGGGTTTGATTATTTAAGTATGATTTTTCACCCATTTTGTGCTGATTATTATCTTGCTTATTTCATGTCTTATTGTGAACTGTCCTTAGTTAATTAGCTGTTTATGTCCCTGAAAATATTCTCAAATGCGACAGAGGGAGGAGTCATTGTCAACAAATGAGTTTTGTTTATTGGGGGATTACGGACACAAAACTTCATTTGTTTGGTCGGTCCCTTGCTTTTTAATACTACAATATTAAAATTAAAACTAGTCATTGCTTGTAGTTTGCGCGTTCACAACATTATGATGATGATTCTTCTATTCAGGTGTGTGTCTTTAGTGTCCAATTTTATTTAGTTATACTTTAACCCATAGTACGAATTATGTCTCTGAGTTTAAATGATAAGGAAATTTATTTAAAGTTTGGGTTTAAAAAAGTTTTTTAAAAGAACAAAAAAGGTGCTAACAGAGAACAAAGCCAGCTCAAATATAATTAATTTATTCCAAAATTAATTTTGCAGGGCAAAATAAACTTTAATCCTAATTGCTTTTGACTTTGTCAAGGAAGATTTCATTTTTGTTTCTCATGTACTCTTTCTTAAGTTATAGTTGAATATTAAACATGAGCATTTCTTTAAACGATGTCTATTAATCACTCTATATAAGAAGTTAATTCTTCATTATGCATTTATGCTCAACCTCTGTTGATTTGAAAACGTTTACAAAGTATGATTCTCAATGGAGAAATCAAAATCCATTTATCTGTGATAATGTGTCGAGACTCGATTTCAGTAGAATGAGAAATTCATGATGACTTTTATCTTTGATTCACAAAAGTCAAAAGAGTGGTTTTCTATACTTCTAAGATGGGATACATATTATAGTACGCAGTCGACAACTGGAAACGATTTTGGTAATTTCAAAAATTGTGTTGTATACATAGACATGTACCTTGTAAGTCCTAGTTGCTCCACCGAGGGTTAGGGTCAATATTTTGGTGTTAAAACGATTGTTATTAAAAAAATGCTATAGCTAGGGTTATCCTTTGAACAGCTTAAACATGTAGGATCTCCTCATTACATTTTCAAAGTGTGACTTTGGAAATGTGACACGAACTTCCTAAATATTATTAATGAGCTTTGGACGACAATGATAAAACAACATATTTCCAATATAATACTGTTTATATAGGCTTTGAGTGATTGTAGATGTAGGTCAGCTGACCAAACCAATCCAAGTTAACACCCTGGCAAGAAGCAATACTATAATACTAATCCATAGACTTCGACAAAAAAAATAAAATAAAGAAAGAAAATCCACAGGCTTCGACAAAAATAAAAAAATAAAGAAAGAAATAAATTGATTTCAGGGTGGTGACTTTCACTATCTTTGAGTTTTTTTCCGTCATAAATATATTTAAAGCAGGGGGTAGTCAATGGCATCTCTTAGTTTGGGTCCTGAACTGAATGTGTCTGTTAAATTGTATGTCAAGAAATTTGATCTAATTGATGAGAAATAATGAATCTTTGGGGACAAAATAAAATAAACAAAAATTAGTAGAGTAAAAAATTATATCGACACCTCAGCCACTCTCTGTTTCTTCAATACGATAATATACACAATTTTCGTATGTAATTAATGAAAAATGAATTATCCTTGGCTTGAATTCATGCTTTATTTCATGTTATTAGGTGATACTTGGTTAAAGTTTTTCATATTTCGATTTTAAATAAAACAGAAAATAAGAGTGAAAATATATTTGTTTAAAACTAAAAAAATATTTTAAATCTTATTTTTTTTCTTTCAAAAGTAGACCTAAACATGAAAATTTTTAGTGTTTATCGAAGAGGTGAAAACATGGTAACAACTTAAAGTATTTTTCTTTTTAATACATTTTTTAAAATATAAATTATTTTCAGAAAATAAAAAATAAAAATAAATACTCAAATCAAATGTCACCGAAATAACATAGTGTTTCATTTCATAGAAGAAAAGTTATATATCTTTGCTAGATGTTGACATATGCGTTACAATAAATAAAAAATATTTTAAAATTTTAACTTGGATTTTATATTAAATGTAATGTAGTTTGTTAT
The DNA here is from genome assembly GCA_007407185.1 of Glycine tomentella. Classification (NCBI taxonomy): domain Eukaryota; kingdom Viridiplantae; phylum Streptophyta; class Magnoliopsida; order Fabales; family Fabaceae; genus Glycine; species Glycine tomentella. The sequence continues at coordinate 116,122 of PYAF01002381.1, forward strand.
ATTTTTCTCTTATGTATTATATTTTATATATAATTTTTATTTTAATATATTGCAATATACATATCAATGTCTAAACGAAAACGAAAATTTGTCCAAGTAGAAAAAATCACGAATAATTTATTTTATTTAAGTGAGAAGATAATAAATAAACAAATATTCATTTGCTTAAAAATAAATCTTAAACACTAATTTTGGATGGAAAATAATAGTAATCATGTTGAATTAATTTGATTTTTTTATGTAATTGAATATATGTTAATTATGTAAAACAAATTCAAAGTTTTATTGCACAAAAATCTTTAGTAAATAATTTATCCTCGTGAATTCAATGTAAATTCTTGCAGTTTTTATTATAAAAAAATGTTAATCCTTGTGTGTCATATTTTATATGATAAGTTAAACCAAAATTTATCTATATACATTTATGAAAAATATTCATCCCCATTTGTTATATTTTTTTTATACTTTCTATTTTCATAAAAAAAATTAAACCAGGAAAGAGAAAGTCATAAAAAATACATTCAAATTAAAGTTATTGTAATAAAAATACAATATCACCATAATAATTTAAATATTAACGTGATTCCAGGTAAATTTTTCATTCCTATAAATTAAGTTGATATTTCTACATGCTTTTATAAGAAATAAATATTTTTATAAATTACTTTAATCCCAATTTCAAAACTGTCTCTAAAATCTTTGAAGCGATTTGGATGTTGTTGCAAATCATGGAGCATTTTGTTTGAAAACCCTCATTTCATGTGCATGTTTTTGAAATATAAACTTGATTTTGGGCTTAAAATGTTTATTGTACTAGTAGTCCATATTTGTAGTCCAAGATCTAGAAAGATCTTGTAAGTGGTAGTAGTCAAAGTCTCCAGAATATTGTAGTAAAATATCTAAATCTAGAATGATCCATAACTACAAGATACATGTATAGAATTATCTAGACTATAGGTAAGTTGAGTGGTTTCTAGAATCTTTCATGTACTAGTATAAATAGGGGTCATCCCCTACATTTGTAAGCAAGCAATTATCAATACAAGTTCTAAGTTATAAAAATTATCTCTACTCTTCCATAAATTCTCCTCTCTTATATAAACATAATACCTCTTCCATAACATATAAGCCTCCTATTTCCAACAAATTGGTATCAAGAGCTTGGTTCGACAAGATGATGGCCAACAATGTCATCACGTTTCCTCGTCTCACAAAAGATAATTATGATCGATGGAGCATCCAAATGAAGACCTTTCTAGGTGGACAGGACCTATGGGAGATTGTGGAGCAAGGTTATGAAGAACCTAAAGAAAAAGGTTCTCTCACAAGGAGCATAGACAATTGAAGACCAATGATCAAAAGGCTCTTTCCATCATCCAACAAAGTGTAGATGATGGAGCTTTTGAGAAAATTGCAAGTGCAACCACCACCAAGAAAGCATGGGAGATCTTGGAGAATTTTCATAAAGGAATTGATAAGGTAAAAAAGGTTCGACTACAAACTCTACGAGGTGAGTTCGAATCCTTAAATAAGAAAGACCCCGAATCAATTTTCGATTATTTTACAAGAGTCTTGGCGATTGTCAATCAATTAAAAAGGAATGGTGAAATTCTAAGCGATGTAAGAGTCATTGAGAAAATTCTTAGATCATTAGATTCAAAATTCGACTATATAGTCGTAGCTATTGAAGAATCTAAAGACCTAGAATCAATGACTATTGATGAACTCATGGGTTCACTACAAGCCCATGAGGAGAGGTTTAACAAGAAGAATAAGGAGCCTTTGGAGCAAGCTTTACAAGCGAAGCTCTCTTTCAAAGAAGAAAGTGGTGAAAAGACTCATCAAACAAGTCATCGAGGCCGTGGTCAAGTACGTGGTCGAGGACGAGGGCGAGGATATATCAAACGGAGAGGCTATAAGTCTTACAAAAATGAAGAAAAGAGTCAAGATTTTCACTCAATAAGAGGTCGTGGGAGAGGCTACACAAGTAGAAGGCCAAGGTATGACAACTCTCAAACTAAATGTTATAATTGTCATAAATTTGGCCACTATGCTTCGGAATGCGAGAAGTCAAACAATTATGTCCAAGAAAGAGCAAATTTTGCGCAAGAAGATTCCGAATCGATGGAGAATACTTTGTTACTAGCATGCAAAGGTGGAGATAATGGAGGATCGAATTTGTGGTATCTCGACACCGGTGCAAGCAACCACATGTGCGGAGACAAAAGCATGT
>PYAF01002381.1:118454-142996 GCA_007407185.1 Glycine tomentella
AAAAGCATGTTCGTGGAGTTAGATGAGGCGATAAGTGGTAGTATCACCTTTGGAGATTCCTCTAAAGTCCCGGTGAAAGGCAAAGGTAAGATCCTCATCCGCTTGAAAAATGGAAGGCATCAATTTATCTCCAGCGTGTATTATGTGCCCAATATGAAGACCAATATACTGAGTGTTGGACAACTCTTAGAGAAAGGTTATGATATTCACATGATAAATCGTAGTCTTTCTATAAGTGACCAAAGAGGAGGTTTGATTGCTCAAGTGCCAATGTCAACGAATAGGATATATTTGCTAAATATTCAACATGACATTCCAAGATGTTTAAAAGCATGTTTCAAAGATAATTCTTGGCATTGGCACATGAGATACGGGCACTTGAATTTTGGAGGCTTAAAGTTATTATCAAGTAAAGGAATGGTGAAGGGTTTGCCTCCAATTAATCATCCAGATCAAATATGTGAAGGATACCTTCTAGGAAAGCACTTCCGAAACAGTTTTCCACTAGAGGCTTCTAGTAGAGCAAAGAAACCTCTAGAACTTATTCACACGGACGTGTGTGGACCCATCCATCCACTATCTTTTGGTAAAAACAAATATTTTCTTCTATTCATTGACGATTTTAGCCGAAAAACATGGGTCTATTTCCTAAAAGAAAAAATAGAAGTCTTTGGAATGTTCAAGAAGTTCAAAGCTTTTGTGGAGAATCAAAGTGGCCTTACCATAAAGGCAATAAGATCGGATAGAGGAGGAGAATTCACATCAAATGAATTCAAGGAGTATTGTGAGACAAACGGACTTCGTCGTCCTCTAACGCTTCCGTATTCCCCACAACAAAATGGCGTGGCGGAGAGAACGAACCGGACGATTCTAGACATGGCTAGAAGCATGTTGAAGAGCAAGAGAATGCCTAAGGAGTTTTGGGCTGAAGCCGTTGATTGTGCGGTTTATCTACTAAACTGCTCTCCCACAAGGAGTGTTCGAGACAAGACACCCATTGAAGCCTGGAATGGAAGAAAACCGGGCATCTCACATCTACGAGTATTTGGAAGCATGGCGTATACACATGTGCCGGGTCAAAAGAGGTCAAAACTCGATGACAAGAGAGAGAAACTAATTTTTGTAGGATATGACTCAAGCTCAAAAGGTTACAAGCTTTACAATCCTCAAAATCGCAAAGTTATCTCAAGTAGAGACGTAGTGTTCGATGAAGAAGCAACTTGGGATTGGAATACAGAAGAGGAAAATTATAATTTTCTTCCTTATCCATATGGAGATATCTCAAGGAATGAAGAAAACTTGGAAACTCCAGAACTTTCTACACCACCATCATCACCAACACGTGGAGGACAAGAAACACCACCTTCAGAAGGAGAGTCAAGTAGAGTTCAACATCGTACAAAGAGCATTGATGAGCTATATGAGGTAACCCGGTCTTTGGATAATCTAACACTATATTGTCTCCTAGCAGATAGTGAACCTATAAGCTATGAAGATGCAGTGGAAAATGAAAAGTGGAGACACGCGATGGACGAAGAGATCCATGCAATCAAAAAAGAATGATACATGGGAACTTGTTACTCTTCCAAAGGGTCATAAAGCTATTGGCGTGAAATGGGTGTACAAGACCAAGAAGAACTCTAAAAGAGAAGTGGAAAGATACAAGGCCAGATTAGTGGCTAAGGGATATAGTCAACGAGAGGGGATCGACTACGAAGAAGTGTTTGCACCTGTTGCTCGTCTTGAAACTATAAGGTTGATGATCTCATTAGTCGCTCAAAACAATTGGAGGATTTATCAGATGGATGTCAAGTCTGCTTTCCTAAATGACTATCTTGAAGAAGAGGTCTACATCGAGCAACCTTTGGGATACATTACGAAAGGACAAGAGCATAAAGTTCTGAGATTAAAGAAGGCATTATACGGATTGAAGCAAGCACCGAGGGCACAGAATAATAGGATTGACAAGTATTTCCAGCAGAATGGCTTCACGAAATGTTCTCACGAGCACACGTTATACACCAAGGTGAGTAAAAATGGAGGTCTTATGCTTGTGTGCCTGTACGTGGATGACTTGATATTCACAGGTAGCAATCCAGTAATGTTCGAGGAGTTCAAGAAAGCCATGGTTCGAGAGTTTGAGATGACAGGCATTGGGCTCATGTCATACTATCTTGGGGTTGAGGTAAAACAAAAGGAGGATGAAATATTCATATCTCAAGAAGGCTATGCAAAGGAAGTATTAAAGAAATTCAAGATGTTTGATTGCAAGCCCATGAACACACCGGTGGATTGCAATCTCAAGTTGTCAAAAGATGATGAAGGATACTTGGTGGATCCAACGCAATACAAGAGTTTGGTTGGAAGTCTGCGGTATCTAACCTGCACAAGGCCAGATATTCTCTACGGAGTTGGACTAGTAAGTCGATAAAAGGAAGCACCTACAATAAATCACTTGAAGGCAACAAAGAGGATACTTCGCTACATCAAAGGTACGATTGATTATGGGCTGTTTTATTCACCTTCTGATCACTTCAAGCTAGTTGGATACAGTGATAGTGATTGGGCCGGAGACATTGATGATCGTAAGAGTACAAGTGGGTTTGTGTTCTACATGGGAGATACAACATTCACGTGGAGTTCTAAGAAGCAACCTATTGTTACTCTCTCAACATGTGAAGCTGAATATGTAGCTGCTACAGCATGTATGTGTCACGCGATATGACTAAGGAGATTACTAAATGATCTCAAGTTATTTCAGAAGGAAGCAACAGAGATATATGTAGACAACAAGTCAGCTATTGCTCTAGCAAAGAATCCGGTCCACCATGATCGAAGTAAGCACATCGACACGAGATTTCATTACATTAAAGAATGTGTGGCTAAGAAAGAGGTCCAGAAGGATACACAAAGTCACTTGATCAAGTTGCAGACATCTTCACAAAGCCCCTCAAGTATGAGACGTTTCAGAGATTACGAAATATGCTTGGCATCACTAAATCAAGTTTAAGGGGGGCTGTTGAAATATAAACTTGATTTTGGGCTTAAAATGTTTATTGTACTAGTAGTCCATATTTGTAGTCCAAAATCTAGAAAGATCTTGTAAGTGGTAGTAGTCAAAGTCTCTAGAATATTGTAGTAAAATATCTAAATCTAGAATGATCCATAACTACAGGATACATGTATAGAATTATCTAGAATATAGGTAAGTTGAGTGGTTTCTAGAATCTTCCATGTACTAGTATAAATAGGAGTCATCCCCTACATTTGTAAGCAAGCAATTATCAATACAAGTTCTAAGTTATAAAAATTATCTCTACTCTTCCATAAATTCTCCTCTCTTATATAAACATAATACCTCTTCCATAACATATAAGCCTCCTATTTCCAACACATGTATCGCAACAATTTTATATTTAACTATTGTTGTTCTTACGATCATAATGAAACATCCGTCCTCTTACAACACCTTGATCCATTTGTGTCGGATGATTTAGATTCTGTATCGTATTTGATTTCTAGTGAAAGGTTTGAGAATAGGGTCAAATTAGATTGGCCACCTCCATTTTAAGAAAACCCCAATTACATTCAGATGTTGGGTTCCGGTAGCATTAATGGCACTTTTTTTATCAAGAGTGGAACACAAGTTGTATTGTGGAATCCAGCAACCAAACAATTCAAGGTCATTCCTCCTAGCCTCGTTGAGTCTGTACCACTTTTTGTGAACCCTATGATTCATCTGCATGGATTTGTCATGGGAAGATTTTCAAGGGAAGATTTGTCATGGGAAGATTTTCGCGATTTGTGGGAGATATATATTCTAAGAAGTAAAACTTGGAGTAAACTTGATGTCCATGTATCATGAAATTGCAGGTTTCCAAGTGTACATGGATGAAGTGTGCCATTGGCTGGGTGAAAGTGCACCCGGAGATTGTTTGGTGTCATTTGACTTGAGCAACGAGGTGTTTCTTACAACACCTATGCCGTCGGACATGGTTGAAATTAGAGCATTCATTAATTCAACATATGAGTTTAACATGGCTAGACATTTGGTGGTGTTAAATGGGTCCATTGCTTTAATATCATATTATGTAGAGACAACTATTTTTCACATATCAATTTTAGGTTAATTCGGTGTTAAAAAAAAACATGGAATAAACTCTTCATTGTTGGCCCTTATCTGGGGTTGAGGATCCAATCAGAGTGGGCCAGAAGGCCGAAATATTCTTCAAAAAAAAAGATAATGAACTAACTTGTTTTATTTAAGTACCCATGTGATTTAGGATCTTGGTGTTAAAGGACGTACTTGTTGTTATTAAATATAGAGGTGGAAATAGTCCAAGTGGCATGTCAGGGGCCTGCGGCCTGGCCCGCGAAAGGCCTGATCTGACCTGTTTATTATAAAGGCTAGACTTAGGTTTTTTAGAAAGTCTTTTTAACTAAAAAGACCAGATGTTAGGTTTTAAAAAAAAGCTTATTAGACCTAACATGCTGACCTATTTATATAATAAATTAATAATATATAATATTATTATATATTGGTCCATTTAGGTTCATTAGCCTATTTAGACTCATTGGCATAATTAGGCCTGTTATAGGTTAAATAGACCAGACTCATACTTAGTAATTATGATGTATGTTAGGCTTAGGCCCGTCAAAGTCAGATAGGAATTTACAAGGAAAGCCTTCTTCCCTTTGGAGGAATAAATAATTAATTATTTTTCTTATTGTCACCCAAGAGGTTTATGATTGACTATGGTTATCAGGATTTTACATTGTATACAAAGTAGCTTGTGAATTATTCATATCATAATTATTGTTAAGCATATGACAAATTATGAAACCATTTGCCAATATGAATTTCGATTTATCAATTTTGTTTTGAAGTTTAGTATCTTTCTATTTACAAACCAATTTGGTTTCTAATTCAATTGGAAGAATATTTTTTGCCTTTATGTTTAGGGTACTTGATGATCTAAAGGCCAACATATTTTTTTATGTGAACTTCATAATCTGCGACTATGATTTGAATTCCATTAGTATTTTCTCAAATAAAAAAGAACCTGTCTTAATTTTATTGATAAGACCAAGTGTCAATGGGCTTGTGTCTTAAAGAAGTACCACCTAGAGGGTTCCTTATACTGTTAGTTCTGCATGCTCTCTGAACTCAGGCTTGGACGGTGATGGAAAGACAACACTGGTTTTTGTGATGACTCTGAAGCCTGGCGCGGATGGCGCGAGGTTCAGCGCGGTCAGCGTCAGGGTTCTGTAGTAGAAAACTAAGTCTGGTATGTGGCGCGGGTAGCGCTGGGTTTGGCGCGATCAGCGCCATAGTTCTGGAGTGTGGCGCCGGTAGCGCCAAGGTGACGCGGTCAGCGCCACAAGTCCTCCAGAAAACCAGTTTTCTCTGGAAATTGGCGCGGGTAACGCCGTATGTGGCGCGAGTCGCGCTGGAAGTGACTGGAAAACCATTTTCCTCTGAAATCCAGCGCGGTCAGCGCCAGGTGTGGCGCGGTTGGCGCCACAGGTTCTAGAAAGTGTGGCGCGGTTAGCGCGGGGTGTGGCGCGATCTGCGCGGGACCTCTGACAGAGTTGGTGGTATAAAAGGCAAAAGTCGCGATTTTGAAAGGGGAACCTTGCTTCCTCTTCCATAGAACGTCCAACAGCCATTGTTGAAGCTCCAAGCTTCATTCCTTCACCATAGTTCACCAAAACAAGTTCCTTTAAACACCAATCTTGTGAAGAACACTTGGTGAGCCTAAATCCTTCATCATTTCTCCTTGAAAACCCCCAAATTAGAGAATCCCTTTCTCAAGGGAAGTTCTTAGAACTTGAGTTCGGCGAGGAACGACGGCGATTCGTGGGTACCCAAGCTAGGGGGAGTCGTCCTTGGGCCTTCCTTGTCATCTTTGAGGTAAGAAACTCAAGTTTCACCATTTAATTTGTGAGTTGGGGTTTTGGGTGAATAATGATCCACTTGTGATAGAGCTAGAATTAGCCTTGGGTCCTTTAGAAATATGTGTTCAGAATGTGATGTGGATGAAGGATTAGCTCTCATATGTGAATTTGGTGAACTTTGATTCTTGGCTCTATATAATGCATGTTTAGTGGTGTGCTGAGTTGCTTAACCTTGTTTTAACATGTAAGAGCCTTGGTTGATGGTTTTGATGGCCTTAGAAGGCTATTGGAACGGTGCCTTGTGTGTGGGAGAACCTTTTAAGCCATGTGTGAGCCTTTGGTCGGTTTAGAGCTTTAAGCTCCTGACGTTGGCTTGTATCGGTGTCTTGCGAAGACACTAGTACTTTGGCTAGGCCAAGCTAGACCATTGAGGGTCTCTGAGTGGTATAATTGGTTGAACTCTGATAAACCTTAGGTTAGACGACCTTGTGGTTTGGAAAGGATTGTGAGTCCTTTCGTTGAAACGGTTGAGAACCGTGTTATGCTTTATACCTTGTGTGGCTGTATGAATGATTGATATGTGATTGTGTGCCTTGTATAGGGCGTGACACCGCGAGTATCAGTGGTGTAGGCCACCGAGCAGGGAAAGAACCGCAGAGCTCGGCTTTGCCAGGTAAATTCTTGGTCCCTTGGGGATATATCCCACTTGTTTGTGCTCCACCATACTCCGAGGGAGTAGTGGTTACATTCATGATGCATGCATTATTGGTTGTTGCATACCCATGATGATATATGCTTGTATCTGTGCTTGAGATATGTATGATACCTGTTGTTAGATCTTCTGGCCAGTTAGATAGATATGGACCTCCCTAGGAGACGGATATTCCTCCTAGTTTGGTTTGCTCATGGTTGATGAGATCCCGGGGTGATGATGATCCCCTAAGACCAAGAGATAGGTATGTCTCGTTGCGGTTGATTGCCTATTCTCGGAGGTACCATATATGTACGTCCATGCGTAAGGGGTAGCTCCCGATGGACGGCACGGGTGTGAATTCCGATTTCACACTAAGGTTTGGTGTTGATTGGATCCACCTTACATTAGAGCTAGATGACTTGCTGTATTATTATGAGGGCCGGGAGGCCAGAGTTTTTTGAAACCTTGATGACGTGTGTCATGATGAGTGAGCCAGGGTGGAGGAGATGCCTCCAAGGACCCTGAGCTTACTGAGATGTATATCTCACCCCGTGTGGGGCTTATGTTGTTTCAGGTGACTCTTCTGGCAGAGAGGAGCGGTCTCAGGGCGGGAGGCCCCAGTAGAGACAGTGCTTGCTTGGCTGTGAGGCAGCAGTGGAAAGCTTGGAGCTCGGCTCAGCTTTTGTTATTTTGTACCCCTGTAGAGGGAAGACATGTGTGTGTACATGTAATTTTGAGCTATGTATATTTGTGTTTATGCCCTCGTGTGAGGAAGGGTCCATAGGATCAAAAGCATGCAGACGCTTATTCTTTTGTATAGACACTTCGAGTGTCAGACTATGTATATGTACATAACCAGTTTATGTTATGTAATGAGGTTCCTCCTGTTTATATCTTTGAGATGTTTATGTTATCTGCCTATGTTTATGTTGTGTGAACTGGATCGATAGGGGCTTGTGTTGTCTTGTATATGCTGAGATACTAAATTCCATACATAATGTAATCAAGAAATATGGTTTTGATTTACGCTTCCGAAAGAGATTTTAATTATCTTGATTAAGCGCTCATCTGATATAAATCATAATGATAATACACCGGGTGCACACGGGGTGTTACAGTTTTCCTCAACCTCCCCTATCAGGATGCACAAGGATCTGAGTCTTCATACCAACATCAACCTTTAGGAAGTTACAAATTACAAGCAAATGAAAGAAACCCGGTTGGCTGGTTTAGCAGGATCCAGGGGTCTGAACTTCAGATCAATAGGATAGATATGGACGGTTCTAAAATTTATATTCTAAATAAGATTTGAAAGATATATTATTGCATCATTATTGTATATTAAGATATGTTGAAGCATACTAAATGATTTTTTTTAGTTTATACATTTCCTTATAAATCTTTTATCTAAATTTATATATACTGTAAGTTAGAGTTTTGTCTCAATCTATCAAGTTTAGAAAATAGTCATATCAGTAGAACGTTTTGGTGAAGGTGGATAGTGTCATATCAGCAGGTTTGGAGAAGGACTTTAAGCTGTGTGCTGATGGCATTTTTTTTGTTTTGAGTATAGTGTTAAATAGATGCATTGTAGTGTTACAATGCATGGAAGGTTGGGTTTTTATTGTTGATATAATTAGAAATGGGGTTAGATTATATGTATTCTGGGCAAGGGTGTTTCTATGTTGTAAGATAGGTGATTGCATGACGATGTAAAGTTGGTCTAGTGGTAAAGGGAAAAAAAAAAAAATATCATAGGTTTGAATTCATCGGCTAACTATACTAACAATTAACGTTTGTCAATAAGAAAAATGTGATTGTGAGTTTTCATTTTATCTAATTCACTTTTTCAATATATACTTTGAGTTCAAAATACTCTTACTTTTCTATTCTCTCTCTATGTATCTACACACGCAATAAAATTAAATTTTTGTATTGTTAGTTGCTGTTGTGTGTTTTGACTCCGTTTTGGAGTAGCCACTTCGATATTTTAGTGTTGTTATTGAAGCCTATTGATATGAAAATGATTATTAGTTGAAGGTTTTTTATTAGAATATAATTGCAGGGGATGAAGTCACTGCTGTTGTCTACTTCTCAAGCTCTTTTCACAGTCAATCTTCAAAACAGTTTTCTGTCTTTTTTTTTTTTTAAAAATAAATCATACCTAATTAAAAATACACTTACTAGAATACGCTTGATTTTTAAAATTACTTCTTGTAAGTTTAAACAAATTAACCATTAGTTGATCTTCTAGATACATGTCTCAAACGGTTATAGAAACCAAATTATTAAATGTAACAATTTAGGTGTCAGATAAAAATGGACTTAATATCAGTTATTGCTCATAACCTTTAAAGACTAATATATAATTCTAAAAAAAAATTCTCTCTTTTCATTTAGTTGATTAACTTTTAGAGTACAGCGGCCGAATAGGTTTCTTTCTTTTAAGACGCATCAATACAAAACTTCAAGAAAACAAAGCATCAATACAAAATAAAGAACCTAATGATGATCTATTGAAAAACGCCATCATGCAGACATTAGGAAAAACACCCAACATACTCCAAATATGTTGATTGATATACGATCAACATAACTAGGCAAAATCAATATGATATAAATATGAATAAAAATTATTGCAACTGCTAACACTGAATTAGCAGAATTTTACTTTTCTAACTTAACACATTTTGATTTTTGACTACAAGCTAAGATCTATCCGATGTCAACTTTTCACGGAAGTGCATAACAGGTAGAGGCAGCAGCCCTAGTTTCAAGCTCCAAATCCTGCATTATTTACCGATTACCACGCCATAAGGCTTAAGCACCCTTCAAAAAATGGGCAATACTGTTGCGCTACTTTAGCTTGGGTTTCAGGATCGGCCGTATTATTGAAGTATCTGACCTTGAGGTCAAAGATCTGAATTTCATTTCAATGATCCTTCTCTTTGCACATGAAACCAAAAGATCAAAAGATCTTCTACCTTGTGCTTTGATCTCTTCTCGAGCCATAACCAATATACACTTGGGTATCTTCCCAAAACAATTATCTACACAGATAAATATACAATACAAAAGATGTTTTTATACAGCTGCATACTTCTAGTAATATCCTGAGGAGTGTGCAATAGTAAACCCCAATACTTTTAAGTCTAGAACATGTTAGTAAGCAGGCCATAAATAAGGTCAATGAGCAATAAAAGAGACATGCTTGTGTCTTTCATGCATGATAAAATATCACATCATCTTACACAAGGAAACAACAATTCCTTCATGCTCCCAATGAATGATGAAACAAAGTTCTTTGTTACCAACATGGTTCAATTAGCATACAAAATGTATAAGAAAACTTGTTCTACTCTACTTATTTAAAGTGGCAGCAGAAATCCAAATCATGCTTTTTAACTAAATGTCTCAATCACCACTATGTTCATTCAAGATATAAGTACCCTTTATAGAGACGCAGGGAATTTTGGGGATTCTTTCATGAAATGAGCTTTAGCAATAACATAATGCAAAAGGCTAAAAGAGCATGCAATGTGTAACTCGTCCGAGTTATTTCGTTTTTCAATGCCCTGTATATAAATGCGTATAAAGAGCACTGCAGAAAATGTCAAGTATACTATTAGGAAAACGAACCTACAAAATCAATTTGTCTCCGGAGCAATTTCAGTATTTCAATGACATCTATGTCTACTAGAATTCAGCTGAACCTAGATGGGAAATCTGAGATTTCTGATAGGAAATAGAAAGCCCCAAAACATTACCTTAGAATAAGGGTTTCTCCGGTTACTGAAGGAAAGACCCCCATCTCATAGCGCCTCGGGAACGCAAGTTTGATCGAGGATTGGAGAGGAGAGGTGGAATGGAAGAAAAGGCTCCCGAATAGAGTAAAATGCAAAGTGACCTGCATTAAGAAGGTTAGCTGAGTTAATTCAAAGGGAGCAAAAAAATCCATACTTACTTGACCCACTAATTCACACACAATTTACATGTTTCCCAGCTATTAAATTTTTATATTAGCATTTAAGCTATTGTAAACTTTTTTTTTCTTGAACAAAAATGTTTATGTCAATTTATTCTTGTTACAGAAACAATTCACCATAATTCAGCTTCTTGTGGGTGTGAGCAAACTGTGAAAATGTTCCACATACAACTTGAATGGTAGAACCTGGAATGAGGAGTTTAAATCTTTTCAAGTGGATGAAACATCTGTGTCTATGAGCTGGTTAGAAGTTTTTCTAGTTCTACTTTTAGACTTGGAATCAAAAATATCATTTGAAACATCATGTGCACCTCGGGGAATATATTTCATGATGGAAATGCACTCAAAGGAACTTCATAACCATGCCTGAACATTTGTCCCAATGTTTTTAAAACCATGGAAATCTGGCCACGGCTTATGTAAGCTTTGTACATTATCCATAATGTTTTCTTTGAGCATTTAAGCTTGACATTTTCCATCTCCTCAAGGACATTATGCATTTCGAGTAAGGTCATCTGTGACCCACACATGACCAGCTTACAATGATATAAGGATCGGCAGATACTCCACCCAGAGATTTCAGCACGTCTCACAAAATTTTCTAGCTTTTCTACTGCATTGCACCGATAATAAGTTGCAATTATGCGTCTCAAAATACCCTTGGTTGTTATAGAAGTCCCATGCTCAAATGCCTCATTTATAGCATTCTCCATTTTCTCTAACCAGTCTTCCCTGGCATAGAGTTTAATCAATAAAACATTTAACCAAGGCCTGTACTCCTTTTCTGGAATAAACTTCAACAATAACTCTATCTTCTTAAGTCTATCTGCATGAGAACTTCTACAATAGGCACATATCATACATCTAATTAATGAAATTTCCTTTATATTAACATGATCCCTTATAAAGGAATATATTTCTTCCATCTTTTCCAGATTACCCGAATTTGCATACCCACGAAGCATTAGCAGGTAGGTTTTCATGTTAGGCTCAACAGGGCTCAACTTCATCATTTGAAACACCTTTTCCATATCATCCCACATCCAAGCCGTGATATATCCAGCAATCAAGTGATTGTAAGTGCAGATGTTCATGGCGAGGTTTAACTTTTGAATCTCACTGAATGTTGCTTCCATGTGATCAACGAGCATCAGCCTACGAAAAACAGATAGAAGAATATTGTACGTGGCAATAGAAGGATCGCAAGTCAGATCCCTCTTTAAATCACAAAACAAGGACTGACAGTTATCAGGGAGACCATTGAACATAAAAGCACCCATAAGCGCATTGTAAGTGCCAGACGTCTTGATACCTTTGACAGCAGCCTCCTTAAAGAGCTTAACAGCTAAATCAACATTCCCAGATCTACCTGCAGCTTTTATACCCTTTGAGTACTCATACGCATCCATAGGGTTTTCAACATTCGATCTCTTTCTTCTCCAACTAAACACCTGAATGTTAAACAACACAATCCAAAAAGAAAGAGGGCCACTTTCAAATCCCACAAACTCTGATTTACGACAGCAACAAAAAACAAAACCAAACCATTAAAACTGGTGTTATTCATTTATTTTTTGCAATAACGTAAGGTTCAGTGAACCACTATTAACTGAACAAAATTGGATTGATCGAAAATCAAACAGAAGAAAAAAAAAAAAAAAACAAAATGGCAACATTTTTAATATCATAATACAGAGAAACTAAAAGAAACAAAAGATGTTAGGAAGCAATACGCAAAACCCCAAAAAACGAAATTATAAATTAAGTTGATAAAAAGCAAAAACAAAAAAGCAACATTTTCAACATTTACACTGTGAATGCATAACCTATTATTATTATTATTATTATTATTATTATTATTATTATTATTATTATTATTATGCAATTAGGAAGCAAAAAGCAAAAACACAAAAAACACAAATTTTAAATTGAGTTGATAAAAACTGAACCTGGAGGGCAAGGGAAGGATTTGAATTCAATTGATTCATAAGCTTGAGCATCGCAGATCCATCGGGGTGACGCCGAAACAAAGTGTCGGAATCATCGTCCAAAATGGCCTGAACCCTGTCAGAGTCGCAGGATTCTCTAATGAGCTCGTTTTTGAGAATTGTGACCTTGTTGATGAGATCCTGTTTCGGCGAAGAGCAAGACTTGGCAATGAACAAGGGAATGATGTCAGAGTATATGTTTGAGACGGTATGAACATTGCGATGATAAGATAGGGCGGTGGCGAAGGAGGGAGAGAAAGTGGTTTTGGGATTTGAGAATCCATGGAAATTATGATGGGATTGAGAATGCAAGAGCAACAACTGAGCTCGCGTTGTTGCGTATGAAGAGAATCTCCACACTCGCTTCATTCTCGATTGCTCAAATTTTTGTTTAGGGTTTAACGCACAAGAAAACCCCTGACGCAAAGGATAGTGTTTCTATGAGTTTCTTCATCATTTTTTTTTTTTGTTTTTATATTACTTTCTGTGGTCCTTACAATACGACATTATGTATAATAAATTCATACAAAAATTTATTCCAATAAAAAAAACGTAAAATATTTAAAAAAAAAATCTACATATTTATATTTTTTTTATTAAAACTTATTTTTTTTTTCAGCTTTTCCAACGTTCTTTTGTTGTTTCATTTTTTTGTCCAATTTACTCTTTAACAATAAATCTTTATCCATACGTTCCAAATTTTCCAACTTTCCAAATTTTTTAGGCCAAAGTACGGATCCCTTTGCATTTTCTTCTCCACACGTACCTAGCCCATACCAGAATCTTCTTTCTCTCTTCCTCTCTTCCCATTTCAAGCTTCCCCTTCCCCATTTTCTTTCTTTTCCACACATGCGAACCTCCCTCGTGCATCATCATTGTCGCCCGCGGGCCTCCTTCATGCAACCACCACCGTCTCCAGTGGACCTCTCTCGCGCTATCACCACCATCGTAAGCGGACCACCTTTGCGCAACCACTACCTTAAGATGGTTTATTGTCCTTGTTCTTCTTCCCACTATTTTTTTTCTTTTTTAAATGATGATTGATGTTAGATAATAGTATTTTATTGTTAAGAACTGAGTGCTTATATAAAATGTACTTCCTTTTTATTAACAAACCGTTCCACTACGAAGACACACTTTTCTGTGTAGAGTTTCTTCAAAAAACGATTTCTTCAAATAAAGAAACCATGTAAGTACTTCCTATTGGAGATGCTCTAAGTCTTATATGTTGTTTTTTCTCCCCCAACATTTTGGTAACAAGATCTTGATAGCTTTTAATCTAACCTCCTTTGACAAAAAATAAAGAAAGAAAGATTAAACCTATCAGGTTTGTTAAAAAGAAAAAACAAATTTTTCAACAACGTGTGGGATAGCTGCTGCTTTCTCAACCTTCTTTCTTTGTCACACAAAAGGGATTTGAATTTCGTCTAACAATATTAACACGATGAATTCCATAATTTACCAAGGTCGACGATCTTTTCATAATAAAACTTGTTTCTTCCTCTTTCTTTTGTGACATGCGAGGATTTCTACTCGAGGCACAAAGGGTACTGACACCAAAAAGTCTTGGGCGCCTACTGTCCGATAAGTGATAATTGACCCAAAGGTGTTATTCTCAAAAGGGAAACGAACAAAATATGGAATGTAAACAATTTTGATTGAAAAATGACGGTAATGTCGATCAAATTGACTACAACCAGTACTATGAACAGTAAAAAAAGCATGTACAATATGGCTTTGTTGTTTTTTGTAGTTACAACGGTCAGCATTAGCTATATCCCACCTTCATGAAACAAATAGAGGTATAAGATGAAATGGTAAAATGCACTTTATCATGTTCCATACTTGTAACTCTTCAGCCATTGCGAAAATAATCGTTGAGTTGTTACCTTGTCATTAATTGGTTTAGACCACTAGGGTCTGTTGGTTACAATTAAAAATATATATAAAATAATTTATGTTTTAGTTATAATTATAAAAATATTTTTATTTAGAAGAAACGACTCATTTTCTCAGCTAAGCCGTTAAAATGGGCAAGCTTATCCCCCCACTTGCTCCAAGCTTGTTGGGCTAATGAAAGAGAAGTTCATGGGATCAAAAGGTCCACATAGAAAAAGCTCACAACTCACAAGGCCAATAATAAGTCTACTAGATTCCATGGGTCTTAAATTTAAAAAATTGACCCAAGGGCCATTAAAAAGTGTCATGTTTATGTCGTGCTAAAAATACTTATAGCTAAACTGAAGATTCTCTAATAGAGGTTAAATAAAAAAATGTACTAGTCATGGACAAGATAAAAATGCTTTGACCGAAATGAAAAATTGATCATTTATCAAGATGTTTAAGCCCATGAAAAAAATGATTTAAAAAGAAACTGATTCTCTTAAGATAAAAAAAAAATGTAACAAACCATCCTAAACCTAAATTACGTACTTTTGAGTTTTACCTTGGGCGTCAAGCGAATATAGAGCTTGAAATAATGTAACTAAAAAAATAAAATAACGTGAGATTACACAATGATAAACAATTTTTATTTGTAAACGAATATATTACATTAATTAATAATTATTAATATTACACGGATTATTGTAACCTATAGCCTCTCCGGTCTGCGCTACGCTCTGCAAGTAAGTATTCACAATCCTCTTATTTATACCATAAAAAAAAAAATTAATGAAAGGGGTGAATAAAAGAAAGATAAATATTGTAATGTATAATATATATGAATTTCTTTTAAAAGGCGAAACTGGTGTGAATTGAATGTACTATAGTAATAGTTTAATATAATTGAACTGAACCAAGCTTCAGTTTAGCCTTTAGCGGTTACACTGCTGAGGTGGCCTTATTTTCCTTCTGCCAGCGTTGAAGGGGCACGCCGTCTGAACCGGCGGCACCATGCAGTTATACTGCAAACACAGGGTGCTACTCACCGGAATCTCCGCCGTCGGGCTTATCGCGATTCCGGTCAGAAAATTGTGTTGCAAATACAGTATCTGGATGCTCGCCGCTAACAACCGCTCCACGAAGCTGCCCGGAACCTGCCCCGTGAACCCGTTGTTATTCAGGTACAGGTTCTGCACGTTCGCTAGCATGGGCGACACCTCACCGGATAACCGGTTGTAGCTAAGATCAACGGTCTGGATCGTCACCTCGTTAAACGGTTGGATTGGACCGGAGAACCGGTTTCTTTCGAGTCGGAGGTTTGTGAGAGGGAATGTGAATATTTGGGCCGGAATTGGGCCTGTGAACTGGTTTAAACTAAGGTCCAGGAAGTTAAGCCGGTTGAGCCGGGTTAAGAGCCCGTCGACCGGTCCAGTGAACCGGTTCCATGATAAAGAGAGGTACTGTAGGGAAGGAGGGAGAGAATCCGGTGCGAGCGAACCGGAGAGAATGTTGTGTTTGAGTTCAAGACGGGTTAGGGAATAAGCCGAAGCGAATGAAGGAACCGAACCAGAGAGACGGTTGTGGCAGAGGAATAGGTTTGTTAGCTGCGGCATTTTCCCGATGGACGGAGGAATTGTTCCGGTGAGTTGATTGTAGCTGAGATCGATTGTCCTGAGGTTCCGGAGCTGACCTAGACCTGCAGGAATCTCGCCGGAGATGAAGTTCCGGCTGACGCCGAGGAAGCGGAGGTTTTTCAGCTGAGAGAGAGACTGAGGGAGAGGACCGTAGATTCTTCCCGGAACGACGGTGAAGTCGGCGAGAGCGGAGAGTTTGGAAATGGAAGGGTCTAGTTTTCCGGTGAGACCTGGCGAACCGGCTCTCGGATCGCCGAGGTTGAGTGCGATGACTTTGTCGTCGGCGCAGAAAACGCCGGCGAAGTTGCACGGGTCGGCGGTGAAGTCCCACGAGGAGAAGAAATTGGAACCGGGAACGTCGTGAAGGGATTTCCGAATCGATTGCAGAGCGAGGAAATCGTTGGGGTCTAAAATCCCTCTAACGGAATGGAGGAAGCACATGAAAAGCAAAGTGCAGAAAGCTACGACGTCGTCCATTGGAAGTTAGAGAGAAAAAACCGGTGGCGATAGGTTTTTATAGGAAAATGGGAGGGTTGCTTTTTTTTTTTTTTTACCTTTCTTTTTAGAGCTGGATGGTTTTCTCGTGAGAAATGGTGTGAACGTTTTAATGGCGGAAAACTGGATATAGCTGGCTTGGAGGAGAAGCAATTCCTTGCTGAATCTGTGTTGCTTTTGTTGCCTTCAATGTTGCCTTTGCAACCTTTTCATCATTTAGGCTTTCTTTGCATAAACTACTACAATGACTGCCACAACAACAACAACACCCACACACACTTTCTCTCTTTCTCTATCTATATCTCCTTTGGCCAAAATACAAATGGCTGTAAAAAAATATAATACTATTTCTTAATTGCACAGTGCAGGATAATTTTGTCATTCTTTCTTGCTTTGGACTTTGGAGCAGGTTCGGGTCAAACGTGCAGGTTCGTGTTAAACGGTTGTCCTAACCTAGCTGGACTCCGAGGCTCCAACTGTACGTTTTAGGTGGGAAACACTGCTGACAATGTTGTTGGTTAACTAGTTAAACGGCTGACACGTTAATTTTTTTTTTCTTTCTTCTACACGTGACACGTTAGATATTCGTATTCTTATTATTTTGGTTCTAAAATGTAAACGTTACTGATTGTTTTTTTATATTTATTTATAACGTATGTGGTTTAAGGGACTATTGTTGGGTCACGGTCTAAGAGTGACAGCTAAGCAGTTCATGGTAAAGTAATCTGGGTGGGATTCAGTTGAGTTGATGCTGAAGGCCATGGCTTTGTATACTCACATGCTTCTTGTTACATGCAAGGGTATCTGTGTCCTGTTTCGCTGGATAGCAAAAATCTCATCACAGACATAAATGTGTTCCAGTTTATTCAAACAATGTGGTGATCATTGATCACGGTTCTGCTTTCAATGAATGAAGGGTACCTTCAATTAATGAAGGCTATTCATACACACTGCATTACAATTTCCTTATTTAAATACATCTAAAAATTCATATTAAATACATATTGCCTTACATTTAAATCTGAACCTATTATATATATATATATATATATATATATTTATATACACGTATTTAAAAAGATATATACATTCAAAAAAAATTTTAATTATTTTTCCGTTTTGATGTTACCAAACATTTTCCCTTCTTTTATTACTGTAACTTATACACTACTTGCACATAACAGCGTAAGCTCCCTTGGGTCTACATGAATGTCTAGCATCATTAATTAGTCTCTCATAAATAAGCAAAAAAACTATAACTACGACGACTCATAAAGTCAAGCAAGTATAACAAGAGCCTATAACATGAAACACAATGTTGTAACTTGTATGTTCCGGGCTTTATTGCCAATTATTTACACGTATACCGTAGGGGGTGAAAAAATAGCAAGGGACCAATCAATTAGCGCGTATACTTTTTCATCTTTCTTATTATGGGTTCTGTTTAGATATAAATTTTTTTAGAAGTATTTTTAAATAAAATAAAAAAAATAAAATGAGTTTTTTCATAAATTAAAACAAATTTTCATTAAGTTATTTGTAGATGTTATCTCATCTTTTAAAGAAGTTATATTGGTAAATTTCTAAAAATTAATTAATAGAGAACTTATTTTTACTTATGGAAAAACTCATTTCATTTTTTCTTCTCTTATTTTTTTTTGAAATGTTTCTAAAAAAAACTTACACAAATCTACAATAATTTATATAAGAGAAACAACACACACATTCTCTCTCTTTTAGATGAAAGGACACAGGAGGAAGTTCAAACTAACTCAGTGCTAACAGACTCATAGTCAATTGCGTTCAATTCAAGATGTATGCATGCTCCAAAGCTTGTTTCGCAATTCCCATATTCTGCTTTTCACCAATTACTGTCTTGTAGAGTGGGTATATGGCTCAATTCTCTTTCTTGGAGAGGAAGATTGTGAGTCAACATAGCAGAATCAGATTTTCATCATGCATGTGCCCCGCTTAATATATATATATATGGGAAAGCTTATTCCTTTTCCCCTGAGTTGTGCATTTCTTTCAGCTAAATTTTTTAGCTATTTTTTACTTGGGTCAAACTCAAATGCTATCCTAAAATCAAGTTATATTTTCATCCACCACTGATTGGCATGAAGCAATAAAAGAAATATATATATATATATATATATATATATATATATATATTTTACCAATAATACTCATAGTATTAGAGCTCTGTTAGACCCTTATTTTACACTGCGATGATAAAGCATGAGGGATATGTAAGAAAAATTAATTAAGATACTGTTTCATTCATACTACGAGCTAGCAATACTGTTTGTGTACGTGATTCAAATTAATGAAAAAAATTGGCCGACCTAAGAGAATATAGGCAACCGTTTCAATCTTTCAGAAATAAAAATGCTCTTAATTAAGGACAATTTGACTTATGTATTTAACTAGATTCTATGCACAAAGTACACACACAAAAAAGGACTCTATGCACAATGAATTCTTGGTTTTCCTTTCAATCTGATGATTGATTTCTTTTGGTGTAATTTCCTTTCAAAATCGTAAGGAGTCCCAAGCAACTGAACGAGCCTAAATGATCCTTGCTTTTAGCCTATTACTCTACCATGAATCATTTTGCCACACGAGCCTATATTACGTCCAATGCAAGGTTTTTTTTATTCACGATTACGCAAAATAATTCCAAATTGGATTGATTGTTAAGTAGCCTCATACCAATGGCCAACTTAACGTTTATTGATACTTAAAATGAATTTAAAAGCGATGATTCATGATTGTTTAATTAATGAAAACAATTAATTAAAATTATTTTAATTTTATTTATTTTTGAATCTCTTAAACATAAGTTAATATTAATTTTTGCTCTTAAAAGTGATGGCTTAGTTTATTTCAAATCTTGAATGTGTACGTTTAAAAATAAGTTTCATAATAAGTTAATTATAACAGAAATGTTGAAATATTAAATTGCTAATTAAATGGTCTACATAGGAAATCCTTAATTAAATGATATTGTTTATAAAATGATAATAAACAAATTGTTTTCGAGAGAGAATATTGAGTACTAAAAGTTCAATTTTATTTTAATGTGCCAAATCTGATGTTTAGGAAATTCTGCAAAACTCTTCAAAAAACAAACAAAACAAAAAACAAAAGAAGAAATTCTGCAACAAAAAATGTTCATATGCCATTGTTTGATTTATGAACTAAACGGCAAGGATATCAGTTAAAAACTATTGTGCCCGTGAGCCTGATCTTCTTCCATTCCAAGTTGTTTGCAAGCTTAAAACTCAAGTTAAACTCACAACAAATATTATTATAAGGTGAGAATTGATTGGTTTAATTTTTTAAAATACATTTAAAATCACTCGATACAAAGGATGTTGAACACGCCCATATCTCTCTGACCCTCTCCATCTCTTCCTTAGCAAAATAAAAGCTATAGCATATTCTTAACAAAAAACAAAAAAAAGTGTAAAAGGAGTATCGGAAATCATTGCTATTAAGCGTATTACTCTAAGTGGATATTTTTGTTACTTGAGCCCATTAAGTCAAGTGCAAGTATTTTCACGAATACGTAAAACAATTACAAATTGTATTATTGTTCCGTAGCCTCATAATTATTTATGATCATCAAATTCATTACCAGCTCTGTTGTTCATGAGATACGATGATGGAGGAAACAGCCTCCTAGCATCTCCAATGGAATATTTACATGAATTGTTTTAATTTTAAGTAATATTTACTTAAGTTTATTTTCAACATGAACATATGACATTGAATTGCTTATATAAATAACCATTTTTTAACAATATTATACCATAAATAACATATTTTTAAACATCATAGGACGTACAAAATTAATTTAAATATTCACTTTAATAATCTTTACATTAGAGTGAGTTTTTATTTTAAATATTTAAATCTATATAAAATTATAAAATCCACAAAATTATAATAAACTACTTATATGCATTATAAATCCTTTCATTGGAAAAGCAGGAGCTGAAAGAAACACGTAAATATAAAGAAATTACTATTAGATAGTTCTGAAATATAATAATTTTTATATGACATGTATTTAAGTGTTATTTATTTTTCTCATAATTTGAAAAGCTCGTATGTAGAAATTGATTAAAATTTGGGACCATAGATAAATGTGAGCTTGTTTGGATGTAAGCTTCTTTAGAAGTACTTTTAGAAAAAGAAAGTAAGAAAAAAAACATGAAATGAACTTCTCTGTAAGTTAAAATGAGTTTTTCATATTTGTAGATGTCATCTCATCTTTTAGATAAACTATATTGGTGAACTTTTAGAAATTAGTTAATGAAAAACTTATTTTTACTTATAAAAAATTCATCTCATTTTTTCTTCTTATTTTCTTCTTCTAGAAGTGTTTTTAGAGAAATTTATCCAAACAGACCTCTCCTGTCTATGTTTGTTTGTTTGGACTACCAAGAAATTTCTCGTAAATGTGGACATTGGACTCAGGTAATTAAGAGAACGTAATAAAAACTATCCGGCTATGGTAGATTGGTAGTATAGTAATAAAAAGTGTTGACGAAAATGTGTCAACCTCGAACCCATATAAATCAGGCCAAACATGGGGACCGTATGTACGTGAGTTTAGTTGGTCACAAGATCATACATACATGTTACGAATACCAATATTCCAATAGGTGTTTTACTGAGTTGATACAAATAATACAATGAGAATCGGAATGAATATATATATTATTTGCCAAAGTTTGGTAAAAGAAAACTCATTTAACTTGGGTCTCTAAAATAAATGAAAACGATTTTTTTTTGCAAACAGCCTAAATTGAACCGTAATTGAATCAAGCTAAAAAGACATGCATTCAGTTCAGTCTCACGTATTCGAAAGAAACACATACTGCAATCATAAAACCTTTCGCACTGTGGGGCACATGTTGAGGTCCCCCACCCTACCCTGCCTCAAAGAATCATTATATATCCTATAGCAAACTATAAGGAATGCCTATTCAGTATTCACATCCCCACCATCCCCTAATTTAAATTTAAATTGGATAAAATTCTCAAAGAATCATTCAAAAACTGGAAGTTGCATAGCCCTAAAACAAATATATAACTTATACAAAATAAACTGTTCCGTCAACAGCTTCAGTTTCATAGTTTTGTTTTCATTTCCACTATACGAAAATCGTGTCGCTTGCATCTATTCCACTGTGGAAATTGAACCACCAACAGCCTGGATTTCTTGTTGCATCTGCAATAATCAATATTAGGAACACAGTTAAGTACTAATAACAGGACTAGAAGTATAAAACAGCCTGTAAGGATAGGTCATTCAAGGAGGGACAAAAAGTTTTCAAGCCTCCATGAACAAGATATTGCACTTACCCTAAATAAGTATTGAAGATTTTTCTTCAGTTGCAAGATTATTCTTGTTGCAACTGTTGCAGACATTTCATACACCTGCACCAATATATGTTTTTAGTGATTTCTTGTCTTTAGAGATAAACATAGACACTGTGCCCGAGGAGGGGGAGTGATGAAAGTAGGATTTGATCTCAGGACCTTGCCCATAAAGCACTTATTAGCTGAGCCAGGTAGCACCTTCAAACTCTTGATAATTTGTTGATCTCTTTGGGAGTTTAGAAGGAAGAAAATATATAACTGAAGGGAACAACATATTTTTATGTCTTTCATCAAAACACATAAGATAAGCAAAGGTCTATGAAGTGCAACAGTAGTTGCTTCATAATTTCCTGCACATAATCTTATACAGTGAAATCATGGTAGTACATAAACAAGCATTATTAACTGCAGTATATTCATGACATAAAAAAGAGGTCTTCAATAATCAGAAATATGAACAAGAGCAGAGACGGTACATTATCATATCATTACTAGTTATGTTATATACTCATTTCAACAGGCGAGTTCAAATTTGCATTGAACAGCAAGCTCCTTTGTTTTCGAAAAAAATGTCACTGGCTATCTAATTTTACATACCCAATTGTTTCTTGAGAGTTGTAAGGTTTGATTATTTTGGCTCCTGAGACTATTCGGTGAAATTCAAAGATTATATTTATCATGTGACAGTGGGGGCATGTGTGATGTGTTGGTGATAAGGGTGAAAGAGTGAATGTTGATATATTCTTACATTACATTCACGAAATTTGTTTTTTTACTAAACATGAAATCTTGAATTTAAAATTACAAATTCTAAAAACAATAAAACCAAATATCATAGAATTCTTTAAACTATCTTAAGAAAATTCTGAACTGAGTAAACTGAAAAAACATACCACCAGACCAATTTAAGATGTATTTTGTACTTGTAGCATTTTCAATGTTTTATTCAAAATTGATTTCTGGATACAATTTCAAGTGCTTCATAAATTAACTAATTACAAGAAAAGTCCTATTGTGTTGTGCCCAGGATTAACTTCCGGGTCCTAGAACACATTTAGTAATCCAAGCAAGCAGTAACCAAAATACTAATTCACATTTCAAGGGATACGATAAACACATTTTAAGGCAATGAAGTGCATGTTCAAGAAGCGAATGGGAGACAATGTATTAGAAAATAAGTTTGCACTTTGCACAACTCACCCTTCCAAGTTCCGAGCCTCACAGATATTTCTGAAGTTAGTGCAGACATCTTTAACTCTCGCAGCACCAGCACCGTTAATCAAATAAAGTCACAAAATAATACAATTTTCTCTCAGCATATATTTCTTCTGGCTAGCTAGTGCAACACATGAACAATAAAAAATATAAAGGAAAAAAGCAATACTAGATTATACCTGGCACTGCTTCCCTTGAACTGGACATGAGAATCTACACTTTTGAAATCCACAGGTTTTTGTTCCCTAAATAGGTCATACAGAATAATTAACATTCTCTTTAACCTATTTCATTCACATATAATATATTCTATTACAATAAAAGCAATCCTACCCCTTAGACAGAGAGAATATATACTCACAGAGCTAGTGCGATGCTATTTAGAAGTTTCTCAGAATCACAAAAGAACATGGTCACAACCTCCATCACAAAATATGGACTACTCTCATCTTGCAGTTTCTGAAGCTGATTGAACTGATCACCCAGAAATCCCTACACAATACCCTCCATTCATAATTAAGTAACCAAGTCCCAACTATCCAACTTATCCGCTAGAAAGAAAAAATTGGAAAAAAGGAAGAAAGTTTGAAATTGAAATAGTAAATTGTAGCCATCAAAGTGATAAAACTTTTAATTGTATGATTTTTTTTTATTCATGAGAATTAGAGACAAATATTAAGGGATTTATAACAATTCACATACTTATTCAACCAATTGATAGCTGTATGGTTGTATGGTTAATAAAGATACCATGAAGACATAAAAAATTATGAATTAAAAAAGGAGGAATTTAATTTTGTGGATGGAGTGGGACATATTCATTCCCCAAGAAAATACAGAACAGAAAGAAACCTCGCGAAGCATAGCGGTTTGATGGTCATGGGCTTCCTCTGCAACTGACTCACATCCATGATAGTTTGGTTTAGTGCTTTAGTTCAATTTGAGAGGGAATACAACCTATGAGTTTGGAATTGGAAGGGGTTTGAGTTGAAACTGAAAGGGAAATGAAAACGTTGAGTTGATTTGGTTTGGATTATTAAAAAAATTATTGTATTTTGTTAATTTTTTTTCCCACCTTTCATGTTTTACATAAAAGTTTGAATTTTATATTATTATAAAGTAAAAAAATTCTTTACACTTTAAGGATTTTAAAAACACTTAAGTAAGTTTAGGTATTCATATTCTTAATTAATATACACTTTTTAACAACTATAACTTTATATATCTCATTCCATAAAAAAAAAAAAATTCTTTATCTAAAATATGATTAAAAAATAGACATGAATCTAAAATAAATAAATTTTAATATAAAAACATTATCGAGGGATTAAGTATCTTTGAGTTAAAAAAGAAAA
>PYAF01002381.1:143096-157480 GCA_007407185.1 Glycine tomentella
AGTAAGAAACATTAAAATAATAGTGGTATATATATATATATATATATATATATATATATATATCTAAATTTCTTTTTATTCCTTTTTCATTTTAGAAAATATCAGTATACTGTAACACTTTTATTCCATTTTGTATTTATTTACTATCATTATATGACCTAATTTATAAGTTTGTTTTTAGCTTCTAACTTTCAACTAGCTTATTAACTAATTTTGCCAAGTACACCTAAATTTAAATTTATATATTTTATATCAATAAATCAAGCTAAAATTGATTATGTTTCATATAATCTTAATCAAGTCTAATTCAAATAAATTTTCAATCTTCTCAAAATTTCATGATGAATAAAGATTAAATTAAACTAATCTCAACACCTCTAAAATGAATAACGTATTATGATGAAATTTAGATATATATATATATATATATATATATATATATATACCACTATTATTTTAATGTTTCTTACTTTTTAAAACAAAATTGAAATAAATTCCTCAAATGATGTCAAAATTGGACCTTAATAATGTAAATCTTATAAGAATAGAAGAAAAGATTTAGGCTTACACATGAAATATTGATTCACGTTCATTTGGGTCTAGTGTCCACTCTCTAGGGATATTTATTAGAAAAGACCCAAGTCCTATATCGGTTAGAGAGTCAAGAAAGAGTATATAAGTGGAAGACATCTCTCACCCTTTGAACTAGCTTTTGGGATTGAGTTAGATCCATATCCCACATTCTAAAAGGATCCGAAATCAAATAAAATCTTAATCCCACCCCCCACGAATATGCTGTCCATTTTTCTCATCCTATACATTACTGTGGTCTCTCATTGCTCTTCAAATAATAATAATAATCGCACTTCCCATTTTTTTTCCAATAAAAGGAATTGAAGCAAAGTTTAGAGAGAGAGTTCTATCCACTCATTAACATAATTACTCATCATACAGCATCGCCAGAATGAAGGGAGGGAGAAGCATAATGAACAATATCAATTCAGCTTTTACATTTTTTCATTTCTTCTTGCCAAATTCAAATTAAAATGTTACACAACTTGAGGGGAATTCCATGCCTGATTCGTATTTACAGACATTGATAAATGATCAGCTTACGACTGTGAATGCAAGCTCAAAATACCTTTACCAAGAACTTTCCACACTACAGGGCTCAAAGTTTGCAAGCCCATGAATACGTGAATTTCCATCTGCATAGTGTACAAGGGTGAGAGTCCCAGGGAGACCGCACAATCCAGCAACAAATCAACTAAATTTTTGCTGATAGGCCATTTTCTTATTTACAACATTTACATTTATTTTTTATATCCTAGCTATGATTCCAGACAGCACGGACGACGAGATGACTTCATAGATGCTGTGACTTATTCTTCGATCGTTGTAATCAACCTAAAGTACGTGTAAAATTAATAAATTAATTGCCAATAGACTAATAGATGATAATATGATGATACCAACAAAACAATCACAAGATTTAGAAAAATAGATGCAGCCTTATATTTTTACCTTCTTCGGAAAAGGCAAATATGTCACCAAGCATTTCATCATTCTCCCCATCCTCCTCCAGTTGCTCTCTTTCATGGTGGCTACTGCTACTGTCAACATCATCAGTTACAACTTCAGTTAACACGTCACTTCCATCAGGCTCCTGTGTTTTGCAGTGGCCATCCTTGAAAGATATCCCAACACCTTCATTTTGCTTTGTCAAGGCTACTTCCACAAATTCAGTCTCGTGTGAATCATGTTCTGGGACCAATGCCGAGTTCTCACTGATCCCAACACCTATAGAATCTCTACCTTCAGAAGTTATATTTCTCCCTTGGAACATAGGATTGGCAATGTGGTCAGTGTCAAAATCAACATGTTTCAGGTTTCCAGACAGACATGATGGACTCATCACATTCTGGTTTTGTAGAGCAGGCTCAGCATTGATTGTCCCCATTCTTTCCAGGCATATCTCACCAAGTATTTGATAACTAGAAGCAACTTGATCCAAGTCAAGCAGATTTTCAATTCTTCTTGATGAACCTAGAGTAAATTAGTAAATATCATATCAATGGGAGGTTGCCACAATACCACATGAGATTCAAAAAAAAAAAAAACAAAAAACTAAAAATAGACTTAGCAGAGAATGTAGGTGGTTGCAAAATATAAGAAATTACTTAAATGGTGTGGAATGTGTAGTACTCAACTATTCATCAAGCATTCCATTGAATGAAGAAAAAATAGTAATAATGTAATATTATGAAAATGAGCATCTATATTCTTGCACAACTCCAATGGGTCAATGGGTCCTTAATGATATCATCCTTTGCTTCACAAAAGTTACAAAACTAATTGGCTGGAATATAATTATTAAGTTAGCTTCTTACTTCCTTCTGAGCTTTCAGTGGAACTTAGTGATGCTGGCTTTGAATGACAAATAACTGTCACATCAGCAGTTTCCTTGTCATCAGCTTGATTGTGAACAGGAGATGTAGGGCTTAAATATCTTTCCCCAGCAAGGCCTCTGAATCAAAAGCCAATATTAAGTAATTAGCATGACCACAAAATAAGATCATTGACGAGCACATTCAAACCAAAAACAGTTCCTTTTAGGATAATGTATGCATTTTGCTAGACAGTACACAATTGGTCAGATCCACGTCAATCCCTCCAATTCGTCAACTAAATGCAAGCAACAGATACTTAAAATATGGATGACGAATTGAGTATTGCAGCAAAATGCACACATTCACAACATATTAAAATATTCCATTTCTTTTTCTTTGTCCTTTTCTTCTGACAGTCATGCATGTACAAATCAAATTATATTTGACTTTGAAACCCAGACTCAACACAGACAAAACCAAAAGGAAAAGATCCGCGATTATCAAATTCCTGATCACAATATTGGCATTTCTGCAATTTTGATCCCTCTATTTTTTTTCCACGATTTTAGATCCCAAATTTCAGAAAATTCGAAATTTTGGTCCAATCCTCTATTTTGCATGTTTATTTTATATTTTATTTTTTACACTTTAATTTATTAATTATTTTTTAAATGTTAATTTCCACCTCATCACAGTACTGACACATCATTAGACAACCATTAAATTAAAATGTCAACATATGCAAAATTAAGGATTAGACCAAAATTACGGATATTTTAAAAATAGGGAGACCAAAATTAGTGAATCAAGAATTAAAGGGAGACCAAAATCGTGAATCAAGAATTAAAGGGAGACAGAAATTTCAATTTAGCCTTTGTTTTATAATGTACCACTGTTACAAAATGACATGATTTGATAAAGTACTGACACCATTCACAAATTGCAAAATCTGCGAGGAATGAAAAAGAAAATAGTCACCACCTCTCATTCCAGCTTGATCTGATGCTATGAAAATGGTCAAAAACAGGAAGCAGCTCCTTCCGCCTTATTTCAACTTCATTAGCAGGGACCTTTTCAATTTCAAACTCCCCAGTAGCACTGAAACTAGCTCCCGCACAACTCATTTTATAGAAACAAATCTGAAGAAGCAAAATTGTTAACTACAAATTCATAGTACTGTATATGAAAATCAGAACTTGGCACAATAAATAATACCTTAGACTTTTGCCATATGGGTAACCTTCCAAAATTCCCTTGCACCTCCGCATTAGACAGATACCAATGAAACCTGTCTTGCATATTCTCACTAGAAGATTCTACCATCTTTTCCCCTGCCTCATCTCTTGTGCCCAAAAAATCCAATCCATGGACATCACTATAACTTATTTTCTCTTGAACTCTCTCAATACCTCCTTGTCTATCAAAGGTATTGCAGCAAGTATCCCCTCTTTCTGGCCATTCTGACCTTCTACATACATCCCACCATTGAATAGGTTCGACCTTGACTCTAAACTCATCCTCTTGCATATGCAAGAGTGAAGTTGACTGGTTTCTCAAACCACCAGTTGTTTCTAAACCAACAGATGGCAGAAGTTCATGTTGAACTACATGACCTGAAGGTGTATATACCAATATATGTTCTAACGGTCTTGCCTTTGAGTTAACAAGCTGTTGCGAGTGAGATAAGGAATTATGAAAGATAGCAGCAATGGCACCAGATGGCACAAAAACTTTTCCTGTCACATTTGCAGAAGAATTGTGAACAGTATTAAGCCATCCAAAACTACTATATTTTATCCGGCTAGCCACAGAAAGGACAACAGGTGCTGGGGGAGGCAAAGATTGCTGATAAGAAATGGAAGCCGGAGTATACCACCAAGGCAGAGAAAAAACAGGGAGTAGGGACGGTTCTTCACCCTGAGAACTAATAATTCGAAAACCAGTATCACCCCCAAAGGGTGACAAAACAAAAAGATGACAAGTACCCTTGGATGAGACAATTGCAATCCACTGACTAAAATTACTGAAACAAATGTCCTGAATCATCTGGCAAATAAGAAGAAAAAAAATATCAAAAGGATATGAAGGCAAGCTATAAAAGGAATATCATACTTGAAAAACAAGCAACATAAATCCATCAGGACTAAAGATATACTGACAGCTGGTGTTATTCCACGATGAAGTTTATAAAGATGCACATGAGAAGAGTTCCAGTTGGAGCTTGGAATGCCTGAACTCTTGCATGTGAATGAGGGCATTATCCGAAATATATTAATGTTATTCCCATAGACTGATGCAGTGACCAGAAGGGTCCCACTAGGGTCAAAACATAGTGCAGATATAGGACTAGTGTGAGCTTTGAATTGAGATATGATACTTCTGGAAACAAAATCCTTAACAACTACCTGCAACCAACCATATGACACAAGGACATATTGGAGATTAACACCTCATATAAAACCCACAAATATCAATTAGTTCAGGCATCATGAAACAATACCAACCATTCCTGCATTATCTGTATCAATTCCTGTAACCCTATTGACTTTCACACCTGAATTTGATGGTATGGGAGAAGAGGAACTATCAGGAAGCAGCTCTTGACAGTATTTGATTATTCCGACAGCTAAATGTCGGCTGGACTCCACTGCATAACGAGCCACTAAACTACCACTGCTTGGAGAAGTTGATGAACTAATTCCTGGAGAAGCACTGAAGTTTTGTGGGCTTAAGCAACCTAAATTAGAGGGCAGGGGGTTGTTAGAAGCATATGCCAACCACCTTGGACCCACAGCCATTGGACCATAACCAACATTAACACCAGTTGTTCCTTGTCCAGCTAATTGAGAAACAGGATAAGTGAGAACACTGAACTTATTCTCAAGAGTCGCAGCATCGAAGCAGTATATCTGCAAAAGTAATCAAGAAAATGCATGAGTCATTGTATACATTTCACGGAAAAGCTAAGTCAAATAGATCATATTATCTTTATCTGACAGTAAAGCTCTAATATAGGTATTAAAAAAATTCTACAAGACACTGGAGAAACCACTGCATACTTGTGTGGCAAGACCAACAGCTACTATCCTTGAACTGCATCTGATCATACACACAGTTGAACGGAACCTCAGAACATGAACATAACAGTGAGACTTCAAGGAGTAAAACCGAACAACTGTTGAAGAGTTGACATTGTTCCCTGGTTGAGTCTCAAAGCTATCATCCTTTCCTAAACCACTCAAACTGGTATTGTTCTGGTTTGCATTGCTAGTGTCATCCCCAGAAACAATCAACAGTAAAGGGTGCGACTTTCTGAATCCCTCCTGGCCATCACAACCTACAGGGAAGGGCTGCATCTGTAAAAAAGAAACTGGACCATCGCGCTTTGAGACCAGTTCACTGAAGCCAGAGGCATCCTCAACATCAAGAACTTGAAATCCATTCAGATAACCAAGTAAAAGAACACGTTTGAAGTTAGATGGATCAAGCTCCAGTGTATCAAAACCAGCCCAGGTTACCTATCCACCAAGTAGTAAAAGGTAAAATTATAATTACTAGAATGTGATATTGGATACATTAGCTCATGTAATATAAAGGTCAAAGAACAAAGTCTAATCATCACAAAAATAATTTTAACTGGAAAATGGAAAATTAGCCAAATTGCAAAGCAGTTAGTGTGCCAAATGTTGGGAAATCTATAGACCAAGTCAAATAAAGCAACATCTGCAACAAAACCAATTTATACAGACTTTAAAACTCGTATAGATTCCAATGTGTAAAGTTTGGTAAACTATAAAGATTCCATATCTAGTAGCTTCAAATCATTGGGAGTAATTATTAAATTAACATCTCCTACGATAGCTTTCAAGTCCCAGAATCCCGAAAAACTATTGAGTAGATTCACAAATATAGTCCACGGGAATCAGTTTATAATAAAAAAAAAAAAA
The DNA here is from genome assembly GCA_007407185.1 of Glycine tomentella. Taxonomy (NCBI): domain Eukaryota; kingdom Viridiplantae; phylum Streptophyta; class Magnoliopsida; order Fabales; family Fabaceae; genus Glycine; species Glycine tomentella. The sequence goes on from PYAF01002381.1 coordinate 149,434, forward strand.
AAAAAAAAACTGAAGGTGCAAAATTCAAGGTTGATTTTTTTTTCATACAGTTTTCTCGCAAAGTTCATCCCTGATTGTTTTCACCCTCATTTCCCATTGAAAGGCTATTATTCTACATCAATTAACAAATTAGTAAAGCCAACTCAGTGTGCATTTTTATTAGACAAACACAAAACCTAAGTGCAAACAATAATATTCGCCAATATCTTCAGTCTAAATTAACGCATTTATATTTATAGAGCTAATAGAAGAAGAGGTGCAATAACACATTTGCTTAACGTCAGAAGTTAACGAAGCAAATATATATTTGGCTCTTTTTCGTGATCAACTCCTTCCAGTTCGATGCAATCACCAACAAGAAAACTAGAATCCTTAGAGAGTTAATATTCAATAAGAACCAACAAATATGTTTATATATATATATATATATATATATATATATATATATATATATTAATAATTGGTACCAAACACACGCAAACGAGGAAAAATTCATCGAGTCTAGGGCGGAACGGAAGCAGTACCTGATCTTTGTGATCCTCAGAAGAAGACGAGATGGAAGCGGCGACGGAGGCGCCGGCGGAGCGCACGGTGGAAGCAACGGTGGTGGCATTCGTCGACACAGTTTTGAGGCACAGAGAGATAATCCTCAACGAATTGGGCAACAAGCCGTTGTTCTTCCCCTTTCCTTTCTTCATGGTAAATAATCTTCTTCTCCCTCGGCACCGCCACGCTCAGCCGCGTCCACTTTCTCCGCCTCCGCCGGAAAGAAACATTTCCGACAAGAAAAGGAACGAAATATCATCCGATTGCGAACGCGATCGAAGACTTCTCTCACTCAGTTTGAGTTGAAACTTGTTTATCAGCAACTTCTGATTCTGATGTCGAATTTCTCTCTCTCTTGCGATTTTCTCAGTTTGTATCGAACTTCAACTACGCACTTCACTTATCGCTTTCTCTCTCTCTCTCTATCGTCCATGGCTGACTCCGCAGTTTTTTTGCCTTTTCTCTCTTCTTCTTCCAGTTTTCTTCCTCTGAGTATTTTTTTTCAACGAAATATATAGGGTGACGAAAATAATGGATTGGGCTTGCATTGCACAACACTCTAATCTAAGCACGCAAATTATAAAAAAAAATTAAAAACAGAAAACAAAGATTGTGCTGCACAAGACTTTCTCTCTCTCTGTTGTTTTTTTAAGCAAAAATCTTTAGTTTGGTTGAAATAAACTTAATATTTTTTACTAGTTTAAGTTTACTTTCAATCTGGTTTAAATACTGTGACTTCATAAATAAAGTTGTTTTTATTTCTTCTGTCAACTGAATTTGTTTATTTATGTAGAAAAAAAAAAACAACAAACTACCGGAAATGAGTTTCGAATAAATTTTTGTAATTTATTTCCAATTTGGTTAAATTAAGATCGTGTTTCACTTTTTTTATTAAAGTACATGGTAATATTAAATAACTAACAATGAATAATAGCGACATTATGTTCATGTGGTGATAAATAACTTGAACTTTTCAGATTTATTTATATTGTTTCAAATATTTACCAAAAAAAAGTCTTATTAAAAATCAACAGTATTATATCTTCAATTAAAATTTAAAATTAAAAACATAACTAATTTTTTTATAATATTCATAGAAAAGGTAATTACTTTTTTTAACAGCGAAAAGGTAATTACTTATACATTTTAAATTATATTTATTTTATGACGTGAAAATAATGACTTAAAAATAATTCTCTAAAAAAAATAACGACTTAAATAGTTACATACTTTTTGTTCCATATTATCGGGTTATTTAGTAACAAAGGGATTGCAATAATTGCTGGGAACAAACATTCAAAGTATCCATAATCAGAATATTCGATGGGGCACAAGAAAGATTATGTAGCACCACAATATGTATTATGTGCCTCAACAAATATGCAAATGAGTAGGGGAGCGACTCCTAAGAATTAGGGGTGTTCTTGCCAAAAAAAAAAAAAACACTGAGATGTTCATAAACTATTCAATTGGGAACCGAAAAAATCAATTCACAGAATTAAAAACTGAATAAATAAAAAATTGAACGGATTGAAAATTTGTAAAGGCAATTTTTTTATTAGATTAGATCAAATTCCATATTTAATTGAAAAATTATTCAATCCAAATTTAACCTTTTTTTTACTAATTTGAATATTCGCATACAAATTTTTATATACATATATATATATATATATATATTCATAAATTTATAATATTACTTATGTTTTTATTTTTTATTTCTTATATATTTATAAAATTATCACATAATTTATAACTATTTATACGAAATATATTTAATTTAAAATATTTTTTATTAACCTTTTGAGTTAAGATGCATTGAGTATAATTATATAAAAAAATTAATATTGAATTGAAAAATTAATTTTTTATATAATTAATATTTAAAAAGTTATACTATTATTAGTTATATAATAATATATCAAAGAAATATTTAATTTTTAAAATTATTTTTATTTTATTTATCATATATCTTACTTTTTACTTAATATTTTTTTAAAGTAACATTAAAATCGATTGGATGATTAATTAAAAAAATCAAAGTTATAGAATCAAATTATTTTTTTAAAATGGATCCCATCCAAATCATAAACACTCTTACTAAAAAAAATTAATAACAGAAGAATAACTAATTATAATTCTCAGATTAAATTTAATAATCAGATTAGAATCCCAACTAAAAAGTGCATGACTTCTAATTAATGTTTTCTTTCTTACATCGCAACTCTCATTCTCTCCCACTTCCCTTCTCTTCCTCAATCGTATTACAACTAAGAAATTGTATTTTTGTGTTGTCCATCTTTATCTCATTTATGTTATCCCATAATAATTTTTTTAGTAAATCAAACGAAGCTTTAATGTAATTTTATAAAATTTTCATTTTTAATCACCACCTTTGTAAAATTTTATTTTTTGTTCTTTAATGAACAAAAAATATGATAAAAGGAGTAGAGTAAATGACTAAATATTATTTTACAAAATTAGGAATTATAATAATAGTTTTATAAAATCAGAAATCATAATTGACTCATATTTTCAAATAAGTAAGTTTAGAGTTCGCGGATCAACAAAAATAAAGGGTGAGAGTTCACTTTTCTTTTTTTCTTTTTCTTTTAATATGACTTTTTTTTCCATCTTAAAGATGTATCTTCGTAATCAAACTTTTGTATCAAAAAAATCTTCGTAATCAAACTGATATCTCTTAAAATAAAATTGTACATAACTTTTTTCACGTAATATTTAAAAAAAAAAAAAAAATCTCACGTGTTTTGAAGAAGATTAATCGTTTGCCCTAATAAAAAATGTGGATGAGAATTGAGAGAAAAGAATATATTTCTTTCTTTCTTTCAAGTAATTAATAATCTAAGTATTTGACTTCTTTACAAGAATCTATTATGAGCATTGTTTGAGAGACAATACCATACTTTTGTGTTACATAAACTACAATATATTCGGTTTGTTAGGGGCAATTTCTATGTGCAGAAACTTCAATTCTTTCAATGACGTATGGGGGGAAAATAACTTTTTTCCTTTTCGGGGAAAATGTAAAATTGAAAAGGATTAGATACATCACCATCATCATTCAATCATCACAATTTAGTGTTGCTGTTACTCGTATGATTTATGTTTCTTTCAATTAATCAGAATCGTCAACAAGCTCTTCTTGAAAGACTTTTCGGAACAATGGATGTTGAGATTTCTTCGTGAACTTAAAGCAGCTAAGGTTACCATTCAAAATTTGTACAACCTGCACCAATAGGTCAATTGCCAAATCATGCACTGTTACAATTAAACAGAGACCCTTAATTTATTTGCATAAGATAGAGGCCAAATTAAAAAGTGATTTACTAGCATTTTTGGAAAAAAGAAACTCGTCAAAATTTCTAAATTTGCACCACGGTAAAAATAGAAACTGGTATGGGAGATATAAGCATTATCCAACATTCAATATATGCCACAAAGATTCATGAAGGAAAACAAGGTAAAACAATTAATCACGTCATAAATAGAATAAGAAAAGGCAAATTTCAAAGTGAAAACTACGTTTAGTTGAAATTTTAGAAGAACAAGAGAACGTGCCTGTTTCATAGAGGGACGACGAATAGAGGATTGTTGAATGCATAAAGAAGCTGCCAAGAGCATATTTTTAATCTGCCGACAGTCAAAATCATCGGCTAATGAAGGATCAATCAGCTCCCTAATACAATTCTTTTTCAGCAAAGGTTTTGCCTGAAAAAAGAAAAAGTATTAGATAAATAAGAAATTACCCTATTATTATCTTTCATAATTAGACGTTCAAACATGTATTTTTTAATTTTTATTTATTTATTTTGTTGAATTGCACAACATACCCACAAAACAAGGCTTTGTTGTGAATGATCAAGTGCTCGTCTCCCTGTGACTAATTCTAATAGCACTACACCAAACGCAAATACATCTGTTTTCTCATCCACTATCCCATGAAGCAAGTATTCGGGAGCAAGATAACTGCACCGTCATAATTGAAACTTGAGTTAATTCGAAGTTACAAAAATGTACATCACGTAATCATTTAAGTTGACAACAAACCCAAAAGTCCCTTCAATTTTTGAAACAGTGTGATGGGTCCAATTTTCTGGTAGCCATTTTGCTAGCCCGAAATCACAAATCTGCCAACAAAAAAAAAATCTCAACGTTTCAAATTCCAATTTATTCTTGAAAAAACATTATGTAGAAATAATGTCCACTTACGCGTTAAAAAACAGTGCAATTCATTTGAGGTTCTTGGTGTATAAACGGGAAAAGAGACAGGTTTAGTGATTTCATGTCCTAACAAATCCAGGGATCTTCCCAAAAATTGTTTGTCTTTACGAACCATAAAAAATGCCAAAAAGCCTGAATATGTGCTGATCAATCACAGAATCATATTTGTACAAAAGAATCCAAAGGCATATCCATACCTGCGGCTCAAAGTCCTCAGTAAGCAAGATATTTGCCGCTGTTATATCTCTATGGATAATTCTTCTTTGACAACCTTCATGAAGATACGTTATACCCTTAGCTGTTCCTAATGCTATTTTCTGCCTAATAGACCATGGTAGTTTCTCCTTGGAACCTAACATCAGTTAAGATATTAAGGACAACATAATTAACTGCAATGGTAAAAAAATTGATTGGCTCAATAGAAATGAAAAATGGACCCTACCATTAAGCATTGAAGCTAAGCACCCTTTTTCAGACAACTCAAGCACTAGATGCATTCCTCCCTCCACCCCATAGCCAACTAACTTGGCAGTATTGGAGTGGTTTACATGAGCGATTATGCCAAGTTCTGATAAGAAGTCACCTATAGTTTCATTTTCTGTTCCACGTGTCAGCATTTTAATCGCTACCAGCTGACCATTTGGCAAACACCCTTTATAAACCTCAGCATAACCACCCTTTCCAATACAATTTTCTGCACCAGCCGATGTAAAATGAATTTAATTTCTATATTATCCCAGTATTAGAAAAATTATACTTCAATCAATATGGATATGACTTTTACAATAGTTTTTATTGAAATAAATAAATTTGTTATCTTCTTAGTTAGTGATTGAATAATATATATATATATATATATATATATATAAAAAAAACTTAAAACATTTTATGATTAAATCTTTGTGATTGAACAAGAGTATAAAAACCTTTCACAGTATCCATTCATAAACTATTTAGTGATGTAAAATTATCTAACTTATGGTAAGAAATGTAATCCTGAAGTACATTGCATACCTTGGATGAAGTAATTTGTTGCAATTTGTATCTCATGGTGAGTGAAGATCTTCCAGGGTGACCGATGCAAGGACGTTTCTGCATCTATTATAGTCTCCCTCATGCTACTGCTCGTTCTTCTTGAAAGCTTGAGGACACTAAGAGGATGCAATGTGGCTATTGGCTTCGATTTGACCCTCAACAATTGAAGAAACGCATGCCACCTAGAACCAGGTTTTGACTTATCAGAATCCACAGTAGTACTTGGTTCTTTGGAAGAGCTTGTTTCTGATTCTGAACTCTTGAAGTTGAAATAGTCCTCAAGAACACCAACAGGGGAATCCACCTCGTCCTTCATTTTTTTTGAGACACACAAACCTAAAGGGAACAAATTACAAATCTAAATCCAACACGAAAGTGTGAAACTTGATGAAGCAGGGAACACATAGTGGATAAGATGATGAGGAAGAATTTGAGGGGCATTGTGGGGAACGGTTGTAGAAGTTAACTTAAGCTAACGGAGGTGTCAAGATAATTTTGCTAGAAAACAATTTATAAAAAATTAAGACTACTTCGTTGAGTGTAAGAATGAACGAAGCCCGAGGGATAAGTGAAAGCAACGCAACAACGAATGTATCGGAACAGGTGCACTGAAATCACATGGCAACACAAACATCTCAGTTACCCACAAAGTGAAATCAATCCACAGCAAGGACGACAGAAAATTTAATCAAACATTGCATGCTGCAAGTAAAAGTGTGGTAGCTGGAATGCCATAAAGGCAACATCATAGTATTTATTTTCATTAATGCTTCTTTTTTTCTTTTTTTTCTATCTTTCTTTTCTTGAGACTTGTAACTCTTGTAAGTTGTAACTGAGAGGGGTGTGAGACCAGGAGACAGAAGCGTGAACAGAGATGAAGACATCAACCGTTAGTTATTACTTAGCCTTCTCCATTCAACAAGCAACAAGCTTCTCGCAATGTCGCTTTCTAGTTTAAAATTGTTTAAACGATTTTTCATGACCCATTCACGCAAAAGAGAACGATTGGATGATAACTTGATAAGAATAAATGGTAATGACATTACTTGTGAGACTGTTATCTTGGCTTTATAAAGTTATAATTGAGGATCATTGTCTATCAACGTAGAGAATAAGAAAAGAAACTATTATTATATGATGATAGTAGTATTTCTATAGCATTATTTTTTTAATTTTATTTTACACTTTCGTTCATTCTATTGTAAATATTTATATTAGTATATAAATTTGTTGCAATGTCTCTTGTTATTATTTGAATTCTCGAGGACGAAGAGATAAAAGTGAACTAAAGATGGCCTTAACTGCTTGTGACGGTACTACTAGCTTCTTTGGTCAGAGAAAGGCTCTGTTTTGTGTCTGTGGTCTCCCCTTGATTATGGGCACGTAAAAACATGGTGTTTCATTGGGGCTATTCGGCTTGTTGCCGAGTCACCCTTGGCTTCATTCATCAAGATGTGTCATGTTGAATGTCCTATGTGTACGGTGAAAAGTGAAAAACATGCCAGTCTCATCTCATGTTTAAGATTGTTCCGATCCTTAAAAACGGATTTCTAGCAATAATATCAAAAATTAATGTATGATTAAACTTTTTTTCTGAAGATGTTTATGAAGATTGAAACAACTCTGGGAAGAAGATCACAACACAGACGATCACAAATTGGACGTGGGGTGTGTACAATATGAGAATGGAAAAGAAAGAGTAACATTATGTGTGTACCTTGTACCTTTGGGATTAATGGCTATTTATGCTTATTGCCCTATGGAAAAAATAAGGAAACTATGCCAAGTCTTTGATCTTTATCTTCCAAAAGATGCACAAATATTCAACGAAGAAATAATCCTCCATATCTTTATTGATTTGGTAATTATTTAGGATCCAATCTCCCTTAATCTTACCATAAATATCCTGATACCAACGGTATTGGACTTTTTAACCTTTGACCCAATATAAACGTCCGTAACAAAGATAATAATATACACATTTTAATAAGGTGTTTATATCATATTAATAGTATTTTTTCCTGAATTCTTTCACGATTGGTAATATGCTATACTTATAAAATATTTTAACATTCAAGTTAACACAATCAACAAGTATTAGTATGAGGTTGGAATGACAAATCTTATCTCAATTTTAATGATTTTTTTTATAGAGATAAATTAAATGTAAGAATTGTAATTTTTAGATAATATATATATATATATATATATATATATACTCTTA
>PYAF01002381.1:157580-177020 GCA_007407185.1 Glycine tomentella
ATTATATTTTTAGTAATTTAAAATTTCTCTTCTTTTTTATTTAAACATGTTAGATTCTTTCAATCTGAATAACCTACTAGTCTTATCATTGAATACGAAGGTTTACTGAGTGTGTGGATTAATTGCATTAAATACTTAAAATTGATGAATTGAAATATAAAAAAAATATTAAAAGTAATATAGTGAAAGTAAATTATACTTTTTAAAAGAAAGTACAATATTAAAAGTAAATTATTGAATTAAAAAGTTAGAACAATATAAAAGGCAATAAAAACATTGTTTATATTATATTAAAAGTTAAAAATAATTTATATGTAATTACCATATTGATATAAAATAACGGTATATCATTTTAATTGAATTATGTATATAAAAATAATCTAATTATCTTAATTTAAAATATTCTTTATTACTTTAACTATCTTAATTAATATTTTTTATTTTGTTAGTCATTTCAGCGTTAAACTAACTATATTTAATGGTAAGGACTTAAAAAAAAAAAAAAACACTAAAAGTAGTCAGGATCTAAAAATGTAACAAAAAAACTCTGCATGTTCTAAAACTAAACAAAACCTAATCTGCAGGGACTTGAAACATATCCCTCTCCATCTATGAAAGTGTAAAAGTATCTATTTCTCCAAGGCTTTAGTACTCTCTTCACTCTCTCACGTGTACTTTTTCATGTAGTAAATTTTACTGTCCTAACATATATTTGATATATTATCTTGTGTTTTTTAACATCAATTGAACGGTTTAACGAGTAATACTTGAATATAATAAACTAATTTAAAATATATATATATATATATATTATTTTAAAAAAAGTTAAATATGTTCATAACATGCATTCAATATCCTTTTGCCTCTCTCTCTCTCTATATCAATTAGAATAATTATCATGGATGATAATAGTTTTAGTTGTGATTCTTAAAGAACTTTTTTAGTGTTTTTTTTAACCATAAATTTCTTTCAACTTATCATTGTCAATATCAATAGTTCTATTTAATAGTTTAACATCTATTTTAAAATAAATTATCAATAACATTGTATTGAAATATATGTTATTTATCATAAATTAAAATATAATTTATATGTTCAAAAGTATTTATTTATTATAATTTTAAATTCCAATATAACTTATATATTTCAAATGGTTTAGTTATTATAACTTTTAGTTATATAAAATAAAATAAAAATTTGTTTTTTACAGTAAACATTAAAATACTACTTTAAGCCATAAATAAATATAATAGATAATTTTTTTAGTAATTAATTGAGTTTAATGTCTATGCATTAATTTTACACCGTCTTTAATTGCAGATTATCATTTGAATTACTTTAAGATAATGATTTAAAATGTTAACAAAGTTACCATACATGATGAGTTGTGATTTGATGATCATGTAAAAACTTTTTACACTATTAATACATAATTCTATTTCTCATATTAATTTTAAATTTTTTAATTTGATATTTGTATAGCATTAACATATTTTAGTTATATTTCATCTGAATATTTACTTATTCATGTTAGTAACATGATTGTTAACAAACTTTATCATTTTTTTAAAATAAATATAAGGAGGGAGAATGTATCGACAAGACTTACCTTTTTATTTAAATTTAAAAAAGTCGATTATAAGTTTTATTTTAAAAAAGATGTTTAATTTTAGAGATAAGATTTGATAGGAAGTATGAGTCCATATAAATTAGAGAGGAAGGAGAAAAATCAGCATAAGGAAAGAAATCAAAGAAAGGTCATAGTAGAGAAAGTGAAGTTGAGTAGAAAAGTTTAAAGAATTGAGTAACTAAAGGAATTTTATTGGAGGGATAAACGTTTTCGAAGGATCAAAGGTAGTTAGTTTTTTAATTGCAAGCATGTTTTACATTATTTAAATTATTATATTATTTATTTATTTAACTAGATCAAGAAATCCTTAATTTCTATTTCTTTTTGGTGGATAGAAATCCTTTCTATTGGGTGCTCACTGCGTGCCCTAATTTTTTTGTTTAACGCGATTATGTGTGAACCAACTATTACCAATCCAAATAATGGTCTTCTCTTTGTTTCCAAGGATTAATTCATGAGTAGTTTTATTTAGAACTATATATTTGTAATTCTGTATGGATACATTCTTATTTGGTTCTTAGATATTTAATTATTTGAGGGTTTTTTTTTTCTAAATTGAAATATGGTATTTATTTTTTATTTCTTTGTTGTACAATTTGATATATTTAATCAATAATTTTTTGTTCATTCTTAACTCATTTTTTTTACTGTTTGTAAGTTTTTACTAATTCATAATATAATATTTTTCTTTGACGGATATGGAATTAGATTAAAGTTGGACGTGAATTATGGATAGGACATAACCTTTATATAAGAAAGGAGTTTGTGAATTTCTTGAATTTGCATTTAATGGTTGACGAAGAAAAAATACTTCGTTCCATGCAAAAGATGTCGCAACGACCTCTTTTGGTCTTAAAAAAATCGTATATGAACACTTGATTATAATTGGGATAAAAAGAGATTATGTTATATGGGATCTTCATGGAGAAGTAGTGGATGAATTGAATATCATGAAGAAGATGATTTTGATGTTAAGAAAATTTGTAGTTATGAACTTATGATGCTCCTCATATGTCACGTGATCGCTAAAGTGCTAGTAACGTTGAAGACGTCAAAGAAAGCAAGGGACACAAGTTATCCGACTAACCCAAATAATATTTTATTATTTTTTACTATTTATCTTTTAAGATTATTTTGTGGAAATTAAAAAATATAATAATTTTTTTGTTATATAATAAATAGTTGTTGGCTTTCTTATTTTTTTGATACGTAAGGGTTTCTTATATATTTTACTTGCTTTTTCTTTTCATGCATAATAAATATTGTATAAATTAATTAAAATTAAGAGACAAATAAAAGTATAATTAATAAAAGAGTAATTAATATTTATCGTAAATTTTATAAATGACAGCTAAACAAAAATATTTTAAAAAAATATTCGACAATTAAAAACGAGTAGAGGCAGCAATAGTAATAGAATAAATGAAGAAGCATAAGAATTTTATAGAATATTTGTTGTTGTTTAAGAAAAATTATATTCTAACTCCGATAACTTCTCTAAGTTATAGTTTGTTTTTTCAGGTGATGTTTTGTTTTCTTTATTAACAGAAACATTTATTCAGAGAAATAAAGTTCCGTTTATCTTATTTTGAGACTCAAAAAAGTGATTCTTAAATATGGGCTTAATTACGCAAACTTAGATCTTTTTATTTGATAAGATGGTAAATTCTACCGTGGATAATCTTTTAGGTGGTTCACCGGTGGACCATTTATTTGAACCGTTAGATATATTAATAAAAAAATTAATGGTCGAGATTGTTAACTTGACACTTGTAATTAATTAGTAATAAAATTTTCACTTTAGTCCTCATATAAATCTATAATTTTGGGAGTATGGAACCCTAAGTTTTGGTCATTTCCCTTTTGAGCCACCATGATCTTGAGATCCTCTTTGCAGTGGCGGAGCCACCTTAGGGCCAGGAAGGGCCTTGGTACCAGCTAAAAAATTAAATTTACAGTTATATCAAGGGATGAATTTTTTTTTAATAATTATATATACTTATATAATTAATTAGGATTAAAAATAAAATTTGGTACTACCTAAAAAATAAAATTTGGCATTACTTAAAATTTGACACTACCTAAAATTACAAGCTGGCTCCGCCACGGCCTCTTTGCATCAAAGACCATGATGCACTGAAGCCACTCAACTATGAACTACCAACGACTATTCCACAAACAACAACATCGCGAGGTCGTTCAAGAAACATTTGAACATGTTCCAGCTATTCTCGAAGCTCTTCAAGTTCAGATCGGAGAAGCTCAAATCTAATCCATTTTGTGAATGACCTTTGATTTGATTTGGTTTCCTTCCTTCTTTGATTCGATTTGGTTCCCTTCACAGTTTTCTGAATGTTTAGGGACTTTGGAGGCTTCAACATATGATTAATTAATTAACTTGAGAACTAGAATGAAAAAACACTATTTACGGTAATTAAAATTAAAAAAACATATTTAAATTTTTAAAAAATGATGTTGTCAAAGGTGAAGTCTCCAAAATGTGGACCAGCAGTGGAGCCCAAAATTATCTGGCAATTGATGGTTACAAACCAAGAGAAAATAAAATAAAAAATATATTAAATCATTAAAAATTAATTTTAAAATAATATAATTATTAAAAGTTTTATTTTTTAACCAAAGCCTTTTTCTCTTTCATTTTCTCTATACATTTTTCAAGATCCAATCAATGAACTTTCTTTCTCCAACGACGACATCTTCTTTTCCATCAACAAAAACACTTCTTGTGACAATGAGCTCCACCTAGATCTGAGATCCGCTCCTCCCTATGTGTTTCTACAGGTGGATCTCCTCGGCCAACGTCTCCAACAACTTCTACGATTGGATCTCCTCCGCCGACGTCTCCAACACTATTTGCGGGTGGATCTTTGTTTTGTAAATCTACAAAACTCAGATATACAAATTTTCGTAGTACTCAAATCTCACAATGCCTTTGAAGACAGATCTTAAAAACCTAGTTCTTCAAAACACATTTTCAAAATCAAGATCTCCACAATGAAGGTGACGATAAGAAAAGTTGAGTGTTGCGAAAGCTAGCAACCTTTGTTTAAACATGTTATGCTTTTCAGTTCTTTTTTTATATATATAAAAAATGTCTTATGTTTTCTCACTTTATGTGTTTTTTTAAAAATTTAAAACTTTTCTAAGATTGAAAATACATTTTTCGTCTATACAGATAATTCTAAAAAGTTTTGATTTTTATCATATAATGAGAAAAATAATTTTCTTATTAAAATAAAAAATATATAAGATTTAAAAATAAATTTAAACTTTTTATAGTTCAAGCAATATTCATAAGCAATATACTGGTTCATTTTAAATTCAAGACTACAATCAATTTTTGATAACCACTAAGTTTTCACTAATTTATCAAAATTAAGTAATGTTGATAGTCACTTCTAGCTTTTACACTTGCAAGTTCTACTCCAATCTTGACTTAAATTTAGTAATCTTTGTCCTACCAAATTACTATTGACTCTAAATAAATCAACAAGATTTGTTGGAAGACTTAGTACTAACTAAATGTGTGATCATTTTACACATAGATATATCATTAAACACTTTTAGTCTTTTCTTTCAAGGTATACAAGTTATTTTGAAAGTTTAGTATTTTTACAAGAATTTACATAAAGCTTTATAAGAAAGAATGAAAAAATAAGATCGCGTAGTTGATTTGTATCTTGTTTCTTCAAAGTTTCTATTATATATAACCTTCATCTCCATATATTCGTTAAGGTTGGATTCTTCACTTTGGTCTTCGTTTGAAGTCTTGAGTCTATTAGAGTTTTTAATGTTTGCATTAAATGCATGTCTTTTATTTATCGAAGTTCATGTTGATAGGCCGTAGTGTCTTGTACTTCGACAGAAAAGTCACTTTTTTTATTATAGCAAGTCTGCAACAACCGAGCGCCTTTTGATAAAGATTAGTGTCTTTTAGATTGTAGACTTCATTTATTCTTCATAGGACTTTGATAAATCCTAGTGAAACATTTTCTACATGAAAGAATCTCAAATACAATATTAAATGAAGATTTTAAATACTATAATAGATCGTCTTATGAATGTATAATCTAAAACACATAGATATAGATCATGATCTGATATCATATCAAATATAAATTTTATCATATGTATTTATTGGTATCTAATCAAAATAATTAGAAGTATTGATTCATCTTTAAGATATAAATATCTTTTAACTTTAACACTATAATATATTGTACTGGAATTCAATGGTTTTGTGAGAATAACAAATACTTGAAGTGAGTTTCTTGCTTACAGCTGTACAATTATAATGGTAGCTTTAGTGTTTATTCTTCTTTTTGTTCAAACATCCTGGTTCTTATTTTCATGGAGTTGTCTGTGTTTGTGATTTCGTTGGTGAAGAAAGGAGAAAGAGGATATGGTGATTGTGGCAGTGACTGGTTAGAGAAAGCAAACAGGCAGAGGAAAGCACATGGTGCTTGTGCAGTCCACGTTCAATAGTCGATGAAGGGAGCGGAGGTGCAAAGAGGAAAAGATTAATTCGTTATTCAATTACATAATAAATTACAAAAGAAAACAAATGGAATTTTTATATTATAAAAAAATTCAAAATTATTAAAATAATAACCGATTAAACAAGTCTTCTTTTTTTTAACCTTAAACATAATACCTCTTGTTAAACCTGTAACATTCTCAATTATAATTTAATTTATCTTTTTATTTTATTGATGTTTTGTGTTATTTTAATTTTTTATTATTTTTCTCGACAAGTAACCTATTATTACATGTAATCTTTTTTTCCTCACCCGTGGACCGTGGAGCACTTTCTAGATATTTCACCTTAAACAACACCTAAAAATATCAATTTTTTTTTTTTCTTTCTGGATGCAAGAAAAAATAAAACCACATCTGTTTCCTCCAGTCAACATTATGAAGTTGTCGTTTGTTTGTTTGTTGTTTGTTACCTAGTTACAAAACTTCCCTCTCCAAAATTACTATTTGTCATATTGTTTTCATGGTTGATAAAATAAGCGTATGGAAAATTAAGAAATACATTTCTTTAGGACCTACCTACCTGCAGATTTGATTATGTTTTTTCTTTTTTATAAAAAAATTGGATTAATATCGTTGTTGTCCACACTAGTGTTTGAGATAAGGACATTCGGATTAATTAGCAAACTTAAGTAATTTCCGTAAATAGTTGTTTGTTTCAGGGGAGAAATATGATAAAAGTATTAAATTTTTTTATTGAGATAAAATAAATAAGAATGATATTTTTTCTCCTGTCGAATCCCTATTTATTTATTTTTTTGTATGTGGAATCCCTAAATTGACATGAACTTAAAATATTATTTTATTTATTTTTTTAAAAAAAATTTGTATCATAAAAAATAAAATAAAAAATCTGATAGAGGAATTTATGTTAAATATATACAGAGTTAAAAGTTTAAGTTTGTTAACCAATAGAATAATATTTTACATACAATTTATTTATTTATACTTTCTTTATGCAGGTATCATACCATTGCATATTTGTATTAGGGAGTATAACTCTTCATCAACAGTGTAGGTGAACAGGGTAAGTGTAGTTGAGTTGTTGTAAAAAAAATTATATTCAGATTTAATTATTACAAATAAATAAAAAGAATAGGATGTTGGTATTTCAGTTCTTTTTAGGTTATTGTTTTTTTAGTTTTAATTTATTTTTATATAAATTTTAGAATTATTTTAATTTAAAAACTAATAAATAAGTCAATATAATGAAAAATAATAATTAATAGTCACTTAAGTTCTAACAAACTTATAAAAATGACATTTACAAAAGATGTAATTTAGTTAAACAAAATATTTTTTTTGGTAGATTAAGAAAACAAAACGAAAACCTAAAACAGGAGACAACTAACTAGGCATGACAATGTGGCAGGGCGGGACGGGTATTGCATTCTCCATCCTCGTCCCCCGACTCAAAAATCGCTTCTCGACTTCGATCCCCGTCGAGTTTTAAAACCCATACCCCATCCTTGTCCTCGCAGGCGGTTGGATTTTCTCGCTCCACCCCCGTTTTTGACTAAAATAAAAAAAAATAATGACATAAGGATCATATATGAAAGATTGAAACTATAACAATAATGACATACAGTCAAACAATAACCACATAAAAATAACTGTTAGCACTTAGGATAAAAAAACAAAGCAAGAAAAACAAAAAAGACACTAGCAATGAAGGGAATACAAAAGAAGCTTTATGCTCAGTTTAAAAAAATATCATTTGTTGAGTGTCAATCTCTAAATATTTGGAAAACAATATTTGTTTCTGCCTGTCCACATGACAATATTCAATCTGCACTTTGAATTTTAAATAAGTTAGAGGTCCATTTCTGTTTACAATGCAAAAAATCCAAACTTGTATCTCATTACTTCAAAACCAAAATTGCTAAGATTCAAATGATGAACATTTTTTCTTTTTTGCTAATAGATCATGCAAATTTGCTAAGTCATTATCTTAAAGTTTTCTCGTTCAGTTCTAAACGAAGTATACCTGCATTACCAAGTACCAACTCCAGAAGTTACATACACTAAAACTCATGTAGTCATTAGTCAACTAGAAAAAATCAGATTTCAGTTTCACTAATCTGTGCCTAACAATAATCTCAGTAAAACAATAACAAATAATATGACTTCTGGTAGGAAGGTCCAAAACTTATGTAGCCATTAGCCAACCAGAAAAAACAAAAAGAAAATAGCTTAAGGAAGAAAAGAAAGAACATGTGAAAGCAATGAGAGTCAACTCTAAAATACAGTAAAGTATCATTACAGATTGAAGCAATTACAACACCAGAAACCAGATTCAAACAACACCCATTTCAACCACATCATACTCAGAACTGACATGCCCAAAAAAAGGGTTAAATCTTTCCCCCAAAAGCAAAAAGCACATAAATTGAAGAAACTAACTTAAAACCAAAATCCCATAACCGAATCAACACTGCCCATCTCTAGGCACATAAATTGATTTTCAAACGGAACACATAGATTTCATTTACACCAAAAACATCTTATCAAATTCAATTAATTTCCCAAATTTAGAGTCGTAAAAAGAAAAACCCTAGAAAGAGAGGTACCCGATGAAAGAAAAGGGTCTTTGGGCATTGAGAATCGAATGGAACGTGGCATTGAGCTGATCCAGAAGCGTTGTTCGATAATTGAGAATCCTGTGCGCCATTTGCTTAAGATCAGACTCCAACCTCTTCCGAGTCTTCTTCAGCTTCGTGAGGTTCCATCGTTTTGGGAGCCATTGTTCTTAGAAACTCGACCACTTGTGTCTGCAAGTTGAAGAAGAAGAAGAAGAAGAAGAAGAAGAAGAAAAAGAAGAAGATAAAGCAGAGAAGAGAAGTAGTGTGAAGAAGAAGAAGCTGTCGTGAGTGACCGTCGAGAGTGAGAAGTGAGGGTTACTGGGTTAGGGTATCCTTCTTAATTCTTATATATATACAAGGTCATTTTTGTAATTTACGGTAGGATGGGGCCAGGGGTGGGCGGATATCACCATTACTAAATCCGTCTCGCCCCCAAATTTATAAAGTAGGAAAAATTCGAATCCATACAACTTGATTTTTCCCTGTTGACATCGTGGTGGATTCAGGCGGATGTCCACGGGTTCGGATCCCATTGCCATGCCTACAACTAACTCTGGCGGTGGAAGTTCCAGAACAAAAATCTCCTCGGACATGGGCCACTTTCTCTTGGCTAAGGCATCCGCGCACTGATTACCTTCATGGAGAGAATGCTTCAATTCCACCTTCCAATCTTCCTTTAGTCAATTAAGTAGCAAGTTTTAAAGAAAATAACTAGATGTATAAATGGAAAATAATGTAAATATATAAAATATATAGCTCAATTTGATGTAAATAATAGTATTGAAAATGGAATCAAACTAAAATAAAACAACTTAATTCAATTTTAAACACCTGCCATCTGAACGTGGAATTTGTCAAGTGCATCAATAACAACTATGATATAACCTACCCCTCACACAAGACAAAAGACAGACATAAAGAAAGAAGGAGCGCAAAAAAGGAAAAAGAAATCATAAGGTCTAGGACCATATGATTGTCACCAATCTCTATTACATTAATTTTCTTATAAATTAAAAAATGTGATTAAGTATCCTATCATATAAATATACATTTTAAAAAAAGTATCATATAAATATTGACTCAGACTACATACTTTTTCTATTTACTGGCAGACTATTAAAAGTATTGGTTTATCTCATAATTTTTTTTTCAATCTCTTTATATTTATTATTGTATTTATCTATTATTAATCTCAATTAATTTAGATTAAGAATATTATTGACGTTGATGTTGATTATACTATACTTTTAAACCATACTATAATTGATCTGAAGAAAGACAATGGGCGTATACTGGTTTCAGTTCTGACATTGGCCCGACTGCTTCATTTGGGCGGGTCCATCGTAGACTAAGTCAAACGTGTGTGCATTTTTCTTGGGTGCGTTAGAAAAAGGTTCAAGATGATGTATAATATAAGCCTGCAGGGGTTGCAAGTTATTTGTTAATGTTAAAATTATGAATTTAAGTCATTTATTAAATAGTTAATATTAAGAAATCAAATTAATTTATATTAAAAGACTTAAAATTAATGATTACATGATTTTAATATATGGATGTTTGGATTAAAAATATTAATAATTGATGATGTAAACTAAAAAAGGGTAAATTAATAATTACTAGTATAATGAACAATTAATCAAGATAATGCCGGATTTGTAACTAGCCTGATTCATTGTTGACTTAAAAGTTATCTTTTTTATTTTAAAATTGTAACCTAACCCTCATACTGTACAGTATTTTTGTTAGATTATATAGGTCAGTCTAACAGGTTTAAATTATTTTAAACCTTTAATCACCTAAAAATCTATCACGTGACTCATCATTAGTCATTATAAACTTAGCGTGAATTTTCATTAAAGAAGTGAAGGCTTTCTCTAATCTCTCCGAATAAACAAGACAATAATTTGTGTTCATTTCGCCACCATAAATTGGGTGGGTGATTCATTTGTAGCCCATTCCCTGTTTGTTATTACGTTTTTATTTGGTGAATAATTCCCAGCTATAACCACGCTCTATTATTTTCCACGAGTGTACAGTGGCCCAGCTTTAGCTTGTTCGGAATATCAGATCTACCTCAAAGGAGCATCAATCATACAAAATGAATTATTTGTTTTTCTACAATTCAAGCCTTATGCTAGTTTAATTTCCTGAGGCAGAAGGTCTTGTTTTTGTTTCTGTTTTTTTAATTTTGTTAAATAATTTAATCTCTTAAATATTAAAATAAAAAACTCTTTAAAATTGATTCTTTAATTTACTTAAATACTTTTGTTACCTCAGTAATCATTTAAGAATTAAGAGACAGAGTAATAGCCAGAGACCAAATTCTTAATTATAATGAAGCGATTATTGCACTACCAAATTCTTAATTCTGAATGCGTTGTTAAACGGAGGACTTTCTTTTTTCTGATGTTCTAGATGAAACATGACTTAAGAAGAAGAGAACAAAGAGAAGGGGATAGATTTGGAGATAGGACCATGGAGCAAGCACGTGTTTTGATCTTTTCTATTTTTTAAAAAAAGCAGTAATAAACAATAGCGTGAGTTCAAGTGGAGTTAGCTGCTCAAGTTTGAACAGGCAACAACCTCAAGTGAGTAACTTAACTAACTCCACCATCTCTCGCACAAGCTCAAACGCAAGAGGTCATCACCAACCCCTCTCTTCTCTCGTACTTGATCACAATAATATCTTAAAAACATCATTTACAATTCTTCAACAATGTTGTCCATGTCCGTCTCTTTCAATTATTTCTACATCTTTTCTGTTGTTTTTCTCCTAACCTTCCATAATTTCCCACCAGCTTCCCTGGCCGCAAACAACACCCTCCCATGTCCACTCAACATAACCGTCCTCCGCGTGGTGGGCGGCGGGCGGCGCCCCTCGTTCGAGTCGGGAACGCAGTGCCACTACATCCTGCAAGCCCTCCACCTCCTCCAGGCCGACTACCTCCGTCGCAGCAGCCTCTTCGTTCCGCCGCTAAACACCTCGGAGTCCTGCTGGAACACCTTCCAGTCCTTCATCAACGAGTTCGACCCCAGCATCGCCGACATCCGCTCCTTCTGCGGCTTCAGAACCGAGTGGATCTCCCAGGGCTGCATGAACATCACCACAAAACAACAATTCGAAGACATTGTTCCCCGCAACGCAATCCAACCTGTCCAAGATGACTGCAACCAACCCCTCGATAACAACGCCCCCTGTGCCCTCTGCACCACCAAGCTCTCCAGCATGCTTTCCTACTTAACCGGAACCACCCAAGGTAACGTCACCGACTGCAGAGCCTACACTCAAATCTACGCCGCTTCTCTCTCTGATCAGTACGGAGTCACCGATCCCGGAACCTCCAAGTGCCTCTTCGGTCTCGATTTTTCCTCTTCCGGCTCCGGTGGTAATCGTCGAAGAACCATTGTTATTTCGGTTGTTTCCGTTTTCTGTGTGGTTTCTTTGTCTGTGTTTGCTTCCCTTTGGGCTTATTTAAGATTCAAGAAGAGGAAAGAGGTTGAGAAAAGGATGGGTGCTGGAATATCTGAGTTAGGTTTGGGTTCTGGCTTGGATTCTATTAACCAGAGTACCACTTTGATTAGGTTCACTTTTGATGACATTAAAAAGGCTACCAGGAACTTCTCCAGGGATAACATAATCGGAAGTGGGGGTTATGGGAATGTTTACAAAGGGATGTTATTGGATGGTAGCCAAGTTGCTTTTAAAAGGTTTAAGAATTGTTCTGTTGCTGGGGATGCTAGCTTCACTCACGAGGTTGAGGTTATTGCGAGTGTGAGGCATGTGAATCTTGTTACCCTAAGAGGCTATTGTACTGCTACGACCAATTTGGAAGGTCACCAGAGGATTATTGTCACTGATTTGATGGAAAACGGGAGTCTTTATGATCATTTATTCGGTTCTGCTAAGAAGAATCTCACTTGGCCAATTCGTCAAAAGATTGCTCTAGGGACCGCTAGGGGGTTGGCTTATTTGCACTATGGAGCTCAACCTTCCATCATCCATAGGGATATTAAGGCTAGTAACATACTTCTGGACCACAATTTTGAAGCCAAGGTTGCGGATTTCGGGTTGGCCAAGTTCAACCCTGAGGGGATGACTCACATGAGTACTAGAGTGGCTGGGACTATGGGATATGTTGCTCCTGAGTATGCTTTGTATGGACAATTGACAGAGAGGAGTGATGTGTTCAGCTTCGGTGTTGTGCTTCTTGAGCTCTTGAGTGGGAGAAAGGCACTTCAAACCGATGATGATGGCCAACCTGCCGCCCTCACTGACTTTGCTTGGTCGTTGGTTAGGAATGGTAGTGCTTTGGATGTTGTTGAAGATGGTATTCCAGAACCTGGTCCACCTGAAGTTCTTGAGAAGTATGTGTTGGTTGCTGTGTTGTGTTCTCATCCTCAGCTATATGCTAGGCCTACAATGGATCAGGTTGTTAAGATGCTTGAGACTGATGAATCTGTGCCCTCTTTGATGGAAAGGCCAATTCCTTTTATTGCTGGGAGGCTTGATATTGAGAAATCTGCTCTGAGTAACTCGGGTCAGCTCTGTAGTCCTACTGGTTATCAAGCATATACATTACAAGCTCGACGCAAATCTAATACTAAGGAGGAAGAACGAGAAGAGGAAGAAGAAGAAGAAGGAAGTTCGGTGGCTGAGACTGTGACCACGGATTGAAATTGGGGAAATTGTATTGTTTTCCCACTGGCTGGTGTAGGCATGATTTTTTTATACATTCAGATTTTAGATTGTATTTGTATTTTTTTTTTTAAAAGGTTGTGTTGTAAAGGGAAAAAAGGTATACAAAATTTGATTCTTTTTAGAGTTTATAAAGGAATATTGACAATGCCTTCCTCTTGCTCTCGAACAGCCCTCACAGATTGAACCTGAAGACACACGAGATGAACTTTAACATGTTGAAGAACTTCCTCAATCCCTCGGATACAGGTTCTTGTTATTCTAACTAAGCCACACCTAGTACCGATGACCCTTTTGATTTTCATCTTGTGGGTTTATACTTTTTCTATAGGGTGATTCCATGCCATTCATTTTTCTGATTCAAAGGTAGCATTTCTTTAATGTTTTTTCTTTTTTCTTTTTCTGATTACCACAGTTAGACAGAGAAAGAAAGGTCAAGCTCTATCGTTAATTTTATTTTCCATTTCTTACAAAATTAATAAAATATTAAAACATTATAGCCCTTGCTTCATGAATGTAGTGTGAAGTGTGTGAAAATTAACTAAAGACAATGCAAGTTCTGGCTTCTTGTTGGTGTTAGTGGTTCTAATAAGGAGGTGCCATTATTGTTGTTACCCAATGATGCTCTTGAAGTGGGGACTGGGGAGGTTATCTTGTTCCAATGTGAAAAATAAATATTAAGGACTAAATCATATATAATATATAGTATTGCAATAGAAGGGATATTCTTTCTACACAGGTGGGAAAGGGAATCTCAGGACCATGGTAAGAGGCGTATTCCCTACTTCACAGCTATAGACGAAAATATTTTAAATAATGATGAATAAAGGATAAAAGATTAGGATTTATGACGGAAAAGTAGCCTAATAAAAAAAAGTATGAAATGATATATATATTCATTATTCAATGGCAGTAGAGTATGTTGATTGTCGATGTCTTGCTTAATGCTTATTTCTATGCAGCAGTTTTCATATAAAATAAAAGGAATAAGTTGAAATGGGATCTATTTTTTCTTTTGCAAAAGTTTTTCTTACATTACATGCGTGCTTGTTTCAAAGTGGCATTTTGACTAGAAAAATCAAATGTTGATTGAACTTTTTTTGAGAGAAGTGTTGATAGAAGTTAATAATTGTTACTTCCACGTTTTTTTTTGCAATTGGACATACTTAGAAAATTATTTGTTGAATAATTTCCAAACACGCAATATATATTTTACTTTTTTTAGAAACAAGGTAAGCAATTAGTTAACATAGTTGACGCTAGATTCGCTGTTGGTACAACAGTTTACTTTCAATGTCAACTGTGGATGTCGATTTGCTACAGTGAGAGAGACAAGCAAAACATAATCTTTGCTATTTTATTTTTCAAACTTTATAAAATGTAATAATGAAATACTACTACTATAAGTTAACGGAATTGGATATTTACTCGAAAAGCAAAAAAATTATAAAGTGTAAATAAGGAAGTTTATCGGTTAATTAATCCAGGCGGACTCTGTTTATACTTTATATTGATGCTTGGGTGGATTATTCTATTTCTTGATAAACTGGCCCAACTGGCTTTTGTTTTATTTATTGGACAACATCATAAGGCAAATAGGCAATCAGAGACAACATCATACTCCACAGCTGGAAATCAGAGACAAATATACAGCTTCCGCTGTTTAAAGATTAGGATTATAAGGTGGTTCTCATTATCATATAAATTAATGCATTCTTTGTTGGACAGTATAAGGCAATAGGCTGAAAGTAGTAAATTAATCAAAAGTTTCTTACAACATCTTTACGGCAAGATCTTCAACAGGATTTTGAACTTAAGATCTGATTTTTACTATATATTCTAATAAAGGAGTTGAAAAGATTTTTAACATGAAAAATGTATTCTTATAAAAAAAATCTCTTAGAATAAATTTTCTTTCTTTTTCTCTCTCCCTAAGATCTCAAAATGAGATCTATTATTAAAAAAAAAAAATGTAAAAAACCTTGAGAGATCTTTAATTGTATGTGACACTATAAAGTCTATAAAAAAATAATATAAGATCCCAATTTGGGATCTATCACTAAAGATACTCTTAATAAGTAGAGCTTTAATTGTGTTATATGACCTAATTGACGATAACAACAAAGTAGTTGAGTGAGGCTATACAAATTAAATAAAAAATAAAAAATAAAAGATGCAATTATCAATTTGATACAACTACTATTAATGGTATCATTGTGTCTGTGTGTGATCAGTTTAGTTATACAATTATAGTTATAGTTTTTAAGAGAATTATAATTATTGTTAGTTAAAATTTAAATTATTACTTAATATAAATAAAATTAAAAAAATATTTACTTTTTACTTGTTTACTTTAAAAATAAAATTTGCAGTCTTTTGTGTCAAAATCAATCTCTAACAATTTTCCAAGGGGATTTGCGGATCAAACAGCAAAAAAATAAACAAAATATTAGCATATTATATAGCTAACAAATTGAGAATAATTGAATAATGTGCAATCCTATCCTTCTGCTGATTGACACAGAATCTCCTTTCTTTAAAAGCAGAGAATTTCATGAAGGTAATTTCACTACAAGATCAAGTTCCTGCCTCACAAAACAAAACAATGTAGGGTCTTCAACCTCACTTTGGAAGATATGCTGTCCTTATAGAGGGGATTTGGAATTTCGACCTTTGTATTTTTTTATTTTTTAAAAAAATTTAATTGATTCAATGATTTTATATATTTAAAGAGTTATTTTTTTTTATAAAAAAAACTCTTCAAAGAAACTAGAAAAAAAGAAGGAATTTCTTTTAATATTTTCTCAAGTAAACTTAATTAAACGTGTACTTCATTCTCATATTAAAATAGTTTGAAATGAATAGAGGTTCTTCAAGGTAATTTGAAAACAAATTATACTTTCATTATAAGTGGAAGGTGTTGGGTCGGTAACCCTATCTATTTGCGGAAGCGAAGTAAATCTGTGAGGAAATGGGAAAATATAGAAGCAGAAAAATATCACCCAGAGAACACAACAAATTTTAACGTGGAAAACTTCCTCAATGCGAAGAGTAAAACCACGGGACACTAGTCCAGAAAAACATCCACTATGAAAGTAGGATTACAAAGATGATCTCTCTAGTAAGACTAGAGGTATACACTCAAAATATATATCTCACCCACTAAGGATGGCTTACAAACTTTATCTCTCACTGGGAGGATTTATCTCTCACCTATATGGTGGAAGTCTCTCTTTCTCTACAAAGAGGAACACTCTCACTCTCTTCAAAGAGGAACTCTCTTACTCTCTTCAAAGAGGAATTCTCTCACCCACACAACTCTTCTTCAATGCTTTGAAGAATGCTTCAATTTTGGGATGATGAAACCATTGGCAATGTTGCCAATTTATAGCCTCAAGATGGCTTACCTACCACACCAACCAAGGATGCTCACCTACTACACCTAATACACCAACCAACTTATTCTACCAACTCTTAATTAAAGAGGAAATAGTCCAACAGAAGGTTGATTGGATTAATTAATTTGTGTTATCATCAAATAAGTTGTTCGATTAAATATTATAGTTCAGCTCTTTGGTAGAGTACAAAGCGAATCCTCTATTTCTAGAAAATGTAACTTCCTTAGGGTGAAGTCTACTTAAATGAGAAGAATCTTAGGCTAGTGCCTAGTGGATAAAATCATGGGAACTAGATCCACAATTGAATGAGTAGATCAAAGTTAGAAAAATTGATTGACTTCTCAATTGTGGATTCACGAGCATTGACCTATGCACTTCCAAACATGAGCAGGTACTACATATGTCATTGTTGGGTGCATGGCTAGGATGATATGTTCCAATTTGATAAAGGGTTTACATATGCTGTTAGGCTATTTATTCTTGGCAATTAAAAAAACAAATAATTAAGCAAAACCAAATATTATAGCTGTTGAAATTGGCTAATCTAACATATTTGGGCTGGGACATATGTAGTACGTTTTGGGTCAATCTTAACTTGCATAATGAAGGGGAAAATGCTAAATATACCTCCCTTTTATTACCCCCCCTAAATTTCCCTCTCCGGAACTGTTAGCCACACCCCCTTTCATTGTGTTTCCCATTAAAACCACACCCACCAACGTATGCAACTTCCAGATAGGTATTCAGTTTTAAGTGAAAGGGTCACGGTGTTCCTATGACCTTGCCTTTGCTAATTGGCATGACGACTAAGTCATTCAAAAACGGCCGCATAAAAGTATGTGGTAGAAAGTAAGAAAAATATTCGGTTGTTGTTTCCTTTTACTACTTGACTACTCTTTCTAACATTTCCATCGCGGCCTCTTTTTCCGTTTTTGTTTTTCACGACTTTTCTTTGAGTCAATTACGACAAGACATAGCTCCTGATTGTTTCAGCTTCGGTCTGGTAATGAAAGCATGTAGTATACTAGATAACTACATGTATTTGGGCAGTTTGGCATTGTTTTGTTTGCATCATTGCATGCTTTGTACAAGCGGTATATATCAGGGTGGGAGCTGTTCGTCTTCAATTTACTACGGCGATCTCCGTAACATTACTTTTCCTTTTACCGACATCCGTCACCACCGAGACTGTTGGTGATACATGGCTGTGATGACCATGAACACGCAGGTGGATCAGTGGAACTCCATTTATGGGTGGGTGTACGAGGAACATATGCAAGTGTGGTATTCATGGAAACACAACGGGGGTGGCTTACACACGTTATGGAAAGGGTAATGTAGAAAAAAGGGAGGTATATTTAACAATGTGAGGAGTATATTTAACATTTGCCGTGAGGAGGTATATTTGAAAAATTTGTGATTTTAGTTTTTTATTTTAAAATAATATTTTAAAAAATTTTAATTTTAGTAAATTTTAATTTTATCTATGTTTTATTTTTTTATTTTGATTCAATTAATTCATAAGTCTAATATATTCTTTTAATGTATTATAAAAAGGATTTAATTGATTATAATGTAAAATATAAAAGAAATAAAACATAAATAAAATTATAGATTATATCAAAATTATAGATTTTTTTTTAAAAATACTAGAATTAAAATTATGAATTTTTTATTAAATAAAAAGTTAAAGTTTCATTTAATTAATTTATTTATTTATGAAAAACTATCTAAACACACTATGGACTTGGGAGGCCCATTTATGGAGAATTTCTATGTCGCATCAGAAGTCATCAATTCTAGCTTCAACGTCTTCGAAGCACTAGACGTGAAAAGTGACTTTAACACAGGTATTTCTAAACGCGCACTACATCGTCATCATTCAATTGGTCGAATTCAAATCAAAGATGTGAGTTTGTTGACATTAATACGCGTAGAAATCAGGAATACATTTAGATTCGTGTGCAGAAAAAGCTAGGAAGAGAGTACTGGTTCTTTTCATATGGTCCCACCGGCTAAAGCATACAATGTTTGACGAATAGCCAATAGTAGTAACTAACCGAGCTTAGGTTAGGTTGAGTTCCAGGAAAGTATCCTGAATCTCAGGTGGTCTCAAATTTTCTTCTTTTGGTGTGACATAAGGAGTTACAAAGAAAAAAACCATATTCTTAGCAAATTTAATTACGACAACCTCATCATCCAACAAAAGCAACTAACAGCAAACCACATTAATCATACCATGCTCTCAAATTATAAATCTTGTGTTAGATCACAGTCACAAACCAAAAATCCAAATGCCACTCTTCGTGTTCCTTGTCACCATCTTTCTCACTTCCCCAACCCTCTCCCTCTCTGCCCCATCATCATGTCCCCTCAACACCACCCTCCTCCGTCGACTCCTCCGCCACGCGCTGCCATTACATCCTCCAAGCCATTCGTATTCTCCAATCCGATTACCTCCACCGCACCGGTTTATTCTTCCCTCCTTCGAATTATTCCTTCTCGTGCTGGAACACTCTCCAATCTTCAATCAACCAATACGACATTCGCTCCTCTTGCAACCTCTCTTCTTCCTCTTCC
>PYAF01002381.1:177120-192600 GCA_007407185.1 Glycine tomentella
GTATTCTCCAATCCGATTACCTCCACCGCACCGGTTTATTCTTCCCTCCTTCGAATTATTCCTTCTCGTGCTGGAACACTCTCCAATCTTCAATCAACCAATACGACATTCGCTCCTCTTGCAACCTCTCTTCTTCCTCTTCCATCTCCCTCTCCTGCACCAACATCACCACCAAATCCCAATTCGAAGCATCTCTTCCGAACTCCGCTCTTAAACCCGTGTGGAACACTTGTAGCCAGTCTCTTAAGAGTTCCTTAGCTTGTGCTCGCTGCAAAGAAGCCTTGTCCAAGTTGGATTCTTTTCTCACGGAACCATCATCTGGAGAACTCGTTGATTGCAAGGCTATTGCTTCTATCTATGCCGCTTCCTTCTCCGATTCAGAAGACTCCGGAACCGCAAAGTGTTTGTTCAACTTCGGTTTTTCTTCCTCTTCGGTTTCCAGTGTTAAGCGTCGAAACATTCTTGTTGTGGTTTTTTCTATCTTGGCCTTCTTGTTGCTGGTCTTTGGTGCTTTATGGGCTTACTTTAGATTCAAGCAGAAGCAGAAGAAAAAAAATATTGGTAAAATTGAGATGGGTTTGCGTTTGGGTTCTATGAACCAGAGTACCACTTTGATTAGGTTCACTTTTGATGGGATTAAAAAGGCTACTAGGAATTTTGCTGTTGACAACATAATTGGGAAGGGGGGTTATGGGAATGTTTATAAAGGGGTGCTTTTTGATGGGACTCAAGTTGCACTGAAAAGGTTTAAGAATTGTTCTGTTGCTGGGGATGCTAGCTTCACTCAAGAAGTGGAGGTAATTGCAAGTGTTAGGCATGTCAACCTTGTTGCCCTCAGAGGTTATTGTACTGCCACAACTAATTTAGAGGGTCACCAGAGGATTATTGTCACTGATTTGATGGAAAATGGAAGTCTTTATGATCATTTGTTTGGTTCTGCTAAGAAGAAACTTAGTTGGCCAATTCGTCAAAAGATTGCTCTAGGGACCGCTAAGGGGTTGGCTTATTTGCACTGTGGAGCTCAACCTTCCATTATCCATAGGGATATTAAAGCTAGTAACATTCTTCTGGATCACAATTTTGAAGCCAAGATTGCGGATTTCGGGCTAGCGAAGTTTAGTCCCGAGGGAATGACTCATATGAGCACTAGGGTGGCTGGAACTAAGGGCTATGTTGCTCCTGAGTATGCTTTGTATGGACAGTTGACAGAGAGAAGTGATGTGTTCAGTTTTGGTGTTGTGCTTCTTGAGCTCTTGAGTGGGAAAAAGGCTCTTCATGTGGACAATGATGGCCAACCCTCTGCACTCACCGACTTTGCTTGCTCATTGGTTAGGAATGGTGAAGCTTTGGATGTTATTGAAGATGCTATGCCAGAACTTGGTGCAACAGAAGTTCTTGAGAAGTATGTGTTGGTTGCTGTACTATGTTGTCATCCACAGTTATATGCTAGGCCAACAATGGATCAGGTTGTTAAAATGCTCGAGACAGAAGAATTGGAAAAGCCAATCTCTTCTATTGCTGGGAGGACTGATATTGATGAGAAATCCGTCGCTAGTAACTAGAGACTGCAGAGCTGATCCAACTGGTTAGCAGCACAAACATTGTAAAGTCACCTCACCACACTTCCTATTTTAACAAAGGAAGCTTGGGGTCACTGTTAGCACAGAGAGAAATTGGAGAAATTAGAATGTCTTCAATTGACTAGTAGTGTAAGTGCAACTTATTTGTACATTTAGATCATTGTTGATTAAATGTTTCCTGAAGAGTGTTCTATTGCAAAGCCCAAAAGGGGTGTACAAAAAATAGTTATTTTCGGGGTATTTAATGGCAGAAGAGTATGGTATGATCAAGTTTTGATGATTGTATTAAAAAAAAAAGTTTTGCTGATAGCGATTTGCGGGGACATACTTCACTATTAGAACTAATCATTCATATTAAAAGACTTAAAAATGTAAGACGTTTGTGTTTCAGACTATAAAGTAACAATTTTCATATTTTAAAGAAAAAATAATTTTTTTGACAAAAAAAAAAAAAACATTTTAATCCATTAATAAATTACAAAATTACGAAGAAACTATTGAGTTGAGATATTTCAAAAGAGATACCGACATGGACCCACAAAAACTATAGAATTTAAATTATAACATGCCGAACCGTAATTCACTGTCACGTCGCATCGCCACTTGTCATCATGAATTGAGATTGAGATATTCTTTACCTCTCATGAATGAATGGAGTTCATCGCGCAAGTTATATCCTCTTTCACAGTCACCAAACCTTGGAGGTAAATAGAATGTTGAAGACTCTAACGCAATTATTGTTCCAAGACAGATAGTACAATGCCAGGACACAATTTTCCAAATTTTGATAATGAGCTGAGTACACTATTGTGTCCATACTCCTGCATCCATCCAATAACATGAGATCTAGATTCTGGTTGCGCCAATTGAAGATAATAACGCCATATAAGTGCCAGTTTTGTGTGGGACACTTAGCTGTAGTAGTAACATTTATACCTCATGTTTATAAGAGGAAAAAAGTTCACTTGCTTCCATAACAGCATGCTTACTTGCGTTTTGGTCGTTTTTTTTACTATACATACACCATATCAATATTACATAAACCAAGGAATTGCAATAGTAACTGATAACGCATAGAACTGAACATGGCGATCAAAGAAGATGTGGAGGATGGTACACAGAAAGGAATCAGAGAGCCACTTGTTGTGGGGGAACAGAACCACCATGCAAACAAAGGGCATCCATGGATGGTTTACTTTAGTACATTTATTGCAGTGTGTGGTTCTTATGAGTTTGGGGCCTGTGTAAGTGTGTAGTTTATAGTTGAACTTTGTGTAACATAAGTACGTCACATTCCTCATTCCCAGTAGAGAGGATGTTGTAAAGTTGAAATCCAAAATGGAAGCACTTATTGGGACTTTTTGTACAAGAAAATGAAAAAGAAATCTGAGAGCAGAAATATGCTAATTTAATTAACTGATATGTTTCTCTGTGGAATGATTATTATTCTGTTTCAGGCTGGATATTCATCTCCCACCCAAGATGCTATCAGGAGGGATCTCAGTCTGTCTTTGGCAGAGGTAAGCCTGTAGTTATTCGTACCTTAGGATTTGTGAAATCATGGGAAATAAATTGAAATTTGAAAATGGTAAACTAACAGTTGAACCATGGTGGCTAGTCTTTCAGTAAGCTTAACGACGGCCAAGGATTGGTAAGAATAAGGATTATTTTACAAGAAATAAGTATAATTTTCTGATAGTATAAAGCTAGTTGATTATAACTGAAAAAAAGTATGTTGATGATCTAAAATCTAAAATCTAAAATCTTTAACAGAAAGATAGGCTAGACCTGGATTTGATCTTATTTTCTTTGCTTTTTCGTGTATCGATTGTATGCAGTACTCCTTGTTTGGATCCATCTTGACTTTTGGTGCAATGGTTGGTGCAATAACAAGTGGACCTCTTGCTGATTTTATTGGACGTAAAGGGGTAAGTTCAGAGAAAGTATGATAGTTTTTTGCTTCCAAGGTGAGAAAATGTTGATTTTGGAATATATGCAGGCAATCAGAGTGTCAAGTGCTTTCTGTGTGGCAGGGTGGCTTGT
Source organism: Glycine tomentella (assembly GCA_007407185.1). Lineage (NCBI taxonomy): Eukaryota > Viridiplantae > Streptophyta > Magnoliopsida > Fabales > Fabaceae > Glycine > Glycine tomentella. The sequence continues at coordinate 180,744 of PYAF01002381.1, forward strand.
TATTTATTTTTCTGAGGTTCTTACCACAAAACTTGTACCATGTTTTTGCCATAACTGTTCTCCAACTCCAAGGATATAACCTAACAGAACTTTTTCTCTTTTATACAGGGTCCAGTGCCTTTGGACATTGGGAGGCTAGCAACAGGATATGGAATGGGAGTTTTTTCATATGTGGTTGGTTGAAGTTCTACTCACCCAAATTCTACTTAATTGACAACGTTTCATTTCAGACACTTACATATTAGAATTATTATAAATTGACCACATATGTGATGGATTGTACAAGGTTCCTGTCTTTGTAGCAGAAATTGCACCAAAAGAACTCCGAGGGGCTCTGACTACCTTAAATCAGGTAGATTTCTTAAACAATTATTGCAACTTTGGAATCATTGGAGTCCGTATATAAGTGTGTGTGTGTGTCTTTACAGTGAACTGATTTAATCTGTACTAAACAGTATGCAATAATGGCAACAAAGACATCTAAGTCTTTGTTTTTTATTTCCCCTTGCAGTTCATGATAGTTACTGCTGTGTCTGTGTCATTCATAATTGGAAATGTACTTTCATGGAGGGCTTTAGCTATAATTGGTGGGTCTTTCGTATTTGAATCCAATTTCAAGTTTCAAAAACAAGGGTCTAGCCTTACTGGCAGCCAGAACAGAAAATTTTATGAAATTAGAAATTTAATGATACTTTGCTAGAGTACTTACTCGGTAAGTGTTTGCAATTGCAGGTCTCATTCCCACTGCTGTATTGGTTTTGGGTCTGTTTTTCATTCCGGAGTCTCCTAGATGGCTGGTAAGAAATTAATTTACATGTTCATGTGTTAATAAGAGGACAATATGCAGCAGTTTGCATAACATCATAAGTACCAACCAAACAATTATTGCAGGCAAAGAGAGGACATAAAAAAGATTTTGTGGCAGCACTGCAAATACTTCGTGGCAAAGATGCTGATATATCTGAGGAGGCAGAGGAAATTCAGGTGCCTGTACTGCTGTTAGTTTTAGATATAATTCTCCGACTTTGCCGCGAAGCTCAATGTTAAAAGACAAAGCATTCTTAAGATACTGTGGTTAAGTTGGTGTATTTGTCACTGCCACACAGGATTATATAACTAGTTTGGAGCAGCTCCCAAAATCCAGTCTGCTGGAATTGTTTCATAGAAGATATTTGCGCTCAGTCACTGTAACTATACCTCTCTCCGTTCCAAAATATTATTGAAATCTGCTTTCTTTCTCCTTTTGGATAATGCCATTAAAATATCACTTCACTTTCTTTAAGGATGTTTTTGGTAGACTAGGTATAGGGATGAAAAATAAAATGAATTAAAAATGATTTTCAACCAAGAATGAAGATGGTTGACAGTTTATTTTATCTACTTTCTTGTGTTTTTGTTGTATCAAGCAAATCTGAAGTGTCTTTCTTTCAAAATTTTCAATTTTCATCTTTCCATTTTTCATGAACCCAAGCAGTAAAGACCAACAGATAACTAATATTTATATATCAATGGCCAGATTGGAATAGGCCTTATGGTCTGCCAGCAGTTTGGGGGAATCAATGGAATTTGCTTTTATACCAGCAGTATTTTTGAACAAGCAGGTATATACATATGAGAATTGTTGGAATCATAATAGTGCATTTGGTTCAAAGTCAGCTTTCCAAGTCTCTGTCACCATTTCCATATAGCCTATAACTCAATGCCACACTTCCCATTGAAAGTATGCTTGTAAAATTGAATAAACCTCATGAAGCATTCAAATTTTGATTTTTTTTGGCAATGAATATTTGTGGATTTTATGGCAGGATTTTCTCCGACCATCGGGACTATAACATATGCTTGCCTTCAGGTTCTTAATTTTAACTTAGTCACTAGTTTTTTTGTAAGATCTGATACTTGTTTTCCCCAAACCAACTCATCTTGATTTTTTCTTTTGCAGATTGTGATCACAGGTCTCGGAGCAGCCTTCATAGATAAAGCTGGCAGGAAGCCCTTACTTCTGGTAAGTCACAAAGCACAAAACAGTTTATCTACAAACTTTCATTAGCTTATGAAGATCCCTTTTGTGAATAATTAATAGTAATATTCTTTTTGTTCTTTCTTGGTTGGTTTCATTTTAGTTATCCGGATCGGGATTGGTCGCAGGATGTATATTTGCAGCAGTTGCATTCTATCTCAAGGTACATCCCAACTGGGAACCCTATAGCTTCCGGTTTTTAATCCTGATAATTATGTGAAAGTGATATCCTTATGTGAAATAGGTTCACGAGGTGGGTGTTGAGGCAGTCCCAGCACTTGCCGTAACAGGCATACTGGTATGGTGGCCATTGCTATTTCTTTCTTGATGGTGTTTTCTTGGATGTGTCTCAAATGTGAACTCATCCTCCATGTGACATTTTTTTGGTGATATTAGGTCTACATAGGATCATTTTCAATAGGAATGGGAGCAATTCCATGGGTTGTGATGTCTGAGGTACTTACCTCCCCTCCTTTGTCTTCTTTCAAGTTTTAATTTCACTAAGATAAGCACAAGTGAAGAGATGCAAATTAATTAAACATACACTATATGGAATTTCTAGAATAACAATTGCACATTGTTGATCCCCCCTGCTGTAATTACATTTATTTTCTTGATTTGGGGAGAAGCTAGTTGTGTGTGTTAATAGCCAAAATCAATTTAAAAATTCGCCACTTATAAACTCTGATCTCTGTTTTCAGAATCAGCAAGACTTATTTTTAGCTAGCGAAGAGACATAAAACTCACTCAAATATTACCTTTGGTGTTACAGATATTTCCTGTCAATATTAAAGGGCTAGCAGGAAGTTTGGCCACATTAACGAACTGGTTTGGTGCATGGTTATGTTCCTATACTTTCAACTTCCTCATGAGCTGGAGCTCCTATGGTAAATAAATACAGGTCATGTTTTTTAGTTTTATTTCAATTAAGGGTGTAATGATCATCATTATTATACGATAATTGGTTTACCACTTGGAAATAAATCGTAAAGATTGAAGTTGAGGAAACAATTATAACTAGTAAATTTTCTTGTGTACGATTTGCAGGTACCTTCATCCTTTATGCTGCAATTAATGCACTGGCTATATTATTTATAATTGTTGCTGTGCCAGAAACCAAGGGTAAAAGCTTGGAACAATTACAAGCAGACATTAACTAATTGGAAGCAGGAGTTTTGTGATTTGCAGAACAGTGTACGGTGATTAAATCATCACTAGCCACATTATTTGTCGTAGGTTTGCTTGTGTATTGTTGATTGAATTTTTTTCTCAAGGTTTATAATTTACATTGGTTGTCTTAAATGTCAATGATTCATGAAATATACTCCAGTCATTAATTTAAATTTTGAAGTTGCATTTTAGCTCCGTAAAGAAAAAAAAAAAATACTCGCGTACGTTAAACAATAAGAGGTCAAAATTATTGAGATGATATGGCTTACAAGTAATTAATTTACAAGGTAAACTTAACCACCACAACAATTAATGTAGAATGCTTTTTTTCTTCCTTATAGCAGTTTGATAAAGAATATCAAGCTTTCCTAAATGAAATGTTTATTAACCTTTTGAAAACATGCATAAACTTGTCATCCAAACAACTAATTTTTCAATTGCTCGTATCATTATGTAATCGATAATTCTCTAGACAGAGGATGGGGATATAGTTATTGGTAGAAGTTCATTCCATTCACTTATTATATATTATTAACCATCAAATAATACTGTCCCAATGGGCATTGTGAGCAAAAAACGTGGGTGCTTTAATTTAGGCTTGAAGTTTGGATGTCCATGAAAATTTCGATTCCTATCCTAGCATTAGATTCATCATGCATGCAAGTTCCTATCCTAGCTTTTTCCCGACTTCTTAAACCTTGTGAAGTGTGCCACTGGGAAGAAATAAAAACATGTTTAGGCGTATAGAAAGTAACTTGTTGGGAATAATTGTGATTCTGGGTGTTTTGGCAGAATACTAAATGCTACTATCTTCCCCAAGAAGGGTTCATAAAAGTGGTAGCATTGTGCTCCTTAATTAAGTGGTCTAGGATTCGAATCCTAGTTAATAGTTGAATACAAAATAAATCGTGTTAGAAGAAAAATATTTATCTTGAGTGTGTTCACAATTTCCGACGAAGATTTATCGCTGCTTTCGGCAGAACAACTACATACAGACATACTAATACCGTAGTCGGTAAAAAAAATGCTACTATCTTCGTATTTGCTAATTTGGTTTGGGAAAAAGCCTTACATGCAAAATAGTATGTAACAATGCCTTTGTTGTTAGACATTATGTCTAGTTACTCTGTGAGCTTTTCTTCTCCACTTTTTTCTCTATTCCATGCATTCTATCATACAAACTCATTTAGTATCATGTTAGATATCATTTGTACTTATTTAATAAGAACTTGAAATGACTAATCTTTTCTTTCTTCTCTAAACCCAATGTCTCACGGTACTATAGTGAGCTCACAAAACTCATGCCATCTCCTTTGGTTTAAGTAAGGGCGTAGTAGGATATGAGAAGAAACAAGAATCGGGTAGCCATGGTTGGTAGTAAGAGAAAGCTTGGTCAATGTATGCATGTCCATGAAATTGAATTTTTTGAAGAGAGAAGATAATGGAAGTGACTAAAGTCATTTTTATAGTTTCGTTATTTTTAAGGGATAACATGACATTGCATTACAAAGACCCAAATGATGGTTTCCTCGTAGGTGGAAGGGACCTAATTTGAAACATTCAAGTGAAGTGTATTGCTTAATCTACCTACTACATCAAGGTGATGACCTTTTTAACCTAACCTACTACCCACATCCTCACCGATATTCAAGGGTTAAGTTACTATGGCATATCAATATGTTACACCGTATCTGTGGAGTTTTTGGTACACAATTGCACCCATGTTGATCTTTTGATGTGTTCCATACTCTGAATATAATCAGATTCGATAAATGTTCACCGAAACAACCAAATCAGCTAAGGCTTGAGAATACACAACCCTTGAGCCTTAAACACAATGTGCGTAAAGGCTAAGGCTTGAAGACCGGGTTACAATCTGATTCGGATGATACAAATACCAAGATGTAATTCATTTTCGTATTAGTTCATGTTGACGATTGACATGTCATCATCCACTTGTCACATGGGGTGTCCTACGTGGTTTACTAAAAAAACTATTGAAATTTTCAGTAGTGAATAGTGATACCGATGGGAAAACGCAAAAATTTTGGAGTTTAAATTATCACTTGCTGAACCTTAATTCACAGTCACGTCGCAACAACACTTTCATGGATTGATATTTGGGGCATTCCATTTTTACTTCTCATGAACGGATGAAGTTTATTTGGTAAGGCATAGCCTCTTTCAGTCACCAAGCCTTAGAGATAAATAGGAAGTTGAAGACGCTCACACAATTATTGTCCCAAGACAGATACATCTTCAAGATATTATTTTTCAAATTATCTTACAAGTTTTGTCCATAAGTTTGATCGGTAAGTGCTACTCCCACGTCCATCCAAAGAGATCTAGATTGATTTGTTTAAGATAATACTGCCATATAAGTGCCAGCTTTGTGTGCTATACTAAAATATAATTTAAGATAGCGGTTGTTTTAAAGGCTAAATTGTCTTTTTTTGTCTTATAAAAATGTAATAGTTCTTGTACTTCAAGAAAGAAAAAAAAAATCTTTTGTTCATTTATTTATAAAAATAAGAATCACATGCCATATTTATATATTCAACAAAAAACAAAAACATGACACATTTATATAAATCAGAAACAAAAATTAGATTATGTGTATTTGATTTATCGTTAGGTTGAATGGGAAGATATAAGGGGTTATGTTTGACAAAACATTTCAATTAGTTTTTAGTTTTTTGTACTAGCTGAGAATTTCTTGCCGAACATGACTCTTATATATTTATCAAATTTTCTGCATATTATTTTTAAATAAATTATATATGTTTTATTGTTTTTAAGTCATTTTATACTTTTCATAGTCACGTTAACAACTTATCTTTCCGAACACTTATAATTTAATAAGCTAATTTTTTAATTTCCAACTAGTTTTGCTGAAAATAACAAAAGTTGGTTGGTTGGATGGTTAATAAACAAGGCAAGATAAAAAATGTTGTCCATTCAATCTCATCTACTAACAAACTAATAATTAACATTTTTCGATTAAAAAAATGTTAGGATTGAACGGGTACATATTTCCATGCATGTTTTGCGAGAAGTTGAAATTCAGAGCTTTTGATTCCGTTTAGGGGGCTTCCTACAGTAAACCAAACCCACACTATAAAGACAAATATTTCTCTATTTGCAAAAGACTAAAAAGTAAAACATATTAATAAGTTCCCGCGTTTCCATAACAGCATGCTTTTTGTGTTTGGTGTATGTTTTTCTTACTCTGCATACACCATCAATATTATACATACCAAGGAACTAGTAATTGATTACGCATTGAAGTGAACATGGAGATTAAAGAAGATGTGGAGGAAGGAAAGCAGAAAGGAGTCAGAGAGCCACTGGTGGCCTATGCAAGCAAAGGGCATCCATGGATGGTTTACTTTACTACATTCGTTGCAGTGTGTGGTTCTTATGAATTTGGAGCTTGTGTATGTGTTTTGTTTATAGTTTAACTCTGTGTAACACAAATTGTAACATTCCTCATTCCCAGTAAAGAGGATGTTGAAAAGTTGAAATCCACAAAATGAAGCACTTTTTGAGGCCTGCTGTACAAGGCAAAATGAAAAAAAAAATCTGAGAACACTCAGAAGTCAGAACAGAAAATATGCTAGTTTAATTGAGTGATATGTTTCTCTGTGGAATGACTATTTGTCTGTTTTCAGGCTGGATATTCATCTCCCACTCAAGATGCTATCAGGAAGGATTTCAGTCTGTCTTTGGCAGAGGTAAGCCTGTCGTTATTCATACTTTAGGATTTGTGAAATTATGGGAAATAAATTGAAAATGCTCAACAAACAGTTGAACCTTGACAGCTAGTTTTTCATTAAGCATAAATATGACCAAGGATTGATAGGAATAAGGAATATTTAGCAAGAAAGAAATACAATTTTCTGAAAGTATAAAGCTCAGCTGATTAAAACTGAAAAACATGCTAGTGATCTAAAATTTGAAATCTTTCGCAGAAAGATTAATTGGCTTCAAAGAAATTGTTTGGGAAATTTTTTAGTAGCAAATGGAAACTTATTATTATTATGTACTCATAAAACATATACCCTTATTGGGTTTTGATGCCTGTGCTAGCAAAGTAGCCCTGGATCTGATATAATTTTCTTTGCATTTTCGTGTATTGATTTTATGTAGTACTCAGTGTTTGGGTCCATCTTGACTTTTGGTGCGATGGTTGGCGCAATAACAAGTGGGCCTATTGCCGATTTAATTGGACGAAAAGGGGTAAGTTCAGAGAAATAATGATGCTTGTTTGGGATTATTAACTAGTTAATAGTATTTTTATTTGACGTATCCAATGAGTTAAAAGGTTGGTTTTGGAATATGCAGGCAATGAGAGTGTCGAGTACTTTTCTCCAAGGATTATCACTTGACAGAACTATTTTTATTTTATTTTTATATGGAATGGGAGGCTAGCAACAGGATATGGAATGGGAGTTTTTTCATATGTGGTTGGTTATAGTTCTGCTCTCCAAAAAACCACTTAATGCACAAAATTTCGTTTCAGAAAATTGCTTGTTCAAATTATTAAAATTTGACCATATATATGTGAGAGATTGTACAAGGTTCCTGTCTTTGTAGCAGAAATTGCACCGAAAGAACTCCAAGGGACACTGACTACCTTAAATCAGGTAGATTTCTGAAGCAACTATTGTAGCTTTGGAATCATTGGAGTCCATATATATGTATACGTCTTCACTCTTCGTAGTGAACTGATTAAATCCATACTAAACAGTATGCAATAAAAGTTAACAAAGACATCTAAGTTTTGTTTTTCATTTCCCCTTGCAGTTCATGATCACTGCTACTGTGTCAGTGTCATTCACAATTGGAAATGTACTTTCATGGAGGGCTTTAGCTACAATTGGTGAGGCTTCTATATTTGAATCCAATTTTAAGTTTCAACAATAAGGGAATAGTCTTATAGGCATTCAGAACAGAAAATTTATGAAAGTAGAAATTACATGATACTTTGCTGGAGTACTCACTAGGTAAGTGTTTGCAATTGCAGGCTTCATTCCCACTGTTGTATTGCTTTTGGGTCTGTTTTTCATTCCGGAGTCTCCTAGATGGCTAGTAAGAAATTAATTTACATGTTCATGTTTTTATAAGAGGACAATACGCAGTGGTTTTGATAACATAGAGTAAAAACCAAACCATGGTTGTAGGCAAAGCGAGGAGGTAAAAAAGATTTTGTGGCAGCACTGCAGATACTTCGTGGAAAAGATGACGATATATCTGAGGAGGCAGAGGAAATTCAGGTTCCTATACTGTTAGATTTAGATATAATTCTGCGACTTTGTTTCGAAGCACAATGTTAAAGACAAAGCATCTGTGGTTATTGGGTGTATCTGTCACTGCTACACAGGATTATATAACTACTTTGGGGCGGCTCCCAAAATCCTGGCTACTGGAATTGTTTCATAGAAGATATTTGCGCTCAGTCACTGTAACTATACTTCTCTTCTTTCCAATTTTTGATTGAAAGCTGCTTTCTTTTTCCTTTTGGATAATGCCACTAAAATATCTCCGACTTTCTTTTAGGATTTTTTGGTAGTTTAGGTATAGAGGCAAAAAATAAAATGAGTTAAAAGTCATTTTAAACCAAGAATGAAGATGATGGAAGTTTATTTTCTACCTTGTGTTTTTTTTATCAAGCAAATTTGAAGTGACTTTGCAAAATTTTCATCTTTCCATCTTTCATGAACCTAAACAAGTGCACCGTAAAGGCCACGATAACTAATTTTTATATACCAATGACCAGATTGGAATAGGCCTTATGGTCTGCCAGCTATTTGGGGGAATCAATGGAATTTGCTTTTATACCAGTATTTTTGAACAAGCAGGTATGTACATATGAGAATTGTTGTAATCATAATAGTGCATTTGGTTCAAATTCAGCATTCCAAGTCTATGACTTCATGAAGCATTCAAATTTTTATTTTTTGGCAATGAATATTTGTGGATCTTATGTCAGGATTTTCTCCTACCATCAGAACTATAACATATGCTTGCCTTCAGGTTCTTAATTTAAACCAAATCACTAGTTGTTCTTGTAAAATCTGATATTGGTTTCCCCAAACCAACTAATCATGATTTTTTTTTTTGGCAGATTGTGGTTATTTCTAGTAAATTCAAAGAACAAAACAGTTTATCTTCAACAAACTTTCATTTGTTTAAGAAGATACCTTTTGTGTATAATTATCTAATTGTTCTTTCTTGGTTTCATTTTAGATATCCGGATCAGGATTGGTTGTAGGATTAATGTTTGCAGCAGTTGCATTCTATCTCAAGGTACATACCAACTGAGAACCCTATAAGATATAGCTTCTGGTTTTTAATCCTTATAGTTATGCGAAAGTGATATCTGTGTGAAACAGGTTCACGAGGTGGGTGTTGTGGCAGTTCCAGCACTTGCCGTAACCGGCATATTGGTATGGTTACCATCACTATTTATTTCTTGATGATGTTTTCTTGGATGTATCTCAAATGTGAACTCATCCACCATGTGGCGTTTTTTTGGTGATATTAGGTCTACGTAGGATCATTTTCAATAGGAATGTATTGAAAGTGGGAGCAATTCCATGGGTTGTGATGTCTGAGGTACTTACTCCCCTCCTTTCTGTTCTTTCAAGTTTTAATGCCACTAAGACAAGCACAAGAAAGGAGATACAACTTAAACATACAATATGGAATTGCTATAATTACAGTTGCACTTAAGAACAAGCAAATGTTTATTCCCCGCTTGTTTATTTTTCTCAATTTGGGGACAAGATATTTGTGCCAAAATCAACAAGCAAATTCTCAACTTATAAAACCTGATCTCTATGAGAATAAGGTAATTAGCAAGTTATTTTTAGTAGAGAGGCGTAAAAATTTCTCTAATATTACCTTTGGTTACAGAGGGTGAGCCCTAGCATAGCAATAAAATTGTGTCTTGATGACTTGTTGATCATGCGTCTGAATCCAAAAACAGCCTCTTTACATATGCAAAGGTATTGTTACGTACAATATTCCTCATCCTTACCTGCGCATAGCGTGGAGCCTCTGTGTAATGGGATACGTAGTTTTTTTTAGTTTTTTTATTAAAGGGTTGGAAAGAAGTGTGGCCACATTAGTGAACTGGTTTGGTGCATGGTTATGTTCCTATACTTTCAACTTCTTCATGAGCTGGATCTCCTATGGTAAATAAATACAATTCATGGTTTTCAGTTTTATTTTATTCAAAGGTGTAATTATCACCATTATTGCATGTTAATTGGTTTACCACCTGGGAATAATAGTAGAATATTGAAGTTCGGTAATGTGCAACCAGTAAATTCACTTGTGTATGGTTTGCAGGTACCTTCATTCTTTATGCAGCAATTAATGCACTGGCTATATTTTTATTAAAGGTTTGGCAGGAAGTGTGGCCACATTAGTGAACTATTCTTTCAATCACAAGTATCTTTATGTAATCATATTGAAATTAACATTCCTCAGGAGAGTTGAATTTCCTAGGGTGGGGATAGAGGTATTGGTAGAAATTCATTCCATTCACTACGTATTATTAGCCATCGAATGATACTGCCACAAAGGCTAATTTTTCCAAGAGTTTGACAACTTCATGATTCCTTATGATCTTGGGTGGTTTATATTGACTAGCTGATGTTCCATTCTTAATGGCTAATTCTGCTAACTGATCAAAAGCTCCAGGTCTTATGATGAATATCCGTGAGTTCCTTAGTTGACCTTTATCCTTCTGCACCTTGTATGTAGCTCCCAACCCATTCTCAAGAGAGGAGATACAACTTCTCAAAACTCTAACTGAATCCTCTAGCTTATCCTCCAGAAAATCAGATTCCTCTTGGACTTCCACAAATACCTTCAACTGCTTTGGCATTGACTCCTGGTCCAAGAAACTTGCAAACTCAACAATCTCAATTCTCATAGCACCTCTAAGTGCAAGTTGAAAATTTTCAACTGCTGAAATCAAGTCCTTCTCAGTCACAATCTCAGCAGGAGTTTTAGGTGCTCTCATCACATACTCTACTAGTGGAGATGAATTATAGAAACCAACAACTCTCACTATATCGCCCAAACGGTATCGGTAATATCCTCTGGAAGTAGTAACAACAACTTCATACATCTTCCCAACCTCTACACTGCTATAGTCTACAGTTTCTTTGCTAGCATCATTGTCCTCATTTATGTTAAATGGAAGAAACTCAAAGTAGGCAAAAGTCGGAAGCATCACAAACCGTGTTGTCTCAGGGGGTTGCATTATGTCTAAATTTAGACCAACACAGCACTCTGAAGCAAAATAATCTCCTCCTAAAATAGGTACCTCTCCTGCATAATACTTGAGCTTTTGGTAGTACTGCTTCATGCTTCCCGTGACAACACACCTGATATAACGAATGTTTGGCCACAATCTATACACAATTCCGCCCCAGTTATTACCTTCACAGATTAATCTTATTCTATTTGCCAATTCTGGCTGAGGTCCACCAAGTGTGTTGGTCACAGCTTCCCTCATTGCCCCCTCAGAAATTTGATTACATGGGAATCCATGGCCAAGATCATCACATAGCTGCTCCCACTTGGACTCCAGAAAACCAAATGCTTTAATCAAGCCTATAGCATAAGGGACTGCAATTCCATCTATAAGGTCAA
>PYAF01002381.1:192700-226031 GCA_007407185.1 Glycine tomentella
TCATTGTTAAACAAACATAATATCATTCAAAATTTTGGCTGAAATTAAAGTTTATTTGATTTACTCACCTTTGAAGAACAGCAACACTGCCTCGGTGACCAATAAAGGAGGCAGCTTTGGAAAGGCTTGAATCAAAGTAAGGGATCAATTTCGGTTTCATGGTGCTTGAACTTGTTGCCGAGCTGAGGAAGAAAATTAAGATCTCAATTATCAATCAAATTCCCAAAAGCATCAAACGTACAAACAAAAGAAAAGTTGGTGTAAAAAATGCTCGATGGGGACTGGGGAATATCAAGAGTGTGTGTAGAAAATTCTGTTTTGATTTTTAACTGCAAATTACAAAAATGCCATGTTTTTTTTTTAGTTTGTGTAGAAAATATGAAAAATAAGAAGAAAAAACTTTTTATTCAAATCATGAAATAAAGTGAAAATTTGATATTTTTTAAAAGAAAAGTGGTACCAAGTACCAACATATTTTTAAATACATTTTTTCTAACATACTGATTAGTTAAAATTTATTCTTTTAGGTATAAATTAAAATTTATTAGAACTTACAAAATAATGAGTGAAATTCATTAAACATCAAGTGGTCTCACTTTTGTGCTTTTCTGTAAATTTTAGCTAATAATGAAAATTGTGACCAAAAAATATGTTAAAAACTAAGAATAAAATTAAAAACAGAAACATTTTATCAAATAAAAAACAGATAAATCTAAAAAATTACACAATAATATAAGACTACTATAATATGTTTAGCGGAAATAAGAATGATCTATTTAGCGAAAGGACGTGTTCAATTTTCACCATTATCAAAAAATTGGACCAACAACCGTCATACATAATGAGTGAAATTAGTCTATAATCAATGTGTCGAGGAATATTCTTAGGTTCTAATTCAAGACAAAATAAAATAAAAAAATAAAAATTCAATATATTATTTCTCTATATCCGTGGATATACCTTTCTTTAGCTAGCGCTATAATGCAGCCAATGATTGATAGTATGTTTGGTTTGGCGTTGAAGCCACCAAACTTGAAAAATCCAAAGCTATATTTTTGTTGCTTCTGAATTTATCAATCAATTTTGCAAAAAGTGAATCTTAATCAAACATAGTATGAGATGAAGAGAAATCTCTAATTCTAATAAAGTCAAAGCCTATAACCATAGTTAACTATTTGGACGATTAAGAAAGAAGAAAATACCACGCACAGGTTCAATAATTTTATTAACAAAAATTAAGAAATTAATAATTAATATTTTTTAATAAAAAAAGAAAACTTTTTGAAATATGATGATGCTTTGACCTATGTGAAACAAACATCCAGGGGTAAATCATTATGATGTGTGTGATTTTCAAGGAAAACAACGATCGAAGATTGAGAGAGATGAGGGATTTACTGGGTACCTGTAAAAGAAGCAGAGGAGAGGGTCAACGGAGAGAAAAGGGTCATCTTTCCCTTCTGCCATCTGGTCAATGTAGAGAACGTAGTCTTCATACGTAGACAAGGGCACGACACGTGCGAAAGTTGATGGATCAAGATCTTCAAGAGAGCCGTTCTTGAAGGATTGAAGATAGGATACGATTTCATTGTGAAGAAGGATCGAGCGGAGAGTCTCCAATTGGTGGTGTTGGGCATTTTTGGTTAAGTCTTCAACTTTCTGCAACAGTTCCTCGCCTGTCATCATGGTTGTTGTTGTGTGTCACGTTGGAGAATGATCACAAACTTTTTATTGGTGAGTACCAATACTAATACAAGAAAGAAGAAAGAAGAATGAAGAAACATGAATGAAGAATGAAGAATATTAGAAGGAGATATATATTGTGGTGTTCCCTTTTGACTTTTGAAGAGTATTAGAAGGAGATATACATTGTGGTGTTCAGTGTTCTTCTATGCAAATATACAATGTGCGCCTCACCGGGATCACCACAAGATACACGCTAACTATTACGGTTAAACCCTAAAAGCCGACGTATAACTTTCTTGCAAGTTAAAAACTTTAATAGAAATTAAAAATATGGTAAATTACATGACCCTTCCAACAAAGTTATGCCTCAACTATTTTATTTCCTTTAATTCCTAATAATTATCGTAGATTAATAAAATCAATTTGTACAAAGAGTTTACTAAGAATTGCTCACAAAAAACTTGATCCTTCCATTAAAAGTATTAAAACAAATTATATACATAATTGAAGAAGTCAAGATATTTAACGAGAAAATAGTATTTTAACATATATATTTTTGACTAAAATTAAGCACAAACATGACATTGCATAAAAATGTAAATATATATTACTACTAAGAAATTGAGTGAAAATATTATAATCCTCATTTATTTTAAACATCTTATTAATAACTCTTTTCACTCTCTATTTCTATCATATCACATCCCTTATCATATTTATATTTTTCTTGTCAACTTGAGAAATATATTTTGGGAGTAAAAAACCTTTTTCCTATCACAAATTTACTGTGTTAACAACATTAGTCAAAAGGTGTGGAAGTTAGCTCCTTTCTGTCAGAAAAAAAAAACAGTTGAAGTGAAAAAGTTGTCCAAATTTTCAAGTGAACCATGAAATGTGAATCCTTGCACATGAGAGGAACCGCGATGGCCCCAACTTCTTGGATTGGATTTTTATTAACTCTAATCCGCATCATTCTCCGGCTTCTTCTTTTTTTATCACTTTAAATATTTCATATTTTCATTAACCTTTGTTTAGTAGGTGAGAAATTAAGAGAAACGGTGTGATTAATTGGAGTTAATTTTTTTGGGAACAAATATCACACAATTGAGATACTTAATTGACGCAATTAAAATTTAATAGATTAAAATCACATATATTTATAATACATGAAAAACCCAAGTGATATAATGAAAATCTAAAAAATTAAAATTGTATAATCATGATATAAACTATCAAAAGTACAATTAAACCTTTATTATATCATATTATTTATTGTGTTCTCATTTTTATCTATTCTTTTTTCTCTCTCTAAATGTATATTACACGTAGGTATATATCTATAAACAATGAATGAGCTCAAATATTTGGAATGTGATTTTATTTTTCATAAGTCTTGTAAGATCAGTGTTAATAACACATTCATATTCATTTGGTTGAAATTTTTTAAGAATTGCAAAATCATTGCATAGAGTCATTAAATAAGATGAAGCACGATTATTTTTTTAAAATTTTAAAGAAATTTCAATTAATGAAAGATGATGTATTTTAAAAGAATGTATCAAAAATGTATTGTTAGTGTTTCTCATCTTATAATATTTTGAGTTTGATTCCTCTCTCTGTTCACTAGAACCTTCTAGTTGGATAGGAGAATACACAATAATACTTTCTCTGTTCACACGGGAAGCAAATGTAACTCATCATATCTCACGCTTATTTCAAGAGTCTCAGAAATCAAAAGCCATGTAAATCCCAAAAATTAAAAGAACAAATGTGTAACTCATCATATCACATGCTTATTTCATATAATTCTTTTGAAGAATATACAGAACACAATTAGGAAGTAGGAAAAAAACTAACTGCTCCATCTCCAAAAAAATGAGGAAAGAAAAGAATTCAATCTATATCTCCATTGTGTGTTTTCCATATACATTTCGATGGAGTTGATTTTATTCTTACAACTTTCTGTCTTGGTTGTGCCTGCTTCTTTGTCAGATTTTCCTGAGGATTACTGTTTACTTTTACCACATCAATTTTCACTATGTGATGATCTGAAGTCCCTTTGGAAGATAGGACTGAGTAGGATCCAGAAACGAATTTATATGGAGAATCTGAGGAAGAAAATATGTAATCAACCCTAGTTGCATACTTACATGTCCCTTGTACACCTGCATATATCATATTTATAATTTTAGGGAACTTAGTATAAAAACAAGTTGAAATTTCAAAAGCCAGAAGCTTAAATTGAACTTTCGTAATTAAAATAAAAAGATCAAGAGATTGTTGTTGTACTTTGTCCTTTGGCAATCATGACAATAGACTGACATTCCCCTGTAAAGTCCTTAGCATCCGTGTAGTGTCTGCTCTTGAGATGTTTCATAACTTCAACCTTGGGTGTTGGCTTTCCCATCTCTTCATAGTACTAGACACAAATGAACCAATTGATAGAAATTAATATTTTTTTAAAATTTTATTTTAAGCCTTTACATAAAAAAAAAAGTAAATAAAAAATTGAGATTCTGCTGGATATATATACCTTTACAATATCTGTCCATCTCTCTTGGGAATAATCTGTTTCATCAAGCGAATTAAGGCCTCCAGCTAAAATGTGTGGCTCATCATTAGATTGAATTATTGCATTTATCTGCTTCATTCTCCAATTCTCATCAAGATGATCAAGGTGGGTGCAGTAAAAGTGGAGTTCACCTTCTTGGGGTACATCGATAGTGGCCTTCAGAACATTCCTGTTGCCATAAAATTACAATTTGTTGCTTAATTGTCACGTTCACCCTTGTTGCTCAGTCATTCTCTTACCCTCAAATTCCAAAGTCATTTCCTTTTATTGTATTTATTCTAGCTAAATTGTTTTCAAGTTTCAACTTTTCACAGGCTGGATTTCCACTAATATTTCCATAATCATTCTTTAACATATTATGGTCATTAGCAACAAATACCTTCGCTGTAAAGTAAGACAAATTTCTTTATTCAAATCATTATGAAATTGAGTAAGAACTTATTTTATAATATTCTCTCCATCAAGATCAGACAAATTGGGCACCTAGCTATTTTCTTGAAACGGCAGCATTAGTTCTGCAATAGATATTCCAAAATGATGAAAATTTGTACGTACATTGCATTGTACAAATTTACCGACCATAAAATTATTTTATTATGCCGTCTCTGCCCCTAAAAGAAAAACAGGAGCAACTTGTTGCAGAATATAATTTGGATTAAATATTTTAGTATTCTTTTACTATCGTCATTTGACAAATTTGGTTCTTCCAAAAAGAAAAATTGTGAACTTAATTTTTTATTATTTTAATGATGTAATTTTATTTTATCTATTAATTTCACATTTAATATTTAATGAAAATGTTATGTCAGTGCATTTATGTGGAGGTGATATTCTATAATTAAATGTTGGATGTTAGGTTAATAGATGAAACAAAATTAGATAATTAAAGGGTGCATGTTCACAAAAAAAAAAAAAAAAAAGATAATTAAAGGGTACGATAAAAAAATAAAAAAATAAAAAAACCAAATTACGAGATGGGAATAATAAAAATATAAAAAATGAAATTAAACCTTGTATTTTCCAAGGAAATAGAGTACGAGCATTAAAAACTACCAGAATATAAATAGTAGTATAATTAAATAAGTTTGTTACACAAGACCCAGGAAGTGAAGTAAAAAATACTACTAAAGGGCGAAAGTCTTGTGTAGAGGCAGAGCTGTAGAGAACTAGAGATTGATGTTGCTTCATTTAAATATATCGCGGTGTAGGTAAATAAATAAAGTAATGAACTGGTGTCAGTGTATATCATCCATAAATTCGTTCACAAGAATGTTGATGGAAAATGTCAATCTGAAAGGAACATACATGCATAACATAGGTGACAGACAACACAAGCTTAGGGTGGGGACATTCTGCATCGCTGCATAGTGCATACAGCTATTATCACACTTGGTACGCGTGTTTCTTATCAACAGCGCCAGTTGCAAATACAAGAAGAAATATTCCAACAAGAAAATTGATTAATTAAGATTTTGATGAGATAGATAGATGTTAAGTGGGAATGAATTACCTGTAATCGTCGTGATCAAAGATTTTCTGTAGCTTCCAGCGTTTAATGGGCCACTTAGACAAAACGGCGTTGCCGTATTGAGGAGCCCAGCTTTCAGCGAAGACGTAGTTCATTCCCAGAGCACTCGCCAAATCCGACAAAGGCTTCATCCCGTTCTCTTCCTCCGCCTTCACGTCTTGCAACCCCAAAACGTCGGCGTTTAGCTCTCTCAGAACTTCAACCACCGTTCTTCTCTGCCTCTCTTTTCCTCCTTCTTCCATTCTTCCCTCGGCGAAGGACCCTAATTTCGATCTCTCGTGCTCGGAGAAGCTCGTTTGCCGCAGCGAAATCTCGTTGTCGGGTAAGTTGATGGACACTCTCAGCTTCGACGACTTCCCCAGCAGCGGAGACTGCGACTGTTTCAGAATGCTTCGTGGTCGTCCTATGTTGTTGTTATTGTTGTTGTCGTCTAAGGTGGTGGTGGTTTTGCCGTCTGCTTCGGGATGCACCGGTGCCATGGAGAAGAATGCGGCGTTGAACGTTGCGATTCGTATTGGTTTGGGAGGAGGAGGAGGTTTGGGAGTGGGCTTGGTGAAGCGTAGCTTGGGCGTGGAACGACGCCGTGGTGGCCAGCGGAGGTGGGAGCTGAGGCGACGGAGGTTCTCATGTTGAGGAGTTTAAGCATGATGGAGGGTTTTCAACTCTCGCTTGTGCTTCAAAGCATGGGTGTGAGTCTGATATTAGAGAGTAGAGACTAGTCCTAAGTTTTTCTTTATTTTTACGGGGGTAAACATGCTCCATATACCAAGGGAAAAGACAACAGTCAAAAGATAAAGTATGATGAATAATCTCGTTGTTGTGATTTGCTCCTATTAATGATAATTGTTTTACATATTTTCATATTCAAGTGTTTGACTTTTGTTTAGTTAATTGAAGCCTAATATTAAACTTTGTTTTCGATAAATTAAAGCAAAATTTATTAAAAGATGGAAGTAGAAGGGATGCCCCTGCCCCTTTACATCAAGATGCAGACCTAGTTTTACAATAAAAAGATAGACACTTTATAGGATTTGACCACCACTCATAATAAGACATCAGGAAGGTCTGTTTGTAAACGTATATCATAGCAACATGTAACATGTAAAATGTAATATAGATCACGTGCTGTCACTTTCCGTAGAAAATGAAGCATGGGATTAAGATTGAAAAAGAAAGACATGAACAGGGGTCTCAATGTACATATAGTTGATAGGTAATCAGTGGCTCAACACTCAACAGGCTCATAGGCACTTATCTGCCTGAATAACGTAGTATGAATGATTTTAAGGAGAGGGGAAACCAACATCAAAATGTCGACACATGGTACCCACTTAAATCATTGTTTTAAAAATGAAGATTATGTAAAGTAATGTATATTTAATGCTATGAACTAATATGTGGGTCTCGCTGGATTTGACGTATCAAATAAGATGCCAAATGCATAAATTTGGTCTTCAAAGCTCAGAAAGATCTCGGCATAATGACAAACTTTTTATTCTTAAACAAAGTTCCGGATCTGGCCGTTGGAAGTTCCTTTCACCATAACTAATTATATGAGACCATTTTATATTCATATTACAATACTAGAATATTTAATATATGTTAATAATGTGTCAAAAAAAGGATATGTTAAAATTCATGTCACCTAATTAACTTTTTTGTGAATGTTTAATTGAATGTTAACGAATTTTAATACTTAACGTTTTTTTGCATCTTTCTTCCATTCTATCAGGTATTCCTCCTTGTAATTGTTACTATAAATAAATACATTAAAGAAAATTCCGTATTTTACACATGGGACTTTAGCTTATGAAGTGTTTGATGATGAGATAATTTAATCAAAGCTACTAGTTTCAATTTCAAAAATACTTGAAAAATGTCTGATAAACATTCTATATGTTATTAGTCATCTCTCACCTAGAGAAATAAAAAAAATAGGTATAATAGAAGGGTTTAATGTTTATATATTAACGATATAAAATAATTTTACATTATCATCTAATCATAAATTATCGTTTAAATTACTTCAAAATAATTATTTTAAAGTTAATAAATTTAACATACATAATAAATTATAATTAAATGATCATATAAAAAAATTTATATTTATTGTGTATGATCATTTTTCTCATAAGATTTATAAATGAAAGAAATAGAAATAAATTTTTCTCACGGAGCTGGTGAGAATCTCTGTAAAGGGTATACAGCGTATCAGTAGGATGTGAATGAGCTGGGGTAAACATGCATTATTAGGGAACGTGCTTGGATGGTTTCAGTGGGTGTGTCCTACATATATACTATATGACGCCTGCATTTTGCCTTTGCAAATGTAATGTAAATATGTACCCTTTATCAGCTCCACGGTGAAAGTTAGCCATCATTATAATTCCATTTTAACATGAGATGAATCAGAGATGAAATATTCTTTGAGATTTCGTGCATTAGTAGATAGAACTCATTCATTGCCTCAATGATTGTTCTGAAATGAACACTATCATTTGCTTAAATTTTCACCTTTTTCTCTCGAGCTGAAACTACAAGACTTGTAGTTGAGCTTGATCACTCCTAAGTTGACATCATTCATGAGGTTAGCTAAGCGTGTCCGAATCAAGGACAACTATATCTATATTCTATCTAGTTAATTGTTTGAGTGCTCTCAAAACAATAATAATGCAAAGTCGTTAAAGAGATCCATTAATGCATAAGCCTAATTCATTTCCACAAGGGCCAGCGCCCCAATACTAATAATTGTGCTCAATAGTCCCAAATTTACACCCTTGAAGCCTTTAATTAATTAATTATAAGTTTCCCTTATTGTTGTCATAAAATAGGTCCATTTTATAATACCCAAACTGAATGTGGTGATATGTATATATATGTAACCCTTCTTAGTAGACAAAATGTACTGGATGGGTCCGATTCCGAAGGCAAGTCTCGAGAGCCTTTCACCGTTGGATGTTGTTATCATTATTATGAGGAAAATTGTTGAGTACAAGCGTTAAATGTTATTATTAAAAAAAAAAAAAATGGAGTGCATGAGAGGGAGAAAAAAAAGAGAAGTTAGTATGTAATTAGTAATGTGGTGAGAAATTAAGAGAGATAGAAGAAAAATGAAGCATACGAATATATTAACCCAAGCCACCTTCGATTTTTTCAGTCAAACTCATTGAAAAACAAAATAAATAAAAAAAATCGTCGACAGCAGGGTTCGAACCTGCGCGGGCGAAGCCCAACAGATTTCAAGTCTGTCTCCTTAACCACTCGGACATATCGACATTGTTGTTAAATGTTAATCCGTATCTTATATTAACAATAATGGTGGATTACGGTTTATTCCAAATATCTTTATAGCTTGATTGAGCTAAATATCTTTTATTGCAAATAATATCAATGTCATACTTTAGTAATATTCTTTTACATATCATCCGACTGTAGAATGTAGATGAAGAATTTGAAGCAATGAGATTAAGGTTTTGAAGTTTGGGTTGTGGTATCTTCATTTCAAAACAATTATCTACCAAAAATTGCTTATGGGACCATTCATGAAGTAGAAAGAGAAGAGTAAAACTAGAATGATAAAAAAATTCACGTTGTTTACCTTTCATTTTATATTCATTTATTATCGTAAAACAAGTAAATTCAGACCGTTAGAGTTTAAGCGGGTTTCTGGGACGTTGTCGTTTAGACATCACTGCTTTCCTTCGTTCCAATTCCACCTCACATTCCTTATCTTCCTTCTTCTTCTCAATCGTCGTCGATTTTCAGTTTCCGATTACGAGAACTTGATTTCAGAATCCAAAAACACAAGAACAAAAAAATGAACACGTTAATCTCACCGCCTTCTACAAACCGTTACCTTTGTGGGGTCCCTTACTCTTTCCTCTCTCCGCTTCGACACAACAACAACACCAACCTTAACCTTCCCAGGTTCCATTCGATGGTTGCTACCAACTTCTTGTCACACTCTCCGGTTCGCTCCACGCTCTCCGCACGTGCCACTTCCGATGAAGTAGACGCGCAAACAGTGGTTGAGGAACTTTCAGAGGAGAATAAAGTGGAAGAGAACACCAACGAGGACAACACAAACACATCCACTTTTTCTGCTCCAATTGACAAAGAACTTAAAAAGGTTGTTTTCTAACTTCTAACTTCCCATTTCTGAATCATCCTTGAATTTCAAGTTAAGTTGAATTTTAAGAATGCCCAGTTCGTAAAAGTCCATGCTTTCTTAGAGAATTACTTAAAAATTAAAACCTTTGCATGATGATTTTGATGTTTTTTGTTTTCTTATGTCACAGGTTGCTCAGAAGACTGCTGCTACCTTTGCACCAAGGGCTTCCACGGCTACAAAAAACCCTGCAGTGCCTGGAACTGTTTTGTACACTGTTTTTGAGGTTCAAGGGTATGTTTCAATGTTGTTGGGGGGAGCTTTGTCTTTTAATCTCATATTCCCTTCTGATGAACCTGACATTTGGAGATTAATGGGAATGTGGTCCATTTGGATGTTCAGTAAGTTTTTTACCTTCCAATTTCGTTCTGAATTCATTGTTGTATGAAACAACAAGCACTTGCTTGCTGCTGCATGCTTTGCCACTTACCATTCTGTAGGATGTTTGAGTGATCAGTTACGAGAACTTTCAGAACCTTTTAAAGATGATGTATTTCTCAGAACTTATGTTTTGTGTTTGAAATTGAAGCCAAATGTAAATATTATCAGTTGTTCGTTCATACTAATTGTTGTTGGATTTTGTCACCTTAGAGGACAAAGTAATCTTAATTGTTAATGAGTGAATCAGTGGTTAGCATTAGATACAGATACATAACAAATCATAAAATGTTGAAAACTTGAAATATCACCAATTGATTTATCATGTACTTATTTTACTCTTATAACCTTTAGACGAGTCAAATTCAAAGTTGTTCTTTAGTTAGTGTAAAAGAATTTAGGATGATACAATCCATTGTATTTGTGCAGCAATTCCTTCATTACGAGCTCGAGATTGCTCAAAGAATGAGAAAGAAGCTCTCAACTATCTTTTTCTCCTCGTCCCATTGATCAATGTTATAATCCCATTCTTTTGGAAGTCCTTTGCTGTTGTTTGGTCCGCAGATGTAGTAGCCTTCTTGGGAATGTACGCGTGGAAGGTACATACTTTCAAGTAGTCTAGATTTATTGTTAGCTTTACTTCCATGTAACTTGTTATCTGAAGCATGTCTCTTGCAGTTTGGATGGCTTCAGAGAACGGATTAAGGAACCCAAATTTGGTTAGTAACAGTTATCAATGCCTGTTGGCTCTGGTCTTTCTCATGGATCTCAATTTTGTGTAACACGCAGCAATGAGATGTGACATTCCTTGTAGCACTTCATGGCCCCCAACTCCTGGATGAGTGATTTCTGTGTTAAAAGTTTGAGTAGCCTTTGCATCTACTTGGGGAGCAAGATACCATGTTGCATTCGTTAAATATCAAATGAAGAGAATGCAATAGTTTCTTTAAAAAGTTTAGCATGTTGTATTATTGCCGTGTCTCACGTTGCAGGAAATTTGAAATTCCCGAATGTAATCAAGAACCTCCAAAAGATGAAATGTGAAGTCATGATACATATATTTTTGCACCACTGAGATTTTCGATGGCTGTAACGTATTTTCTTAACTGGACGAAAATTAAAATCTAGAAGACAGATGTATCCTGGTTTGTATCTGATGAACGAAGAGTAAGGGTTGTTATCTGTGGTCAGGGTCATAATTTGGTTAAGATGACTACGCAGGAACGAACAACCAAAAGAAAAATGCATAAGACTAGAGACATGCAAAAGGAACAAGGCCATACAAAGCCATTTCGAGCATATCCAGTTACCATCGCATTCCAGGAAACCAAATCCCTTTCACTCATATTCCCAAATACAATGGGACTTGGATTCAAGTGACCATACTTTGCATATTGTGATAATAGGCGAGTTTTGAGCAGCAACAGCGACTCTTGCCTTAAAATATACCCAAATTAAAAGGTATTTGTTTCACGGATTGTTCTTGGATTTCTGGGAATGTATACATGGAAATGTAATATTTCTTTGTTTGTTACACCAATGAGCAGGCACCAAAATGCCAAACAGATAGTTCGACATGGCAATGCTACTGGGTTGACTTCACTGGCAATGCATTTCATTAAAAGCGGGTTTAATTTGAAAAGCTTTAAGAGATAAACCCAAACAAATTGCACGGGCTTGCAAACACTGCACCTGAGCAAGCTACGAAACTCCTAACAGCAAGCTCATCATGGAAATTCCTGCGCAGCTATTTCATCAAGGAGGCTTGAATTTTAAGCAAGTCTTATTTTCGAAATCATACTTATCTTTTAAAATTTAAAATATAAATCATATTTATATAATAAAGTTTAAAATATAAGAAAATTGTATTTGGGAGATACAATTACCCTTTCTCCTTTTTTAATTAAAAAATAGTTAGCTATCTCTAACAAATATGTAGATATATTTAAAAAAAAAAAAAAAAGTCATAGCCAAGAAGTACAACTCGTTTAAACATTCATTTCCTTACTTCATCCATATAAATTCCCTTTTATACTTTGCTATCTCAAATGTGACTTACACTATTTTGAGAATTTTTACTTTTGGAGTTACACCAATTTAGCAAATTGTAAACCAAATTACACTAGTCCGGTCAAAAAGCTCCACCACTTCACAATCTACCGCTTCCTTTTGCTTGAGCTTCTCCTTTCAGCCTCTTTTTCAGCAACCAGAACACAACTCAGAACCAAGCATATCGTGTATTTCAAGATTCATAGATAGGCTTAGATCAATAATTCCCTTGATGATTTCCAATGTAATATTGAAGCCTAAGGTTGAAAACACTCTAACAGCATTAGCAGCTCTGCATATCTAATTTCTTGTCTCCAATATTGTTTAAGTTTTCTCTTGTTCTTTAAGACTGACACAATTTTTATTAGGCAATAAAACTTGTGGATCAGATTGGCTCACTTGATCTTCTACAATGTCATCTTCGGCTTCAACATGTTCCCCAACCCATATGAATCCATTACAGCCAAGTATCAAATCAATACCAAACTCCTCAAGATTATGGAAATGTTGTTTTTGTCTCTTCACTAAATAAGGTGGGACTATAAGCAGTTGACCACTATTAAACTGCCATACAACTGAAAGACATTAGTAAAAGTAAAAGACTGAAGAAACAAGAATATATCACATGCAATCTATATAATTCCTGTAATCACCCTGGCAACTAAAACTGTATTTACCCTCATTTCAAAAGGACCTCCTCATATCTCAATCAGAAAAACATAATTGCGACTTAGAAGCAGTGTACTATTATATCTGTATGCAACAACGCCCATTTCATAGAGAAACTTGCATTTACTATTGTCTCCAACTTTATGCAATGTGCAACTACATTTTGTGGGAAAAACAGAAGCATACCTTTCCATATTTTGACTCCTTGCTTGAAGGTGTAAGCCATCATGCTGGAAACCACGAACTTCAGCCTGTGTCACATAGGTCCAGAAAATAATCAACTGTTATTTCCTTCATCCAAAGTACGTAATTTTCATTATACACAACACAACTGGACTTACACAAACAACATCATTTTCCTCGAAAATGCAGCGTATGTTTAGCTCATCCACGGCTGTCCTCCGCCTCTAGCATGAATAAAGAATAATTCTGAATGAGAGGATTTCCACATTTCATCCTAATTGCGGCAGAAAGCACCCTTTTATTTAAACACATTTTTGCTGAAATCAAAACACCATTTTATTTAAAAGAAAGCACAACCAAATGACCCCAAATTTTCTAAAAAATCAGGATGCATAAGCTAAACAGATTCCAGACACTCTTCTAATAAGGTTTTAAAAACCGCAATTTGCCGCAATATCAACAAATGCGATGAAACCGCAACATGACGGCTACCAATATTTAAAACCTTGAAAAAAAGCATTACAAGATACATCCCCAAAAAAGTGAGTTATGAAATACCTGAACACCATCAGGCATGTTCATAGAAGAAAGCAGCAAAACTGCATCCTGGTTGTAATTTATCTCCAATCTCCAACGCTTCAAAGCAACCTACACAACAATAAATAAAATCATAATAGTGAGAGTTAGTAACAAGCACAAACAAAAAATTCAAGTAAAACGGCTGATTCAATTAAAGGTGTACCTCAATGTTGGGTAATCTCGGACTCTCAAATATCAAATTGAATGCGGAAGCGGAAATCAAAAGAGGAGCGAGAGAGACAATCAGAATTTGTTTTACGTGAGAAAACCTTCCTCAATGTGAGAAAAGAAAAACTCACGGGACCTAGTCCAGTATCAAAATCTACTATAACAAATATGGGTTACAATGAATCAAAAACACACCAAAGTGGTGGTACACTCAACCTCTCCAACAATGGTGGTCACTCAAACGAAACCTAGAGTGTTTCACTCAAACTCTCTAAGAATCTCTCAAATATGCAAGCACATAGGCTTGTTCAAATATAACACTCAAGACTGTCACTTGAGGCTCTCAAATTTTTGTGTGTTTTGCCTTCACCCTTATTCATCTATTTATAGGATGAAATGGGTTGGACCTAAGCCATCAAATCAAACAAGATTATATCTTATCAAATAAAAGATATCTAATAAAGATTATATCTTATCAAATAAAAGATATCTATCAACTAAAAACAGAAATTATCTAACAAATCTCCCCCTTCCGTTTTTCAGTGAGACCGGGGTTCTTCAACTTCAACATTTCGACCTTCTTTCTCGGCTTCAATGTGTCAAATTCATCAGTCCGGCTCCTTCACAGCAATCTTCAAATTTCCATGCTGGTACCGACTTGGTCATCATATCGGACCAGTTCAAATCGGTGTGCACTTTGCCAAGTGCGAGCTATCCAGCCTCCACCACATCCTGGATCCAATGATATCTCACATCAATATGTTTGGTGAGGGAGTGATAGGTCGGGTTCTTCGCAAGATGAATTGCGCTCTGGTTGTCACACATCAGTTCGTACTTATCTTGTTCATGGCCGAGTTCCATGAGGAACTTCTTCATCCACAGCATCTCCTTGCTTACCTCGGTCACGACAATGTACTCGGCCTCTGTCGTTGAAAGTGTCACACACTTCTGCAATTTTGATTGCCAAGAGACTGCTCCTCCAGCAAATCTCATCAAATATCCAGTCGTTGACTTCCTCGAGTCGGAATCTCCCCTAAATCGGCATCCGAGTAGCCTTGCAGCTCGGCTTCACCTTCTCCAAATCGGAGGCAAAAATCGGATGTACCTTTCAAGTACCTGAAGATCCATTTCACTGCTTCCCAGTGCTCTCTGCAAGGGTCTGAAAGAAACCGGCTCACCATTCCAATTGCAAACGCCAGGTCGGGTCTTGTGCAAACCATTGCATACATCAAACTTCCGACGGCGGATTGGTACGGGATCTTTAGCATCTCTTCTCTATCTTCATCAGATCTCGAACACTGCCTTTTACTCAGCTTCATGTGTCCGGCTAAGGGGGTGCTAACTGTCTTGGCCTTGTCCATGTTGAATCTCTTCAAGATCTTCTCAACATACTTCTCTTGACTTAGCCACAGTAGTTTCTTCGTTCTATCCCGGATGATCTTCATTCCGAGAATCTGTGTTGCAGGGCCGAGGTCCTTCATAGTGAAGGATGAGCTCAATGCCTTCTTCAAGGCGGCAATCTTCTCTTTGCTTTGCCCTACAATCAGCATATCGTCAACATATAACAGAAGGATCAGAAAGTCTCCGTTCTCATACCTCTTCACAAATACACAGTGGTCGGCCTCCGTCTTCATGAACTTATGTTCTGTCATGAAGGAATCAAACTTCTTGTACCACTGCCGAGGTGCTTGCTTCAAGCCATAGAGACTTTTCTTCAATCAGCATACCATGCCGTCGCATCCTGGAGCTCGGAACCCTTCAGGTTGCTTCATATATATCTCCTCCTCCACCTTACCGTGAAGAAATGTCGTCTTCACGTCCATCTGCTCTACCTCCAGATCCATTGTTGTTGCCATAGCTAACACTGTCCGGATTGAGGTCATCTTCACAACAGGAGAAAAAATCTCATCAAAATCAATCCCCTTCTTCTGATTGCAGCCTTTCACTACAATTCGGGCTTTGTATCTCGGCTTCTTGCCGTTCTCCTCCTGTTTGATCTTATACACCCACTTGTTCTTCAGAGCTCGCCTCCCCTTAGGTAGCTCGGTCAGCTCATATGTCTGATTATCATGCAAGGATCTCATCTCATCCTGCATGGCCTTCTCCCATTCATCACTCTCTGGACTCTCCACCGCCTCATCATAACTCTGAGGTTCACCATCTTCAGCAATTACGGCATATTCATCTGGTAGGTACCTTGCAGAAGGTCTTTTTTCTCTAATGGGGTATCTCGGTTGTTCTTCCTCAGCCTCATTAGAATCTGATTCTTCATCTTCATCTCGGATCCCGACATCATCATCATCTTCATCGCCTCCAGCGATCTCTTCACTGGTTTCTCCCCATGCTTCAGCATTCTCACGAGGGACGAGTTCTTCACTTCGGACAGTAACCTGGACTTGGGGCTTCGAGATGTCATGAATGGTTTCATCCTCATGAAACACTACATCTCGGCTTCTCACAATCTTCTTGTTGATTGGATCCCACAGTCTGAAACCAAACTCGATTTTCGGCGAACCCAGGTATATGCATTCTTTCGTCTTCGCATCTAGCTTCGCCCTCTAATCATTAGGGACATGCACGAAGGCCCGTCATCCGAACACTCTCAGGTGATCATAGGTCGCTCTCCGACCTGTCCAGACTTCTTCTGGAATCTCTCCTTCCAGCAGCCGTGATGGTGAAAGATTTATCAAATCAACCGTTGTTCTGACTGCCTCTCCCCAGTATGCTTTCGACAAGCCGGTGTTGGATAACATACATCGGACTTTCTCCTCAATAGTCCTGTTCATCCTCTCAGTGAGTCCATTCAGCTGAGGTGTCTTGAGGGACGTCCTTTCAAATCTGATCCCGACTTCCCTACAGTAAGCTTCCAAGGGACCACGATACTCACCATCATTATCTGATCTGACCACCTTCAACCTCTTTCCAGTCTCCCTTTCCACCATTGCGTGGAATTCCTTAAACGACTGGAGAACCTGGTCCTTGGTCTTCAACGGGTAGACCTACACTTTGCGGGAGTGGTCATTAATGAAAGAGATAAAATACTGCGCTCCTCCAATCGATCTCTCCGACATGGAGCAAACGTCAGTGTGGACGAGGTCAAGTATGCACCTCCGTCTCCTGGGCTGATCCGGTCTCACAAATGAAACCCGGTGCTGTTTCCAGCTAGGCAGTGCGAGCAACTCTCCAGCACTTGACCCTTCAACCCGGTCAATAGCTCTTTCTTCTCCAAGATCTCAAGCCCTCTCTCACTCATGTGGCCGAGACGCTTGTGACACAACTCCAGGCTTGATCCATCAAAGACAGTGTTGGCATCATCGCCAATCATCCTTCCTTGCATCACATAGAAGGAGCCTTCCTTCTTTCCACGGGCTATCACCAAGCTTCCCTTGGATAGCTTCCATCTACAGCCCTCAAAGCCATTCACTAACCCGACGTTGTCCAGCTTTCCCACTGAGATTAGATTCAACCGCATGTCAGGTACATGCCTCACATCTTTCAACACAATTCGGCACCCTACTTCCAAGGTCAGGGTCACATCGTCGACACCAACAATCTTGCTGGTCACCTGATTTCCCATCTTCACAGCTCCAAACTCTCCACTCGTATACGAGGAGAAAAACCTTCTGTGAGGGGTCACATGGAAAGAAGCATCCGAATCAACTATCCAGGCACAATCATCAAAAGCAACATTCACAAAATTCTCTCCGAGAAGAAATATCTCGGCCCCAACACTAGCTACCACCGCCTTGTGCTCTTCACCTCTTTCTTACCCTGGTCTGACTTCACAGACCCACTCTACTCATCTCTCTGAAGAGTCCAACAGTCTGTCTTCTTGTGTCCGGGCTTTCCGCAGTAAAAGCACTTCAGTTCACTCTTCGGTCTTGACCGGTCTCGGGACCTATCCCGTCTCTCACGACCTCGGTTCTTCCCACGAACCCGGAAGTCGGACTTACTCCTCTCAGCAACGATGGCATCACCCGTGCTGTTCACACCTCGTTCTCTTCTCCTGGCTTCTTCATTCAAGAGACTGTCTGTCACGGCATCCATCGTCAATTTTCCTTCTGGAACCGAGTTGCTCAATGTTACTACCAAAGTATCCCAACTTTCCGGTAGCGAACTCAGCAACAGCAAAGCCTGCATCTCGTCATCAATCTTCATGTTGGCTTTGGACAGTTGATTCACAATCCCTTTGTAGGTGTTGAAGTGCTCAATCATACTCATATCGTCCTTGTATTCTAGCTTCACAAGCCGGCGAACCAGGTGTGCTTTGTTCCTGGGAGTCTTCTTCTGAATCATGGATTCTAACTTGTTCCACAATTCGTACGCATTCGTGAACTCGGACACGTGCTCAAAGAGGCTTTTGTCAATGTATTTCCTGATCGTGGCCACGGCCTTCCGACTCAGGATCTCCCAATCCTTGTCCGACTTCCCAGTCGGCTTTTCTTCAAGAACAATGGGATCATATAAATCCTTGCAGATAAGATGATCCTTCATCATCGACCTCCAATAATTGAAGTTATCTGCGGTCAACTTGAACATATCTCCGTCGTGAGTTATGCCACTGGTCTCCATCTCTACTCCTTCAGAACCCTCGAACCTGGGCTCTGATACCACTGTTGGGTAATCTCGGACCCTCAAATATCAAATTGAATGCGGAAGCGGAAATCAAAAGAGGAGCGAGAGAGACAATCAGAATTTGTTTTACATGAGAAAACCTTCCTCAATGTGAGAAAAGAAAAACTCACGTGGCCTAGTCCAGTATCAAAATCCACTATAACAAATATGGGTTACAATGAATCAAAAACACACCAAAGTGGTGGTACACTCAACCTCTCCAACAATGGTGGTCACTCAAACGAAACCTAGAGTGTTTCACTCAAACTCTCTAAGAATCTCTCAAATATGCAAGCACATAGGCTTGTTCAAATATGACACTCAAGACTGTCACTTGAGGCTCTCAAATTTCTGTGTGTTTTGCCTTCACCCTTACTTATTTATTTATATTATAGGATGAAATGGGTTAGGCCTAAGCCATCAAATCAAACAAGATTATATCTTATCAAATAAAAGATATCTAATAAAGATTATATCTTATCAAATAAAAGAAATCTATCAACTAAAAACGAAAATTATCCAACACTCAACAATACGCCCTATAACAATGTCACCAACCGCAGGTTTATATCTACGAGTTATTACATTATTCCGTTAACGAAGATAATAACAGAAAAAAAAGGTTGAGTAGTTAAGAAGGAAGATTTACCTGGAGCGTAACGCGCGAACATAGACAAGTTTGTTGACACACTTTACAACGCTGTAGAGAGTGGCGACGACTACGCCGTTGAGGTCGGCGGTTCCGTGACCCTTGAGGACGCCGTCTTCGTGGTTGACGTGGATGGAATCTGCGATGATCACCTAAGCATTGAAATTGACCTTCGTTGACAGAGACTCTAACTGTCCTAGAGCCTTCTGAAGACGAAACTTCTGCGTTTGGCATCGAAATATATAATAGAATCACAATATTATTATAATAAAGGGTGTGAAAATCATATAACAACGAAATGATACCAGTACATTTTATTCAACAAAATTATACTTCTATGAGAAAAATAATTCTGAAATAAAAAAAATTCAGCCCCTTAAGAGAATTTGCATGAGGCAAATAGTAATTTACCCGGTATTATTATATCTATCTATCTATCTATTATATCTACTATATTATATATTATTATTATTATATAATCATTAATTATTAAAATATTTATCTTAAAAAGTTATTAAAAGATTTTAATTACATTAAGCAGAGTTAAAAATCAGTTTCAGAGTTCTGTGTTGTTGGGCGTTATCCTCAGCCTTCGGTTACGGGCTATTTGTTAGTTGCTGGTTAGTGGTTACCCCACGCGCACTCTACCTGATTCATTCCTATCTCATGTTTAAAAATTCACAAAATATTCTAATCTTTCTGTCTCTGCATTCCTCATGAATTTCTTCACTTCCGTTTTCTCCGACAATGCGCGCCAAACCGAATCACAAGACGAAGAAGAAGCGACTCGCGATTCCGAGGACCGATCAGATTCCCCCGCCAGCGACGGCGGCCCGTGGGAATTCAGCGGCCTATGGAAAACCCTAAGCGAGAAATCAGAATCCATCATCGACACCTACCGTCGCGACCTGCAGGAATTCGGCACCGGTTTGAAGAAGGAGATTGAGGTTGCTCACGGTTCCCTCGAGACGGTGGGCCACGTCATCGACCAGTTCGGAAACACAGTCGTCAAAGGCACCGTTCGTATCACATCATATCTCGATTCCGATAATAATATCAGAAACAACAACCCCGGCGGCACCGAAGAAAAAAAGAGCTTCAATTCGAAGCGCTATTATAGTAGGTTTGACGCACAGGTTCGTGCAATTCAGGGTGACGTTAGCACCTACACCGAAGTGCCTGAGGATTCGGATGAGTATAATAATTGGAAATCATGGTTTTCGTTGGAAGGGAAGAGTGATGAAATTGAGGATTTTTTAAAAGAGAATGAGGCTATGGAGAGTGTTTTCAAGAGGGTTGTCCCCAGTGTTGTTGACCGTGACACGTATTGGAGTAGGTATTATTATAGAGTTTATAGGCTCAAGAAAGCTGAGGATGTGAGGGCGAGGCTCGTGAAGAGAATGTCGAGGGAAGAGGAGGTGTTGAGTTGGGATGTTGAAGATGATGATGATGATGGGGATGTGGGTGGTGATGAGAATAAGGGGAAAGAGGGAGATTCTGAGTTGCATGGTGATGGAACAAAGAAATTGAATGTGGAAGAGATGCATAAGTCTGGTGAGGAGGGGTCTAAGGAAGAAAAGAGAGGTGATTTATTGCAAAGCAAGGGAGATGAGTCTGTTGAAGAATCAACGGTTGACAAGAACAAAGAGGTTGTTGAGAAGATGGGTGATGCAAGTAAGAAAACTATCAATGAAGATGATGAGAGGAAAGATTCTGGTGTGGATTCTGGTAAGAAAGTGATAATGGAAAGTAAAGTTGATGATGGAAAAGATTCATTGGTTGCAAATAAGCACTCGGGGAACAAGAAGGAGGAGGAGGAGGATCTTGAGTGGGATGAAATTGAGGATCTTAGTAGAATTGATGAAGAGAAGGAAGCTTGGACGGGTAGCCCTACCAAAGTTGATTTGCGCAAGCGCCTCAGTGCTGCTCAAGAGCAAGAAGAAGAAGAAGAAGACTTGAGTTGGGGCATTGAAGATGATGATGAACATGCTAAGGCATGAGATATGAGCTTCACTTTCATAAGATTTATGCATGTAAGTGTGGTTTTCATAACAGAAACTAGCATTCTCTTTTTGTTTTTATATTTGTGTAAATTTCTTAGAAGTCTCATTCTTCCACATTTTAAATGTATGAAAAACAACTATTTTAATTGATATATCCCTTCTCTTTACTTTTTAACAAATGTTTTGGATATACTTCAAAATATGGTGACCGCAACAAAATCCGTCCGTTTGGAAATCAATTGGACATAGCTCCTTCACGTGGGTCCTTCTACTCTCTGTTCCATTTACATGTAGTACCTAAGTAGTTTCGAGGTTTGACTAGTCATTTCACAGTATTGAATAATGGTTGAGTTTCTTTAAACTTAAAAAAACAAAAAGTAGTTTAAAAAAATAATTTTAAAATAAGTATTTTTTATGAAAACATTTTTTAAGAAATAGATAAGATTTGTTTTTTTAAAATAAAATGAAAAACTATTTTTTTAATCAGAAACAAGTTAGATAAATACACTAAAAACACATAAAATTATTTATTTTATTAAAATAAATTTAAACAAACTGACCAAAAAATCAAATGTAGAAAATTGATATCGAAAAATAGTATAACATATGATGTTATCAATGTATCCCTTACTTGATTTCTAATATAAAAAAAAAAAAATTGATTTCTTAACCATTAGTCCTAGCGAAACTATTTGTTCTATGAAGTGTTTTTCTTTAACAATGACATGAGGCTATGGTATACTTCTTCATTGTATTGCTTCAAATAATAGAAAAATTCACCAAAATAACTCATATATCTGATGCATACAGCATATAGATGTGCAGATTTAGTAGTGTGGGTTCATTTACTCCAGAAATATATATTCTTGTAAATTTTAGAAAGATAATATATTAATTCTGAGTAAGAACTTTCAGAAAGATGCTAAATAATTTGAAATGTCGAGGATAAGAGTACTGCAGAGTAAAATCTTCACCGGAAGCATTTAGAGCAATCCTTTTTATTTCAGTAGAAACTGTTATTAACAGTTAATTATCAAGGGACACTTGCCTTGTCTAAAGTGAGCAAAAGTATAAAGACAAAATGTAAAAGTATGATTACTGTTGAAGTTAGTTAAGATTATAAGTTACTTTAATTCAAATTAACGATAAATACATTAGAGATGGGTACTTATTATCTGTACAAGTCTTTAAAGTCAAAATATTTCACTATAAAGATTAACCCTCCTATATCATAATGGCAAATTAAGTAGACGATCATAACCCTGCATCCTCATAATAATTCGATTTTACGGTGTTCTGTAGAGGAAAAGGAAAAAACAGAATCCATCAAGAGGAGATCATGCACACAAGAGGGAGGAATGTGTACTACCTTCCCCTCCCATTCTCTATTAATATTGCTTTCCATATCCTGAACCACTTTTAATACTCGTGTCTTGAAGCAGCTTCAACAGCCAGTAGACAGCAGACTCAAATTAAACCTCTAAATGAAAATATAAATGACCATTCTTATAAAATTCTATCGGTAATATAATTCACATTCTTCAAATTTGTAAGCAAGACTTCTCCAAATCCCTGAAGCTGATAGGAACCCACGATAAACTATTGTGAATACTAGATTCTAAGTTATCTATCCAAAAAGCAAGTAAAAGGGGAAATGTGAGAGAAAAAATTGAATTTAACAAACTCTTCTAGCAACCCCTGTGCCCGTTTGTACAACAAAATAAATACTCCACAGTCCAGATCAAATAACCGAGGCATGGAAGCCACCTTTTCTTGATTAACATCTCTTTAAACCCATGGCGGCTTTGAGACTAAAATCATACCTATCTATCCTTCAACAGCAATGCTGGGTTCAGAAGTGGACTCTCCCATGTGTGATTCAACTGGGGAGGGTAATTCCATAAGGCGTCCTTTTTGAGCACGCGGTGGAAGATGCCTTGCATGTTTTCTGGATGCTCCCTTCCAAGGCAAGAAAACCCCAGTACCACCTCGAGGAAGTTTGTGAGTATTTGCTGCCATAGGGCGCATAGGGGTTAGCATGACCATTGGAGTACTAAGTAATCCCCACGGGGGCATCATATCCATAGCCCCATAGCCATTTAGAGGTCCGTTTGGCAAAGTATAAGGGCTAGCATTGCTTGGTTGCCAAAGAGTCATCGCAGTTGTCATGGTAGGAGTTGGTGATTGGCATTGATTGGAGTCTGGTCTCACTCTAAAGAAGGTGATGCTCACCCTTCTGTTAGGGGATGGACACATTACGTACCTTGCCATGTCAGCACTGTTTCCTCTCATCACTAAAAGAGACCTGCATTGCGTTTCAACATCTAATCACGTATTGTAAAATACTACAATGTTATGGACCAAAAGAAAGCAATTGAAGAAATGTAAAACAAGTAATAATAATAAGGCTTGAGTTACATGCCAATCCTATCAGGATATATTGAGCAGCCCCTGTCACTATATCCATAATTCCATATCTAACATTCCTTAAGAACATCTCAGAAGCTTTCAGACCTTTAACGTAGAATTTAATACTTATTCAAGAAGGAGAACTTAGCCACTTCAAATACATAATATACTATACGAATGAGAAAGGGAAATATGTGGAAAAGTGAGCTTTTCCGGGATCAGAGTGGAACTTCTAAAGGGATAATGATGAAAAATTAAAACTAGGTGTCACTTCTAAAGTTGCATAGCTTATTATTCATTTACGTGCTGTCAAATAAATGTTGAAGGTATTCTGCCTTGGTATCCAGAAATATGACAAGAATATTAAAAATAAATAAATGGGGGATTAGAACCACCACTAAAGAGTGTAAGTTGTTTAATATATACCCCTCCTTCAATGAGAGCATGAGTGGCCCCTTGTAGTTCCCATCATTTTCACTCGTAAGGATACGCCCAAAAGCCATAGTTGATTCAGAGAGAAGAAGGGTGGATAGAGGTTGGTCCAAATGCGGTGGTTTCAGGAATGGCTGAGAAAATTCCCCCTACAAATTATAAAATTGTAGGTTACTCCCTTGTAGAAATGAATGCTTATAGTACCTTTGAGAGATCAGACTAACACACGATAAGGAAAGTGATTAGGAAAACACGAAATGCTTACCTCTTCAAAAAAGTTGATTATACAACCATTTGGCCTTTTGTACTCTGGAATTAATTTCCATTGAATAAGGTGATCAATAACATCATGAAGAAATGCTGGCATCGGCTCTATGTTGTCTGTAAACAAAAAAGGAAAACAAGCTGAATTACTGTCTTTATAATTTAGATTGATTTTTAATATATCAGATTAGAAGAACCAAATTACAGTTTTGTTAAGGTGGAGAAACACTGTCAAATTATCAAATCTTCCTTTAATAAT
Source organism: Glycine tomentella (assembly GCA_007407185.1). Classification (NCBI taxonomy): domain Eukaryota; kingdom Viridiplantae; phylum Streptophyta; class Magnoliopsida; order Fabales; family Fabaceae; genus Glycine; species Glycine tomentella. The sequence goes on from PYAF01002381.1 coordinate 217,311, forward strand.
TTCTTCTTACTTTTGGTATCGTCCTTTCTCTGTCCAAATATCGGAACACCCAACTGAATCAGCTCTCTCTTGTTTCCCTTCATCTGTTTGTTGAATAGTATAAAAGTTTCACCTACATTGATTCAAGAGATTAGTTTAGAACGTAAAATACTATATACAACAGAACAACTTGCTTTAAATGTGTTAAGTCTGTCTTGTGATTAAACAAGAAAAAATTACAATAAAGACATACGACCACAACTGTGTTAAGAACGATAATAATCAGTCCAAAAACTCTTGACCTATTATTATGGATAACATAGAACCTGATCTTGATTTATTAAATAAATTGAAAGAAATTTGCTGCCATTGTATAAGTCCTTAGTAAAACTATAAACAGCTTCCATTTGCTTGATATTTCATTGTGGTTGAGGATGACCAAGATGATTAGAAACCTAAAAATTAGCATGATACAAAGTAATTGAAAGTGCAGGAAATAACGAGTTAATGGTGACTTACCTGAGAGCTCCCCGTTCTGGCCAGCAGCATGAATCTCATTCACAAAATCAGTCAGCTTGCAGATTTCTGATTCAGAGAAAACATCCTCATACAACTTTAATCCTTTCACGACATTCACCTGCTAATTGCAATCATCTGTCATTCAGCAATATCCAGCTACTTCTTATTACAAAAACTAGTGATACCAGCTCTATGAATCCATGCTTCTTTATTAAAAACAATTTATTGACTATTGAGGTTGTAAACAAAAGAACTTGCCATGTGCCCCTTCACGGACTCCTTTGCTGTGAAACCCTTAGTCAGCTTTATCTGTGAAGAACGTCCTTCACATTCTTCATGATTGGAACATATATTGTTGTTCATCACACTGGGTTGCATTTCCTGAGATCCTGCACACCAGACCAAAGAAAATCCATGCAACCTTCAGCACTCAACAAAAAGGGGGGATGGATTTGACTTATCATATTAAAGTGCAACACATTTTAGCCCAAATTCAACATATATTTTCACCAGTATAGTTGATAGCTAAGATTCATTATACGCATCTTTGGTTGCATGGTTAGTTTAACTTCAAGCCTTTGGTTATCCTGTAAAGTGATGGTTAACGGAGAGTAGTAGAGATATTTCAACAAGGGTAAGCAATAAACCAACCCCAAACATTATCATGGTCACCATTAGCTAAGTAAGATTGATAAATTGAAATTTCATCATTTAACAATTGTTTTTGCTGTGTGATTATTGAGAAACATTTGTCGCCTTCCAACATAGTAACCATGCGTTAGTCCTCCCCCAAGCATAACCAATACCAATGTACCCCCAAGCACAAAGTACGGTTTATAGTGACAAAATGCGCTGGCCATTGGAACAAACAAAAGTTCGATGACCTGTCCCCAGTAAGGGTATGAACTCAACTGGCTGCTCAAACATGCTTTGTTCTTTTCAGAACAAAATAAAAAGAGTAATAATACACCTATAACAAATTCTTACATTACTTTTTATTAAAAAAAAAAATTCTTTTACGTATCTCTGTCACATTATTCATCTTTTCTCACATATTTCATTCTATCTCTTGCACCATATTTAAATGAAGAATCAAATAGGCAAGAAACAAAAAGAATAAGAGAGAAAAAAAAGATATAAATTGAATAAAAAAGAAGTATTATTTAAATAGATAGAAATAAAAAAAAGTGAATAACACTTAAATGAGAAAGGGTATAAAAAATATTATACTGACTAAAAAATTGAATTTAACCCAAAAATTTATTTATTTCTTCAAATAAAAATATTTATTATTGTTTTAAAAAATTTAAGTTATAAATAATTTATTTAAATTTTATAAAAATCCAAACAAAGGAAATAGATAATAAACTTCTTCTCTCCCATTTCACAGCACTAAAGAAGAAGAAAAAAATTCATCCAAAAAAACCTTTATAATTTTTCTTCTTACATATATAGTTAATTTTTTATATATATTTTAATGTAAAAGTGTCTTTTGATGCACATTCAAAACATGTAACCAAACTAGTTTGGTGTATGGACCCTCACTAGCCTCTTCAATCAAATTTTCTCAACAACAAAAAGAGGACCATTAAATTATGATTAACCAAGGAGCTAAAGTATTAAAAAAAGATGATGACCGGAGGAAACTTTGACCGGAAGGATCCAGGTCCATAAGCAATCATGCACTAGGAATTATTGTAAAAGCATTATTAGTACTCCTAAACAGAATATGTTTTGTTTTCCTTTTCTATTTTTTTTTTTCATTATTAGTACTCTCTATTTTGGGTATTTTCCTAAATCCTTAGAGTCTAAGACCCTAACCCATAATTGAAGTCCATTCATAGGATCCTCCACCCAAGCATGAGTAGACAGAGTTGACCCGCCAAATTGGACCCATCAAGGAAACTCAACAACACTGAATACCACACCAGGGTGTTTCATGGGGCATAGCACCTAATATGTCAAAAGCTCAACTACCCACCCATTCAAGCCCCCGAACCCGCACGTGGTACGATACCATTAGATGGAACCACTCACGTGACGTCAAAACAAGATCATTATGCAACCGGCTCGTAGTATCGTTCACTTCAGCCGACTGTAGTAGTAATAAGAATAAAAAAAAAGCACACATCTCTAGATGTCTCCCCTATCAACGTTGTGGTATTCGCCCCTGCCACCATGCTCCCAACTAACCGTAACACCAAAGGTACCCAGACCGTATTCAGAAAATATGGTCCCACCCAAAACAACAAACTCAGAAAATAAGGAAAATGTTTCCATGGATGGAAAATGATAAGAAAAAGCCAAAGAATGTATTAAAGTAAGAAATCTCTATTATTTTTTATCTTGAAAAAAACATTGTTATTTTTTCCATACTAGTTGGGGACTTAGGTTTTCAATAAAATATTAAATATTCTATTAACGTAATAGAATCAATTCAGAGATGTGAAAGAATAAATAATGAATAATAAGAATAATTTAGTAAACTTGTTTACTCATTAAATTATTTATTAATTTTCTTAGTTCTCGTCAAAAAAACATTAAATGACACTTTTTAACAATAAGTGAAATAATTAAGGAATTAATTAATAGAAAAATATTTAAAAACACTCGGTATGATAATTGAAAATTATGATGAAACCATATTAATAATAATTTTTATATTTCTTTGTTATTTTTAAGATAAATTTTATTATGTATATATATAAGATAAAAAAAATAACAGATAAATTTTTTACATTTTTTAAGAATCAGATATGTTTTTTCATGGTATTAGATATCATATCCACTTTTTATCAAGTAATGAAACTAATTCAGGTTAATTTTTGCATTTCTGCATTCTTTACTTTACAAATCGTATGACAGGAAGGGGAAAAAATAACTATTTTAGTGTATAATAGATATAAAAGAAAATATTCAATTTCCATGCACTGTTTTATTATCTATATGATAATATCTTAATTGACGATAGTGTAAAAAATAATTCTAGAAGAAAAAATGTAATAAAAACTAATATGAAAAAAATAAGAATTCAAAATCAAAAGGTAATATAATGAAAATAAATTATCCGACATGTTCTCTGCGTGACATTGGTTTAATAATATCTATTTATCCAAAAATCAAAAGTTACAAAAACATTTTAAAAAGAAGGAGGGGAAAAGTGAGAAAAAAAACCCTATTGGCGATGATTTTGAAAATTAATTGGAAAATAAAGGCATCAAAACGTTGAACGACGTCTGCGGTCTACCATTGCGCAACCGAAAATTGACTTCAATATATAAACTATTTTGGAAACTAATTTTCATGCCAAATAGGCAAATATTCTTTGGTTAGTTTTCTTCGCCACACACAGCAGGGAACGAAAATAATTTTTTTTATATATATAAATATAATTGTTTTATGAAAAAGTGGTGAAAAAGAAATATAAAAGCAGAAAACCAAAAAGTTTGCTCCTATGAAGAGACACAAAAAAGTTTTCACCCTTCGTGATTAAAAAAACACAAGTAGTAACTTCGAATAATCTAAAAATTAATCTGTGTTATCTCCTATCTCGCTTTAAGAATGAAAAAATAATTATAAACCATTGAGAAACGATTCAATTCTCCGGCAACAGGTGGAAGATGAAACGTGAAAGAGTATCATAAAATATCAAAGACAATATTAATCGAAGGTAAATAGTTAATAGCATTGAATAGAAAGAAAACAAAATTAAAAAGATTAAAGGAGATCACTGTGGAATTGATTATTATTACCTGAATCAGTAATTTCACTGTCCGGCGAATCATACACTGGCGCGGCATCGTCGTCACCACCGTCGTTTACGCCATTCTCCACCGCTTGCTTCTCCAAATTCCGTTCCCCGTCGAAGCTGCTCTCGCTTTTCTTCGTGGCTTCGGTCTCCATTTTCTTCTCGGCGACTCTGCGGAGCTCGAGAGTGACGTCGGCGATGGAGTGATACGTCTGCATCTGGATGACAGGGATCCAGTTGAGGCGGCGGCGGTGGATGGCGGCGAAGGTGGCGTCGTAGTCGGAGGATGCGGCGGCGAGGTGGGCGAGGTGGCCGCAGAGGGCGTCGATGATGGCGTTGGCGGCGGCGAACTCGCCGCGGAACCAGGAGAGAATGGCATCCTTGGCGAAGGAGTCGGAGACGAAAAACGGCGACGGCGCCACTATTGCCGGTGGTGGATCGGTCCGCGATGCTGGGACAGCCGCCATGGCTTTAGGAAAAATGGTTCAAAACAAACAGAGACACACAGAACACAACACAACACAGAGAGAGAACGAGAGAGAAGAAAAATAAAACAGGGTTTGATAATTTGTTATTATTGTTGCAATGAAAAGGGTTTTGATTTTTAGTTAGAGAGAAAGAAGAATTGAGTGAGTCACATGAGATGCAGTGCAGGGGAGAGGGGGGTTTAAAGAGGAGTGGGATTTATTGTCCCTCTCTTGTTCTGTTTTTCTGTGGTATGCCAAATCCGTACACTCGAGACCTCCCTTCCTTGTAACGTGGCACAATCACACCACACTTTCATGTGCCTGGCTTAAAATGCTACGTAAAGGTAAAAGCTAGTAAAAATATAATTATTCTTTTTTACTATATATGGATAATAATTAACAGTGTTTTAATTAAGTTTAATTCCGATTATTTATTTTAATTGTATGATCAAAACTTTTTTGTTTTTAAGATTCTCGTTTCTTTTTTATTGCTACACATTATTGTTTCATGAGTCGGGCATTATTTTAATAGCTAATCATCTAGTGGGTAGTATGAAATTATTTTAGTTTAATTAGTGATTTTAAGTTGTAGAAAATATAATTTGTTTGTATGGTCTGAGATTAATAAGATCTTGTAAGCTTTACAGAGGAGACATTTTTTTAGAGACAGTGATGCTTAAGTTAGTGATTAGCATAATAACTACATATCTGCACTAAAGAATAAACAAAGTTTTCATATCTAGTGAATGTTGCAGTTAAGGTATATTTTTTAATGATGCTTAAGTTAGTGTTGAATCTAGTAACTACATGTTTGCATTAAAGAATAAACAAAATGTGTATATATGGTAAATTTTGTTGTAACTCTTTTCATTGCAGATCAATTGAGATTGACTACTTAGTCCCTTCGTGTTTATGCATTCAAAACTGCAAAACTATATATTCATTCGATGTTAAGTTGATCGAGTTGCCCCTTCTGCAATACTCACTCATTATTTAACTGACCTTAAGTAGTCGATTATAATATGCACTCTATCGAACATGGGACAAAGTCCCCAAACATGATCTAGATATAACCATCCACGATGTACACCTGGGAATCTTTGGGTAACGACTAGGACAAATACGGAAAACTACCTCAGAGATATTAGTATTGTTCAGATTAGATATAAAACCATATAACCCCCAACATTTGACCTAGAAAGGGGATTACACTTCACACTTAATGTTTTTGGACTAGGTCTCATACTTTCTTAGGTATGATCTAGCTACAATAATAATTGCAATGAGGGTATTTATAGGAGGGGTTGGGGGTAACGTCTTTGGTGGTCTTACAACAAGAATTCAATTGCAAATCACGTAAAATACCACTTGTGCACAATGTGCATGCTTATGATAATATAGTATTGTGTGGTCTTAAGAATTGAATGTCAAGTGGCTTCTAACTTAAAGATTGGTGCTTGAGGGTATAAATCGAGCACAAAATTGACATTGAGGGAGCAAATATTAAAAAAAAAAAAATCAATAACTCTTCTAATCACGTTAACCTAGAGCATGAACTATATCAAAATCGTAAGCAGTGAAATTGTAAACCTAGGTGTCTCTTTTGATACTTGTTGTTGTTGTTGTTGCATAAGATGCTAATAATAATTAGTGAAGTTCATCGTCTTGGTCGCATAGGATGCCAACAATGGTGACGATTGATATGTGAACCAATGTTGGCTTTACGGACTTTGTCGTCAATGGGTTAGAAGATAGGGATATGTATAAGGATCCAATTGATGAGTATTGACTACCTTTCTTTTTTTTTACATGCAATGTCATTTTGTTATTGGATGTGCATGGTAGTGTCATTTTGAGTGTGTGTCTATCTAAGATTTAGTCAAATTAAATAAATAATTTTAACTCATAAACTTTTTTATCCTTAAGAAAATTAGAAAGTCTAATAAATTATTTTACAATATTTATTATTTATTGACTAAAAAACTGTTAAAAATTTAAGGTAATTTTTTGTATCAAAAATATTGCAAATAATCTGAAAGAGTCTTATTAAAAAAAGTCAAAATAAACTTTCTACAAAAGTTCTTATAGAAGGACCGGAAATACTACTATTAAACATTCATGTACATTAAAATAAAAAAATTGTTAAGATGCTTAAAAATAACATTTAAAAAGCATGGATATACTCAATATTACACAGCATATGTTAAGGTAATTAAGTTTCGGTTTTGATCCATTAAATTTTATTTTAGCTTTTTTTGGTATATTAAATTTAAAAAAAAAATATTTTGAGTCTTTGTATTTTTTAAATATATTATCTTGATACATTTTTTAGTTTTTCGACTAAAACATAACTTATAAATTTTTTAAATTTTAAAATAATTAATTTAAAATAATGAGGATTAAAAACCTTCACTATTGTTTTTAATTTTTATTTAAATAAACAATGTGAGAGGTAATTAACATATGTTAAGGTAGTTAAGATTATCTTAAAATATTTATTATAATACAAGTAGTCTGAGAGGTAAATCTTATGTAATTGAGTAGAAAAATTTTAGAGATTTTTTTATTTATTTTAATTCATAAAATTATATAACTAAATTTTAATGTGGTTGATAGTGCAAATGTTTTAAGAGGTTTGAATCCCAAAGGATGCACAATCCACTTGTTTAAGGATGACAAAATGGGTCAAGTCAGGCGTGCCAGTCCGTTATTCCGTTGTCAATTTGGCATGGCGGGATGAAGATCTTGGCCTAGTAGTTCGTTGTGGCCCGTCTCGCCAATCCGCTAGGGCAAAGGTGAGATATATGTATGCATAACAATTATCACGTGTGGTGTGACGACGATGGTGGTTGCAAATATTATTTATGAGAAGATTGCACTCAGTGCTAATTTAGGGATCGTGCATGTGACGAGTGACAATGACACACGACAATAGTGGAGGCGCCTAGCATGCGACGGAGAGAGGCGTAGCTTGACATAGAAGATATTTTTTACCAATATCTAAGAAAATGAAACCTATATTTGTTAGAGAATGAAGATTGAAGATTAAAGAAGGTGAAGATTTACGATGATTTATTTATTTATAAGTAAAATAAAGATAGTGACAATTTTAAACTGTCACTATTTTAAATTAATTATTTTAAAATTTTAAAACACTAACAGAGTTAAATGTTTTAGATGAAAAAGTATAAAATAATATATTAAAAAAATATAAAAGATCAAAAATGAAAATTTTTAAATTTAATATACCAAAATGAAATTAAAATAAAATTTAATGGAAAAAAATGACATTAAGGTAAATGCTAATGATCAAATTGTATAAATGTTTCACAAAATCAATTTTTTCTTGTTTATTTAGTGTGCATTAATGCTTTTGTAGAATAAGTGAATAACAGTCTTTTGATTCCACAACTACTTTATTCTCCGTGATATACTGATCATCGTTCAGGTCCAAACATTACTCAATATACTCACAAGCAATTGGGACCGCTAAATTTTAGATTTTTGAACGTCAAACAAGCGGTGATTTATTACAAGTTTGGTCCCCAAAACGTAGGCAAAGAGATAGGAGCTTTAATTTGATTAGGATGTGTTCGGGATAGTTTATTTATTATCTATCTATAATTATTGTGTGCTATAGTAAATATGAAAAAATAGTTTATGAACAAACAATCCGTTTCTGATTTTACATGCAATTACAAATAAAGTGCATAATGAATCAGTTAAATTTTATAATAATTATTTAAAAAATTATATTAATAACGATTTTTATTTTTTTTCGGAATTACAACAATTTATGCATTTTTATTAACTAACTAAACTATACAGTACAATGATTTCTAATTGATGGACCTTAATCACTAAATTCTATAAATATTCATATAAATGTTTTAAAAAATAATATAAATATTTTATGATATGTCCATAAATTATTTTTATTTTATTTTATTAAATTATTTAAAACTGAATATGAAAATAATTAATTTTTTATATAAATAATTTTTATAT
>PYAF01002381.1:233687-244153 GCA_007407185.1 Glycine tomentella
ACTAGAAAGTGAGCCTATGATCTGCATAGTGAGGATAAAATTACTAAATTAAACAATCATTTACAATATATGAGGGAAAAAAGCACACCACGGGTGGAAGAAAAATTCATTTAGAGTTGACATCTGTCCTCATATGGACAGTTTTAACATATCTGTTTATTACTTGCCACTTATTAATATATTTACTTGTCTAAAAAATTCGAACACAAGAAATCATAGCACAATAAATTCAAACCCCGGAAAAAGAAATGCCAGCACAATAAATTCAAGTAACAAAATAGAAAGGGGGGAGGGGATGAAAAAATTAGACAGAGAATTTTAAAATAATCAATAAATAATGTTCACAGCTATATGTGTAGAATTTATACTAAATTCCAGAATTCAAACAGAAATTAATACAGATAAATGTTAAAGACCTCAACATAAGAAATGATTATAATCTTTTGAAAGCATTAATTCCAAATTATTTCCCTTAATATAGCCACTATCACGCTCTCCAACCTCAAATAAGCTATGCACGATAGAAGAAAATATCTTCTTGCAAAACCTGGTATGGCCTTATTTTTGAATCCACTCCACCCAACAAACACATTGAACAACATCATTTATTAATGATCAACATTCTTTGCCATGCTCCCTGGTTCAATGTTCACCATCTTTAACTCTTATACCCTTTTTTCAGTGAACTAGTCTTTCCAACATTTGATGTAGTAGATCTCATGTTCTTCTTAGAATGCTGAATAAAATCAGAAAATTGGTCTCTATGGTTTTCCATCTTGTTATTCTTATTCCCACTAGCTTCATCTGACACAGAGTGGCTCTGCCCCCTACCAACATTTGACACTGTTCTGATTCTGTGCCTAGCACGTTCAATGTACTCAGTGAAAGTGTCATTGATATCTACTACTGTTTTCTTACCTTGTTGCATTCCAAGACCATGCTGTTCCTTCAAAGGGCCTGTGGTACTTGTATCTTTGCCATTATTATGTTCACCTTTGAATACACCAACTCTTGATCCTTGAACATGCCATGGTTCAGGTTCAACCTTGGCAGATATTCCAACTTGAGGTGAAGCAACTTTTGATAGCTGGCCATGCACCATTGGAGTGGATGTGGGGATTGAGTTATCAAACTTGATGGGGATTTCTCCTTCACCTTTTCTATTCTTAGCCTTCATCATATTTTGAGGGAGGTGAGTGGAGGGTGTTAATGATGGAGGATTTGGATGAGTGGTGACAGGTCTAGGTTCTTGGTAGTAGTGTTTGATGCGATGATGAATGGCTCTGAAAGCAGGATTGGTTGCAAGTGCTTGACGGATTTTCCAGCATATAGAGGAGCGTGAGGTGGTGTTGTTTTCCATAGAAAGTGAAGGGTATGCTAATATGTTATGGTAGGCTCAAACTGGCTTATAGGCTTATACTCTAAGCTCAGAAGATTAGTAGTATTGGTTAAGTGCAGCATGCAATAGCTGCCAGAAGCTTGTTTTATAATACTGTTTTATATGTGTGTGTGACATTGAGAGATGTGAACATGACTTGGATAATTCCTTTTTTAATGAACAAATGTTAACAATTGAACCAGTGAACTTTTTTTTTTTCTCCATTAACCATCCAACTCACATTTTATGTCTGACTTGAATAACTAAAAGAAAACCAAAAAATCCTTTGAATTTTGATCATTCTCTTTTCTTTTTCTTTAACCATCCAACTCACCTTATATATCCGACTTGGATAACTAAAAAGAAACCAAAACATCCTTTGAATTTTGACCTTTGTAGGTGAAACCAGTTGAGAAAGAAGAAGCCATCTGAATAAGATTCCTAACAGCTATTATTGATAGAGCTTTATTTCTTCTCTTATTTTCTACGGGATGTGATGGCAAGGATCAATTCCTTCTCGAGTTCTCGTCCCTTACTACACTCGAAACTAGTAAAGTCACGTTATGACTTTTGTATGTCAAGCACTTAATTGTAGCCACATTTTGCTGATTAATTAGACTCGTTCGGGAAAGAAAAGAGAAAAAGGAAAGAAGCACGAGAGTTTTCAAAGTGGCACTTGGCATCGGATTCAACAAAGACCTTTAGTGCTATTGGAGAAATAAAAAAAGCTTAGGTTCAAATTGCAACGCATGAATCACATTTATGCGAGCTTTCCCACGTAATTAACGTGGTTCCACTGGTTTTGAGAGGGAAATAATCTTGGGTTTTTGGTGGAAAACAACTCACAATTATTGAAATTAAGCCCAGAGAATGTTAGTGTCCCTCATAACAAAATAACTCGACAAGGAATCCTTGATATAATATTGCTAGATTTTCTTTTGCTCTTCAATTGTTGAGCACAAAAGCCAATAACCCCAAGTCCTAATTTCTGTCCCGAAAAGACGAAAATTTGTCGAGTTTAAAGTTCGTTATAGTTTGCGTTTAAAAGTGGATACCATTACTTTATAATTAATAATAACTTTATGAAACGTGTAAAATTGATTGTGTGTAAAATTTGTTTAAGCTATCCCTATCCCCAATATATTGTTTGGTGTCACATTATTAATAGAAATTGTGATTACAGTAATAACTTTATGAAATGTCAGCATCTTCTAATGATACGACAACACAAGTTCTGCAGTTATGCATGCATGCATTATATAACACGAAATAGCTTTTACTAAAGTTAATGATGCTGCAATCCTAGCTAATTTCTAACTATATACAGATACATTTTAAAATTGCAAGCAGTTCTCATTAATGAATGGTATATTTGATTGTTTGTGGATAAACAACGGCTAATATTAATTTTTTAAGCGATCAGCGTTTCACAAAAATTAAATATGTTAATCATAAAATTATCCAAAATTTTAAATAACTAAAGAGAGATATTCAAGTTCTTTATCGATGGGAAAAACAAGGATATATATCTGGCAGCAAATGGAATATGCTGTGGCTCTAACTTGATCATATACGATTGGGGTGGGTCAGCGAATTGCTTAAAGAAACGAATATCAATCAATCAATTTGTCGTATCACCTCCGGAAAAGAGTCAAGTCATCCCGTGGAGCTCTAGAAAACAATGCAGTGATGCATCACCAATGAATATATATGATTGAAAATTTGGTTACCTTTTTATTTTCTAATAAATCTTTGTTAAATAATATACTTTTTTTTTTATAGATTAACATAAACTTAACACATATTTTGTTTTGTTAATCAATATTGTATTTTTTAATTTAAAAATAAAAATTTACCCTTAACTGTTTTTTTTTTCTCCCAACAGGTTAGTCTAAAGATAAGACTAAAATTATTATTAATTTTTATAAAGCAAAAATCATATATGTTGATAAAATATTTTTCTTATTTAAAATAACAAGATTTCTATCAAAATTTATTTTACGACTTATAAATCTCAATCTTAAACTTACCTTCGGAGATTAATATGAGAGGTTGATTTTCCTATTCTACATCCAGTCAAAGTTACTGTGTACGGTTCAAATAATAGTAGAAAATTAAACTGCGATGAAAGCGTTTAATTTTATTCCCTGTAAAAGATCGATAATATTTAATTCACTTCAATTAATCTGCATTTTGCTTGCCCAACTATATAATTATAAACTACTTTGGAGCTAATATGATCAAATTCACCTTTGTAATTAATAATAAACATTTGCTCCTTAAGATGCCAAAAGCATTAATGGTAGTAACACACATGAATCATCTTCTTGGTATTTCTTTTAAAGAACCGCATCTAACAGATAAGAGAAGAATAGTAGAGTGTTGATCAGAAAATTTTCAGAAAATATTATTGCAATCGTGAATCGTCTGAGTTCCATTGATACAGCCCGACTATTTATACTTGTTAAAAAACATATACTCATAGGAATAATAATTTCTCTCTCATTCATTCATTCACTTACTCATTTATACATCACCTTTTAAATGAAATGATGTATATTTATAATGTTAACAATTAGGAAACAATAATTCAAACTTCTTCTTATCTAGACTATTTTATTCCTATTTAAGAGAAATAATAATTCAAATTCAAATTCTATCTTCAATACTCCCCTCAAGTTGGTGCATGAATATTGGTCATATCCAACTTGTCAATTACTTCTTCAAACACTCTTTCGGCTTTTGTCAACAATAGATTCAAGAGGTGCTTGAGGATAATCCACATCAGGTGCTTCGGTTATGTGAGATAGAAAGAGAATTGAAATACGAGAAGAAATTCAAAATAATTGCATGTTCAGGTCAATAGATTTCAGGGCTGGTGTGTGAAGCATTCAGAACAGTGTAATGAGTTTCACATCAATAACCTTCAAATGAAATATGTGCATGGAGGCTTTAAAACTGAGGTACGAGAAGATTTCAAAACGGATTTGTGTTGTGCCGTTTGTGTTGATTTTGGAAAGAAGATTGAGATACGGGAAGAGATTCAGAACAATCACATGTTTTGGTCAATAGACTTCATGGTTGGTCTGTGAAAGATTCAAAACAGTGCAACGGGTTTCACATCAATAACCTTCAAATTGAATACGTGCATGGAGACTTCAAAACTGAGGTACCAGAATGATTTAAAACGGGTTTGTGGAAATTTTAGAACGAGTACATTGAGGCATCACAACGGTGCATCAATTCACTGTAGGAAGACTACGTCGAGGGAATGAAGGTTGTAATTTAGCGAGAAAATAGTGATTGACAATGCAATAAGGTGCGAAAGGATTCAAACCCGGACCGAACGCGAAGGTTATGTGAGGCAAAGAGGAAGTTCATGATAATAATAATCATAATTTATAGAGGAATCGAAGTAGGTGAAGGTTAAGGAGGAAAAATAAAAGTGAAATATAGCTACTGATACAGGAAAAAAAAAGAGATGTAATTTTGCGAACGTAAAGAAGAAAGATACTCTTGTGGTAACGGAAGAAACATGACTCTTATTCATGGAAGGGATGTCATGACTCTGATATCGTACCATATTAAAAAGCAGATATGTATAAATTGGAATAATAATATTTCTTTCATTCATTCATTCATTCACTTACTCACTCATACATCACCTCTTAAATGAGATATATTTATAATGTTAATAAATTCAACACAATATTAGAAAATAATAATTCAAACTTCTTCTATAGACTATTGTATTCTTATCTAAAAACAATAATTTAAATTCAAATTCTATCTTAACAAAACAATACTGATGCATTTAAGATTCCAATATTTCATGTATTCTTAATTTAATGCTGATTGCTGAATGAAGGAGATGTACTATCTGCATTATCTGTTGCCCTCGAAATAGACGATATATATAGTATTAGGGTGATATAAGCGGAAATATAAATCAACGTTAATCAATTAAAACCTCAATGTACATAAATCATCAAATATGCGATCATCCAATCCAAATTATTCCCCTCAGCTAAACATTTCATAGTATGTTTTAAATAGAAAAATTAAAAGAGTATCTGCTTATGCTTAGGAAGTCCACATTGCACTATATACTAAATACTAAACACTAAACAAATATTGGAAGTACCACACGTCAAGGTCACCGTTAACATTACTAATCCAGGCTAGCTCTTTGAGGCTCCACGGTTCATCAATTGTCACGGTATTTAGCAGGTGATGTGTGCCTTTTTTGCATTTTATTTATAACCACGACGACGCCGTATTTCTTTCAAGATGTAAGCAATAACATCCATAGCTATGAAAAGAGCACCAATTATTGCCAAACTCTTAGCTGCAAATTTTAGAAACCTAATAAGAACATTTCAGTCAGCTGCCAAAAAGAGACAAAAAGGTATACCAATCCAAAAACACGTAATATGCATGATGCATCTATCCATCAATAAATTAAACAACCTCTCACATCCCTCAAGATTTGCAATGAGCTGGTCGATTGTTTTTCGTGATTCTCCTAACACATAAAATGGCCCATTGTATGGTCGCTGAATTCTAATTAATGGTCCCAGTGTCATCTTTAGCAGCCTTTTAATTAGTACAGTTTAGAGATATTGAAAAAATTAAAGACCAAAATATGAATATTTAATGCTTAACATAAGAAGAGACCATGTATTAATATGTAGAAACACCAATCAATGTAATGTTAAAGTATTTTTTTTAACCCAGTATCCGAATTTTGAGTCATGAACATATTTTTTGAAATACAAAGAACTAATTTTTCGAAATCCAAAGATTCATCTAAGAATATATAATTTGACATCTACTAGTATACGCTGTATACGGAGTAGATATTTATGAGACACAGCATGCATATTTAATTTCCTCAATTTATGAGAGAGCACATTTACTTTGTTCAGTTTGATAACTTATAAAGTATCAGTCTCACATTGATGTGTCAAATCTGCAACCCAGTTTTCCAATATAAGATATACACTATTAACTTTTCAAGCCATCAGTTAAGTTGAATATTAATGTAAGAATTACTCTTGTTAATTTTTATTCACCATTTCCATAACACGGTAAATAGTCTCATATATTGATGAAATTGTACAGTACACAGCACCTATGAAACACAAATACTTTTCTTATTCAAAATGTCACCGTATCGAACACACATTGACATTTTCTAGACACATGTTTAACAGTACTTCTAATTATATGTTAAATTAAAAGATTATCTTTTATTAATGTTAGACACTTAAGCCAACATTTTTACACAATTGAACACTTACATCAGGCATTTACACCGACTGCTCAATACGAATATAATGGACATATGTTAATAGTATTAAAAGTTTATAGGTTGGATTATTTATATTAACTTTTTTAAAAAAACTACTTAACTTATGCATAAAATAATTAATTTTATTTATAGAAAAAATTATTTCTTATACTAAAACTGCTTGCAGAAAGGTTTATAAACTGATCGGTTATATTATATTTCAACCGATATAACACTAACAATTTTAAAAAGTCAACTAGAGGAAGAGAGGCAGTTTTTCCACCAGATACCAAGGAACTTCTTTATTGTTGGATGTTGAAACATAATCTGGTATCCAGGAACGAGTAACCTTTTTCTGTTGTTGTTACATATATAAGTAGCACCATTTTCTCTTCTTTGATCAGTATATCCTTTTCCCTTTTTTCTACATAAGTAGTAACCTTTTCCCTTTTTCTGTTTAACAAAATGTTGTTCTTCCTAGAATGAAAATTATAACATGAGTTAAATATATATCAATTGTGAAAGACTGAAATAAGATATGCAGAGAATCCTCATAAAATGAGATTAATCATGTTTTTCAGAAGAGAATGTCTATGTACCCTTTCTTCAACCATTACACCCTTTAAACCACTCAACTTGCATTTAATTGGACTTTTGGAGCCAACACTCTTCCAGAAATCGCAACTACCAAGGGCGATTTAACAGCATCTAACAGTTGTGCTGCAAACTGCAAAGTATAATCCGAAGCATGATATCAGACACCACATCAGCACATCTTGAATAATTAATTATAGTACAAAAGTCAAGTGGAGAGCCACGTCACCGGCCATAATTTAAAAATTAAAACCTTAATAATCTATATAAGTTCCTGTATCAGATCTCTTTACATTAATCTACACACACTTCAACAATCACAAGTGAATATGATTATTACGTGGGTTGAGCTACTGGCATGGCTCCCCAAAGAAATAATCCTACTAGTACTAACATAAAACTAATTTAGTGTATGAAATGAATATGGAGTTACTCAGCAGAAGTGTATGAATGAATGTAACATTAATCAACTGATATGAATTAATGAACATACAATGCATTCGGTGAATATTTACAGTGAAATATTCAACTACGTGCAATAGTCTTCAAATAGAGATGTACAGCAATTGCTTTAGAGTCCTGTATAGCATATTAGAATCTACACATGAATTTAGCACTTTTAGATTACAGCAAGTATGTAGCTAAACTCTGGACTGGATCATCGATGAGGCTACAGAAAGTTTGGTCTCAACTAGGCCCATTTATGGCTATTTTTCTTGTGTTTGAGTTTGCTCTGATTTGGACTCGAAGTAGTAATGATGTCTTCAGTTTCAATAATGTTGGCTTCAAACCACTAAAATAAATAAATAAAATCACAGGGATAGCGTTGTTTACTTACCTAACTGGGTTCCATCAAGAACGCTGATGCCGGTACTTTCAGCGCAAAAATTCAAGAAGTGTTATTTCACTGGACATGAGAGAACTTTGATCTTTTGCACCATAAGAAATGGATATCAGAGATTGTGAAGTCCCGACTTTTGGACTGTCCAACTCCAGCATGAATATGATATAGTCCAACACGAGAAAATTGATTTTATTCATTTTATTTATATATAGTACGCATGTAATATCTGAAAAATACTATGTAAACTACATGATTTAACAATTAAATATTATATATATATATATATGTGTGTGTGAATATATTTCAATTAAAAGGCATAAAAACATTTCATAGTGTTTATTAAATATTTAAAGAAAATTTACAATTAGACAGTTTGAGTAATGAAAACAACAATGATGCAATTGCAATATCCATAAGCATAGATCCAGTACTCTTTCCCGTCAGCATTAGAACAAAATCACCTGATAATGGGGTTTTGATCAGTTTCTAAAAAGACAGATACCTAATTCTTTTAGCTGATTGATTCATGTAGCGGCCAAAAAAATTAAAATAATATTATTTAAAAAAATTATAAATTTGAGACTGTTTTAAAATTATTTACAAAAATGAAAGTGTCAAACACATCTAATTTAGATACGACTATAAGAAAAAAGATTTTTTACTCCCAAAATATATTTCTCAAGTTGACAAGAAAAATATAAATATGATATGTGTTGTGATATGATAGAGAGAGAAATAGTTATTAATTAGATTTTTAAAATAAGTGACTATTATAATATTTTCACTCAATTTCTTAGTAGTAATATATATTTACATTTTTATGCAATGTCATGTTTGTGTACTTAATTTTAGTCGAGAATATATATGTTAAAATACTATTCTCTTGTTAAATATCGTGACTTCTTCAATTATGTATATAATTTGTTTTAATACTTTTCAATGGAAGGATAAAGTTTTTCGTGAGCAATTCTTAGTAAAATCTTTGTACAAATTGATTTTATTAATCTAACCGATAAATAAATCATTGATTTTAACTTGCAAGAAAGTTATACGTCGGCTTTTTAGGGTTTAACCGTAACAGTTAGCGTGTATCTTGGCGTGATCCAGGTCAGGCGCACATTGTATATTTTTATAGAAGAACACTGAACACCACAATATATATCTCCTTCTAATACTCTTCAAAGTCAAAACCAATTCTCTATTTTCTTTCTCTTCCCCAGAACAACAGAAAGTGCTCATTCTTCATTCTTCATTCTTCATTCTTGTATTAGTATTGGTACTCACCAATAAAAAAGTTTGTGATCATTCTCCAACGTGACACACAACAACAACCATGATGACAGGCGAGGAACTGTTGCAGAAAGTTGAAGACTTAACCAAAAACGCCCAACACCACCAATTGGAGACTCTCCGCTCGATCCTTCTTCACAATGAAATCGTACACTATCTTCAATCCTTCAAGAACGGCTCTCTTGAAGATCTTGATTCATCAACTTTCGCACGTGTCGTGCCCTTGTCTACGTATGAAGACTACCTTCACTACATTGACCAGATGGCAGAGGGGAAAGATGACCCTTTTCTCTCCGTTGACCCTCTCCTCTGCTTCTTTTACAGGTACTAAATCCCTCATCCCTCAATCTTTAGATTTATCTTTTTTTATTTGATAAAATGTTTCTTTTTTTAATTTTATTCTTAGTTTTTAACATATTTTTTAGATCACAATTTTCATTATTAGCTGAAAATTACAGAAAAGCACACAAGTGAGCCCCACTTGATGTTTAATGAATTTCACTCGTTATTTTACAATTTCTAATAAATTTTAATTTAGATCTAAAAGAATAAATTTTAACTAATCAGTATGTTAGAAAAAATGTATTTAAAATTATGTTGGTAGTTGATACCACTTTTCTTTTAAAAAATATCAAATTTTCACTTTATTTCATGATTTGAATAAAAAGTTTTTTTCTTTTTCTTTTTCATATTTTCTACACAAACTTAAAAAAAAACATGGCATTTTTGTAATTGTAGTTAAAAATCAAAACAGAATTTTCTACACACATACTTGATATTCCCCAGTCCCCATCGAGCATTTTTTACACCAACTTTTCTTTTGTTTGTACGTTTGATGCTTTTGGGAATTTGATTGATAATTGAGATATTAATTTTCTTCCTCAGCTCGGCAACAAGTTCAAGCACCATGAAACCGAAATTGATCCCTTACTTTGATTCAAGCCTTTCCAAAGCTGCCTCCTTTATTGGTCACCGAGGCAGTGTTGCTGTTCTTCAAAGGTGAGTAAATCAAATAAACTTTAATTTCAGCCAAAATTTTGAATGATATTATGTTTGTTTAACAATGA
>PYAF01002381.1:247387-276570 GCA_007407185.1 Glycine tomentella
AAAAAAAAAAAAAAAAAAAAAACACAAGGTAGAAAATAAACTTCCATCATCTTCATTCTTGGTTTAAAATGACTTTTAACTCATTTTATTTTTTGCCCCTATAACTAACCTACCAAAAAATCCTAAAAGAAAGTCGGAGATATTTTAGTGGCATTATCCAAAAGGAAAAAGAAAGCAGCTTTCAATCAAAATTTGGAAAGAAGAGAAGTATAGTTACAGTGACTGAGCGCAAATATCTTCTATGAAACAATTCCAGTAGCCAGGATTTTGGGAGCCGCTCCAAAGCAGTTATATAATCCTGTGTAGCAGTGACAGATACACCCAATAACCACAGATGCTTTGTCTTTAACATTGCGCTTCGAAACAAAGTCGCAGAATTATATCTAAATCTAACAGTATAGGAACCTGAATTTCCTCTGCCTCCTCAGATATATCGTCATCTTTTCCACGAAGTATCTGCAGTGCTGCCACAAAATCTTTTTAACTGTCGCTGGCTGTCCAGGTTAAATTATAATCTGGACAGCGACAGTCAACAAAAAGTACAAAACACATCTTTTTGCAAAAACGCCAATTTAGCATAGGTTGTGGTACAACATGAAACCTTTATTTTGTAATAATAAATATTTACCACTTGAGATGCCAAAAGCATCAATTGGAGAACAAACACTTGAATCATGTTCTTAGTATTTCTTTCAAAAGAACTATTTGTAGGCTAAGCCAGTGAAATCGACTGACGGGGTAGTGCAGAAATTATTATATTCACATAGGATCATCATTGAAAATGTTGGATCAAGGTAATTAAGATTCAAGATTCCCTATATGTTTAATGCTCAATAAAAAAAAAAATGTACTACCAGCTGCTTTATCTGTCACCCCCAATGAAGACATTATATAGCTTAAATGTGAAGCGAAATCTACAGATCGAGCATCAACTTAGACCCCAGGAAGCTTTTAATTGTAATTTGATTATGCGATTCTAAATAGAGAACGATCTACTATAGGGGCTTTGAACATCTCAATTTAGGTAATTGAACAAAATGAAATCTTAATTAGAAAAAATATATTGTATAGTCTTGAGTCTTGAATGGGACATGATATCAAACTAGTTTAAGGAGTGGCTTGTTGTTTTGATATTTTAATTCTTTTAACTTATTTTTTATTTTAATAAAAATAAAATTCAGTTTTAAATTTATATACCAAATCTTAAAAAATATACTGATTCATTTACACATCTTCCGTACAATACAAACACCAATTTCTGTGAATTCCAATCGAAGAAATATGATGATATAAGAGGAAATATATATAAATCCATGTAAAAAGATATCATGCAAATATTAATCACCCAAGCCAAATTATTCCTCCAACATTACATAGATATAGTATGCTTCAAATAGAAAAATAAAAGAGTATCTGCTTAATTGCACTATATAATGTATACTCCACAACAAATATTGGACACACACACCACACGTAAAGTCACCACCGTTAACACTTTAGCCTCTCTTGAAGAAGGAACCATTCTTTCTCATGCTTGATGTAGCTCTCAACTTCTTCTTAGCACTCTGAATAAAAGTTGAAAACTGGTCGTTTTGGCGGCTATCCCCTGCATTAGCCTCATCATCTGGCAGCGGTGAAGATGCAACGTTGCTCTGCTCCCTATCGATGTGGGACACGGTTTTAATTTTATACTTGGCATGTCGAATGAAACTGTTGAAAGTTTCATCGTTGTGAAGTGGGGTGTTACCTGAGTACACCCCAGTACCATGTTGTCCCTTCAAAGTAACTCTAGTCACTGCCTTGGATTTGCCTATGTATTCATCTCTGAATTTAGCAACGGGCATACCCATCATTGGGGCATAGTTAGGTTCAGTTGAAGCAACCCTTGTTACCTGGCCATGAACCTTTGAATTTGATGAGCTTGTTGTATTCCCCATGAATATGATGCAGGTTTGGTTTGGTAAGTGTTTTATGCAGGGTATATATGTGGTTCTCAAACTTGGTTAAGCTCAGAAGAATTTATGAGTTGAGTGAAGTTTGCAACAAGTGCTTAAGCTCGTTTTATAGTGTGTTATGCAGGGTGTAAATGGGAAGCTGGAAACATTAGGAAACTAGAAAAAGAAAGAAATAGAGAAAGACGTTTTGAATTGTGATCTTTGTGGAACCAATTGTATTTGCAGAAGCTATCTAGTTAAGATTCCCAACACCAATTAGGTAGTGCTTTATCTATTTTTCAACGGAATACGTGTTAAACTCAAAAGTAAACAAGTACTATTATTATTATTATCATCACATCATGTCTTGAAACGTTGTATGCCTTGTAGCTAAATTTGGCGGCTTAGTACGATTGAAAAATAGTGACGAGTAATAAATACTTGTATATATGATATTTCTAGGCTTGCTGTTTGCAGAATTTTGTAAACGGTGCTAATTTAGTTGAGATTTCTCACACAGTTCCTTTGCATCGGCTGTCCTCTTTTGATTAAAAAAAAGAGGGTGACGATTAATAAATACTTGTATATATGATACATTCTATGAATATTTATTATTTCTGTATTTTTTTCTCTTTTTTTTAAGTGTCATGGATAATTTTTCTAAGGAAATGATAATATATAAAGACACTCATATATATTATACATTTTATCGTTTTATTTCTATTCATATCACCTATTCTATTCAAAAATTTATTTTTTTCTTTAGGTATCATTTAGTGTTAGGTGTCAAAGGCTATTTTCCTAAGGGGAAGAAAAAAACACAGGGACATGAGAGTTTTTCAAGGAGCAGCCAATGGTATCGGATTCCAAAATAACTTTTTTCAGAGTTGGCGAAATAATCAAAAGTTTAGTTGCAGCTTGCAAGAATCACATCATGCGAGAGTTCCATGTAGGATGCGTATGTGGTTAATTGGTTCTATATATTATCCTTATGGGAAGTTAATAATTTCTTTTTTTCTTTCTTTCTTTTTATGGAATATTCATATATTTCATTTTCTAGTGAAAATTAAACAACTCACAATTATTAAACTAGAAATTACAATGAGAGAGCCAGGATGTAAGGGCCCTGTACCATATCAAAACAAAAAAGAATCCGCTTTGTAACATACTGCTAGAATTTTTATTTTTGCTGCGTACTGCAAAAATATCAACCCAAATCTTAATTTTTAATTGAATTCAATGTTCAAGCATATATAATAAAAAACAATTTTCTAGGATTAATTAATAAGATATTATTATTGGTATGACTTATTTGACTTTAAATTATTATTATAAAATGATTAATATTTAGATGATAATATAAAATTATTTTATAATGTTTTATGATAACGTATTTTTGCTTCTTAATTGTATATAAAAAAAGATGTGAGATCACTTAATGGTCTGAAGTGATTGTTGATGATTTCTCATATCACTATCCTTAATTTACCCTTTCAAAAAACTATCCTTAATCTAATAATCTAAATAAATTTAATCGAAATTCTAGTTAATTTTTTTTTCAATATAACAATTCCTTTTGAGTTTTACTTGCAGTTAAAGACTTCAAAAGTGGCTACTTTTATCAATGAACACATTTTAAATATAAATAAATGACAAGCAAATTATATAAATACATGTAACGGGTTTAAAAGCAAGGATTCTCTTCTAGATCGAATTAACTCTAACACTCATATGATTTTACGAATATATATCTATGTTGGCCAACTCATTTAAACAGAAGAAGTCTAATATGTCATGTCCCTTCAAAAGCCAAAAGATTCCCAGGTCTAACCAACTGTCTTCTTCTACCACTGATTAATAATATTATTACCTTGTTTTAGAACGAAGAGCCTTATTTGGTTTTTTTCCCTTTTTGATATTTTCCATTTGGCAGACAAAAGGCCCATTTGAAAAGAAAAATAAAAACACAGCTAAGTTAAGATTTTTTTAATACATTATTATTATGTAACAACTTCTATTATAAGTAGTGCTTAAAATTAGATTTAATAAATTATTTGTGTTTGGATATACATGTTGATAAAAGCTTAAACAATTTAAAAGTGTTTAGATGTATATAGCTATATAAGCACTTATAAAATGTTATCTCCTTTAAAAATATCATGATTAAAAATAAATTAAAAAGTAAGTAAATGAAATGTATTTTTCATACGTAAAAACAAACATTCTAAGGTGTTAATATATATAAATATATATATATATATATATATATCTCGTAAAATCATGATATAAACTTTAAAAATGAAATACTATAATAAAAGGAAATGGATCGATATCATGATCCATTCAATTAGTTATAACTATCATTTTTCATTCCCTCAATTTAGGATGTACTTAGTGGATAGAGTTTCTAATTAAATTTAAAAAAAGTTGGCTATTTCATTCCTACTAATAAATTCAATTGTTTGTGTCACGAGAATTTTGAGATAGCATAAAATATTTTAATTTCAATGAAATCGTGGCCAATATTTATTTTGAGGAAAAAATTTAAAACCTTTTTAATAAAATGGTCTTTGAAATCATATAAATTCGAGTCAATTACATATATAAAAAAGATATTATCACCCTACATGCACGTTAGAAAAGGATACATATATATGAAGGAAATACACATTAACCTTGAGTCCTAACACTATATTTTACAGGAAGAAAAATATACTCACTTTTTTTTTTCGAGGAACATGTATACCCATAAATACAATAGTAATTTCAACTACAATCAAAGTCCTTATGTACGCTAAGGACAGAGGGCAGATGAGACAAGCTCTTGAATAAGAGTGTAACAAAATGCTTTCATTAACTGGAGTTTAATTTACAGAAGAACAAAAAACTGCAAGAATTAAAGCTTAATCTGGACAGCGACAGTCAACAAAAAAGTACAAAAGTACAAAACACATCTTTTGGAAAAAAAACCAATTTACAGTAGATTGCGGTATAACTTGAAATCTTTGTAATATAACTATTTACAACTTGGTGATGTCAAAAGCGTCAATAGGAGAACACGCAAGTACATGAATCATGCTCTTGGTATTTCTTTTTTTTTGAATTGCTGTTCTTGGTATTTCTTTTAAAGAACTACTAGAGGTAGTGGAGAAATCATTATAATCTTAGAAACACCATTGGAAATGTTGCATCAAGGTTAGATTCAAGATTCCATATTGTATGATTAACGATCAATGAAAGGAATATACTACCTGCTTTTATCTGTCGCCTGCAAAGAAGACATGCAATATATGGGTTAAATGTGAAAAGCAATCTAGCTAGAGCATCATATTCCACACCCGAGAACGACATTATTAACTTAGACCCGGGAAGTTTTGAATTGTAATACGATTATGTGATATTAAATAGAAAACGATCTACTCTAGGGTCTTTGAACATCTCAATTTAGGTATTGTGCAAAATGAAATCGTGCAAGGAAAAATATAATACACAGTCCTGAGTCTTGAAGAGGACATAATAATGTATATATACCCACCCAGTTAGTTTAAGGACTGGCGGCCTTATTTTGGTTCGTCTTGTTTTAATTTTTTGAACTCTTCTTTTAATAAAAATAAATTTAATAGCAATTTATAGTCAAATTTTAGAAATTGTACTAATTAATTTACACATACACCTACTTGGTACAAATATCATGATCAGCAAAATAAAATACAAAAGCTAATTTAATTGAGTGAGTTTCATTAATAGAAGAAAGAAATAGGGTGATATAAGCGGAAATCTCAATCAGTTTTTAAACCTCACAGATATCATACAAATATGCAATCATTCAACCCAAATTATTCTCCCCAGCTAAACAATATTTCAAATAAATAAATAAATAAAAGAGTATATACTGGCATGCCTAGTATGTAGGGCCTTATTTTCATGCACCGTATACTCTACAGCAAATATTGGACGCACGCACCACGCGTTAAGTCACCCCATCAACAAATTTTAATTAAATCCACGCTAGCTCTTTGAGGCTCCTCGGTTCATGAATGATCATTCACAGCCTTTAGCCACTGATCTTGAAGGAACCATTTTTGCTCATGCTTGGTGCAGTTCTCAACTTCTTCTTAGCGTTCAGAATAAAATTTGAAAACTGGTCGTTTTGGTTATCCCTAGGGCTAGCCGTAGCCTCATCATCTGGTGTTGATGCAGATGCAACGAAGCTCTTCTCCCTACTGATGTGGGACACGGTTCTAGTAGTTTTATACTTGGACTTGGCATGTTGAATGAAAGTAGTGAAAGTTTCGTCGTTATCAAGTGGGGTGTTATTTGAGTACTCCCAAGTACCATGTTGTCCCTTCGAAGTGCTTGGGGTCTTTGCCATCATGGGTTTGGCTATATATTCATCTCTGAATTTAGCAACGGGCCTCCCCATTCTTGGGTCAAAGCCAGATTCAGTTGAAGCAACCCTTGTAATTATCTGGCCATGATGAACCTTTGAATTTGATGAGTTCTTATTCCCCATGGATGCAGGTTTGGTTTGGTTTGGTAAGTGTTTGATGAAGGTTTATGTGGTTCTCAAACTTGGTTAAGCTCAGAAGATTTATGAGTTGAGTGTAGTTTGCAACAAGTGTGTGAGCTTGTTTTATAGTGTGGTTTCCAGGGTATAAATGGAAAGATGGAAAGATTAGGGAACTAGAAAAAGAAATAGAAACACGTTTTTTGAATTGTGATCGATCTTTGTGGGAACCAATTGTATTTGCATAAGCTATCCAGTTAAGATTCCCAACACCAATTAGGAAGAGCTTTTTCTAGTTTTTCACGGAATATGTTGGTGTTAAA
The DNA here is from genome assembly GCA_007407185.1 of Glycine tomentella. Lineage (NCBI taxonomy): Eukaryota > Viridiplantae > Streptophyta > Magnoliopsida > Fabales > Fabaceae > Glycine > Glycine tomentella. The sequence continues at coordinate 254,152 of PYAF01002381.1, forward strand.
CTCAAAATAAACAAGTACTAGTACTTTTATTTTTTTTGAGCCATTTCCAAATCAGCATTATGTCATGGACTAAAATTATTAATACAGTTATAATTATTTTAATTATATACAATTATTTTATTAATACACTTAAAAAATTAATAATTGGTATGGGTAAAATTATTTCCTCTTCCGCCACTTGATATAAACAAGCACTATTATTATAACATCATATGGCTTGTATTCTTGTAACGTTGAAAATTTGGCGGCTTATAATCCTTAAGAAAAAGAGTGATGATATACATACATATATGATACGTTCAATCATTATTTATTATTTCTCTCATTATACCACTTATTATTTTTTTTATTTCTCTCTTATTTTTAGGTGTTATTTTGTGTTGAATGTCTGTGAATTATTTTCTGAGCGGAATGATATATATATATATATATATATATATATATATATATTCTTTTATCATTTAGGTTACTATTATAATCTTATCATCTTACTGTTATATCGTATCATTTAGTGTTAGGTGTCAATTAAGGAAAATAAAATATATATAGGGACATGAGAGTTTTTTTCCAAGGAGCAGCTAGCTGGTATTCGATTCCAAAAGAACTTGTACGTTCAGAATTGGCGCAATAAACAAAGTGCAGTTGCAGCTTGCAGGAATCACATCATGCGAGCGTCCCACTTAGGATCGTATGTGGTTCCATTACCCTTATGGGAAGTTAATATTCATGTGGAAATTAAATTAAACAAATCACAATTATTTTTGCCCATAGAAATGTAGTGCGGAAATACCAGCCCGAATCCTAAATATTCTTAATTTGTATATATATATAAGGATGAGTATCATAAAAAAAATGTGGAGAGTCTCTGAAAATTCTGAATTTTTTTGCCTCAAGTGACTGCTGATGATTTCTCACATCCACCATCCTCAATCCAATAATCTAAGTAAATTTGATAATTCTAGTTAATTTTGTTTCAATATATAATATATAAGGTTACCGATTGAGTTTATTACTTGCACATTTTAACGACTTCAAAATTGGTTTACCTTTATCAAATGAACACATTATAAATACAAATATATGACAAGAAAATTATAAATACATGCATGCATTATGGGTTGTTTAAAAGCAATGATTCTCATCTAGAGTTAGCACTCATATGATTTTACAAATTTACATTTGGGTTGGCCAACGCATCTTAAGTAAAAGATCGAATTTCAATATGTCATGTCCCTTCAAAAAAATGTCAGAGAAAAAGGGAAAAAAAAGTCGACCATAAAAAATAAGAGAGGAAGAAAAATAAGTGCAAGTAATTCCATAGAGCTTTAAATTAATACACGAAGCGGTCTTAATTTTCTACTCACGCCAAAAGATTCCCCATCTCGCCAACTATATATCTTCTTCTACCGCTAATTTTTCTTTTTTGGGTACATATGAATCTTAAAAAAAGTCAGCAAAAACTAAATATTCCATTGTTGGAAGGCTCCACGCAGGGATATTGTATGCTGTCTTAACCTTGTATATGTAAAGAAGTTGTTTTCGGATTCAAACTCATGACCAACAAATCATCAAAACAACTTTACTGTTGTGCCAAGGTTTGACCTCTAAAAAAGAACACAAATGAACAGATAACATTAATAAACATGAGCCAAATCATATCCTAAAGCAGCAAAGGTGTTATCCGGAGGGAGCTACCATTCCTTGGGCCTGATAATTGTGAGAACCCTAGCTAGCTAAAGTATATATCTTCACAGCTAATTAATATTTATTTACCATCTTTAATAGTAAAAAAAACTTAAATAATGAACGTGGATAATCCTATATACAACTTTCAATTAGGGGTACTGAAAATAAGTCAGTGTTTTAATTTCAACTACAACCCCAAGGTTTGCTAAGGACAGCACTCAGCAGGCACATTACAAACTCTTGAGTAAGAGTGTAACGAAGTGCTTTCATTAATAGTATAGTTTTACAGAAGAAGAAAAACAGCAACGATTAAATTATAATCTTGGAAAATGACAGAAAACAAAAAAAAGTACAAAACACGTGCTTTAGGAAAAAACACCAATTTACAATTGATTGCAGTATAACATGAAACCTTTGTGATAATAAATATTTACTAATTGAGATGCCAAAAGCATCCATAGTAGTAACATGCACATGAATCATGTTCTTGGTATTTCTTTTAAAGAACTGCTCGTAGGCAAAGCCAATGAAATTGACTGATGACGAGGTAGTGCAGAGAAATTCATTACATCATAGGATCATCATTGAAAATGTTGGATTGAGGTAAGATTCAAGATTCCATGTGTGCTTAATGCTTAATGATGGGATCTCCTACCTGCTTTATCTGTCTCTCGCAAAGAGAACCGTAGATGGGTTAAATGTGAAGAGCAAGCTGCACAGCATATCATTCCCCACACCCGACAACGACATTATATAAACTTAGATTAGACCTCAGTAAACTAAGTTTTGAATTGTAATGTGATTATGTCAAACTAAACAGATAACTATCTACTCTAAGGAGCTTTGCACATCTCGATCAACCTAGGTAACTGTATACAGAGTGAAATCGTTTAAGGAAAAATATACAATCGAGTCTTGAAGCATGTTTTAAGGACTAGTACTGCCTTGTCTTGTTTTGATTTTTCAAGTTTTTAACTTTTATTTTTTAATAATAATAATAATAAATCAATTTTAAATTTTTATATGTGAAATGTTAAAAACAGAGTGCAGGTTAATTTACAAACCTTCCACTGAATACAAACACCAATTTCTGTGAATTCCAATAGAATAAAGAAATAGGGTGATAAAAGTGGAAATATAAATCAATGTTTAAACTATTGAAGTTATCTCTTATTTTAAACTTATCTTTTAGTTTTTACTTAATGTTATCTTCAAATTTTATTTTAAATAATTATTATCTACTTATTATTATATTTACTTTATATTTTAAATGGTTGTTACTTAGAATCAACTATTATCCAGTTCTATTGTAAAATCATTTATATATATATATATATATATATATATATATTATGATGTATCTCACATTACAAATTAATGAAACACATTTAATTCAAATTACTCTCAATATAAACCTCAATGTATATAGATATCATACAAATATGCAATCAACCAATCCAAATTTTATTTCAAATAGAAAATAAAGGAGTATTTCAGTATATGTTTGCATGCCTATACTATGGCCTTATTTTCATGCACTATACACTTGATCGATAACAAATATTGGACACACCACACTTCAAGTCCCCATCAATAGCCGTTCTTGAAGAAGGAATCATTTTTTCTCATGCTTGATGTAGTTCTCAACTTCTTCTTAGTACTCAGAATAAAATTTGAAGACTGATCGTTTTGGTTATCCCTTGCATTAACCTCGTACGCTGGTGGTGGTGCAGGTGCACCGTTGCTTTGCTCGCGATTGATGTGGGACACGGTTTTAATTTTACACTTGGCACGTTGAATGAAAGTGTTGAAAGTTTCATCGCTATCAGTTGGGGCATTACCTTGTTGATATGAGTACTGTTGGAAGTATCGAGAGATAATGAAAAATATGTGAGAAAAAACTCTTTTATTTAAATTGACAAGAAATTCAATAACACACTACAATAATTTTATTCTCTCAAATACTCCCACTAACTTATAATCACTCTTTCTATTTTTCCTCACAAGACAAAGCTCTACTCTCCTCTCTTTTAACTAAGTGCTACTGCACTTTCCTCAACTTTCTTCTTCTGCCTCTTTTTCTCTCTTTTTCTTCTTGCTCTTCTCTTGCTTAGAACCCACCGTAACATACCCCTATATATAGAAGCTGAATTACAATGTGAAATGGACCAAGAAAATAGCCAAGATTTTCGGCTGATTTTGGTGGCTACAAAATTCAATATAGGCTGCCACCAACTTTAGCTTGTTTTTCTTTTCTTTTGACTTGCTTTGCCAACCAATTTCACGTGGCTTCTAGATGGATGGTGCAAACCAAGTTTGAATTCTAACAAGTACACCCCAGAACCCTTCAATTTGCCTGGGGTCTCTCCCTTGGATTTTCCTATGTATTCATCTCTGAATTTAGTAATAGGCATCCCAATCCTTGGATCATAGTCATAGTCATAGCCAGGTTTAGTTGAAGCAATCCTTGTTACCTGGCCATGAACCTTTTTTACTTTGATGAGTTCCTATTCCTCATGGATATATATGATGCAGGCTAGCTAGGTTTGCTTTGGCAAGTGTTTGAAGTTGGGTATGTATATGTTTCTAAAATTTGGTAAGCTCAGAAGACTATATATGTTGGGTGCAGTTAAGCTCAGAATCTTGTTTTATAGTGTGTTTTTCGGGGTGTAAATGGAAAGATGCAAAGAGTAGGGAACCAGATAAAAAAAGAAACAAAGTAACACATTTTGAATTAATTGTGATCTTTGTGGGAACCAATATTGTATTTGCAGAAGCTATCAGTTAATTAAGGTCCCTAGTAGCAATTTAGGAAGAGTTTTTTTTCTAATTTTTCACGGAATATAATGGTGTTAAACTCAAAAGCAAACAAGTCTATTATTAATCATTTATTATAATATCATGGCTTTTAACATTTTATATAACTATATATGTCTTGTCGCCAAATTTGGCGGCTTAGTCTTAAAGAAAAAAGAAAAAACATAGGGATATGAGAGTTTTCCAAAGGAGAAGCTAGATGGTATCAGATTCCAAAAGGACTTGTTCAGAATTGGCGAAATAAACAAACGAGGTTCATTTGCAGCTTGCAAGAAGATTAGAAGAATCACATCATATCATGCGACACCGTCCCACATACCCGTATTGCGTCTTTCTAGTGCAAATTAAACAACTGGCATATTTGAATTGAACTTGAAATTACAATCAGAGAACCAGAATGTAGGTGTCTCCCGTATCATGGCAAAGAAAACAAAAAGAAATCGCTTTGTAAGATATTTCTAGAATTTTTTCTATCTTGAAATTACCCAACATAGCAGTATTACTACCTCTCATTGTTCTCAGACCAAGCCCACCAAAACGTTTAGGCTTAGTAAGCTTCTTCCAACTAATAAGATGACAACCTCTATCTGTTCCCCCTTTCCATATGAACTTGCTAATGATTGATTCCAATTTGGTACATGTCCATTCTGGCAAATGATAAATACTCATAGAGTATAGAGGAAGGGAAGAGAAGACCGACTAAGCAAGAGTAATTTGCCCTGCTGGCTTATTAAGCAAACAACCTTTCCATGAAGCAAGTCTATTTTAAAACTTCTGAATGATAAAATTATAATCCTCCTTTTAAACTCTCCCTACAAACATCACTAACAAACTCCATACCTGAAATGCTCCTCAACACATTTTTTTTTTTGAATTTGGAACTCCTCTTGAAAAACAAGCCCGAGATTTAGACATATTAACCTTCATTCCACACATTTTACAGAAATCGTTCAAAATTTGAACAACATTTCTAACTTGAGAAGCTTTTAATTGCCTTTGTAAACGAGGACATCATCGACAAAAAAACAAATGAGTGATATGAGGTCCTTGAGTTGAAATTTTCACTGGTTTCCAAATCCCCCTATTAGCTTGATTAATCATATGAGCTAATTTTTCCATACTTATAACAAAAAGACATGGGAAAGTGGGTCTCCTGGAGCCCCTTTCTAAGAGCAAAAGCAGGAAGTTTATTTCCATTCCACAATAGAGATAAAGGTGAAGACTCCACACAATACATTATAAGATTCACCAAGAAAGTAGGAAATCCAAAAATCCATCGCACTGCCTGAGAAAATTCCAATCTAACTGGTCATAAGCCTTTTCCATGTCCATCTTGAAGACTATTTCACCATTTTTCCTTTTTCTGTTATGGTACGTAGAATGGAGGACCTCATGAAGGATAATGGCATTAACTGAAGTACCACGCTCAGAAATAAAACTGCCTTGAAGGGGACCTATAATCTCATCTATAAAAGGTCTTAGGCGCCCCTCACTGACCTTAGTAGTGAGCTTATATAAGACATTACACAAGTTGATAGGTCAAAAATCTCTAAAGGAGATAGGGGGTTCAATTTTTGGAACAAGACAAATTAGAGTCTCTGAAATGCTTGGATGAAAAAAGGTTAGATAAAAAGCATCATGAACTAGCTTAAAAACTCTATCTCCAACATATACCAGGATTGTTTGAAAAAAATAACTTGGAACCCATCTGGTCCAGGGCTTTATAGGGCCTCATGGAATTCAAGGCTTGAGCCACTTCTTCTTTAGTCATTGAAGCAGATAAAGTAAAAATAGCTTATTTGAAATACTTTTAATACTTAAAGGATTTTCATCCTTATTTGAAACAATCTTGTATTCATAATTACATTGGATTTGTCCGAGAATATACCTGAAATAATTATTTTCCATCATTTCCCCCACTTGTCCAAATAATCTCATCTCATATGGGTTGTGTCTAAAAATATTAGGACCTAAGAAAAAATATATAAAAAGACTTAATGAAATATTAATTATTAATTTTTAAATTAATCTACTAACTTTTTGAGTTATAAAAATAATTTGACAATAAATGTTTTATAATCAAATAATTATAATATTTCATTCTTAATAGATAAATAATTAAGATAATTTGACATTGATTACAAAAACGATTCAAGAATCGAAATTGAATAATTTTATAGTACTGATCACACACACAAATATAGACATACAGGGGCACATGCTCAGACACACATATACATATAAATATATGTAGGCATGTAATGGTTGGGTGAGATTGAAAATTCAATGCGTCTTTACATTTTCATTAACGAACATTCTTCAAGGTTTGGCAATGACAAATCTACACCTCTGGAGTTAACGAACATTCTTCAACTTTTTCCAAATTGTGTACATGTGCTGCATGACTCACACCAAGTTAGAAGGGACATTTCTTAAAGATACTTAACTTTCTTTCACTTTCTCCAATGCTTGAATTTTAACCATGTCAAAATTTTCAACTTCGGATGTAGGTAATATTTGGGGTTAGGATTGTGATAGATTAATAAAATAGCCGTGCAGTTTAACCTATTGTTAATTCCTCTTCTTCTAGAATCCAACCAATCCTTAAGTTGTTTGCTTTATAAGTTGAATGTCCCATCATTCTTACTTTGCTAATTGCTAATGACATTCATTATGTTGTCATTTGTCTCATTTAACCATTTCTCACTTAAAAGTAGAACCACATTTCCATTTCCCTTTTTGTTCTTTTTAATTCCTTTGTCTCCCTCTCACACTGTAATTGCATTTGCATCTCTAGACTTGGGATTTTTGAAAGAATCTTGTCAATTCTATAATACATTACCTTTCCGTTCTTGTTGCTCACTCAATTATAGGAAAACCACCACCATATTTATTTTCATCAATTTCCATGCCATCTTTTGAAAACACAAAATCGATTTTATTGAATTTTTAGATTAAAATTAAATCAATCAATTAATCTTAAATTCTCGACAGTTTGTCGGAATTTAATTGATTTCCTAGAATTGAAAGTAAATCCTGGTGCAATTTTAGTTAAACTTATTAATTGCAAGTGACGAATGAACTTGTAGTTGTTGTGCTCTTCTCCAAATCCAAGACTTGGGAAGATAAATATTATAGTTGCACAAATATCTAAGTTTTTTTTTAACCACTTCATGTTGTACCTAAATGTTTTGTGTATATTTGTATTAGAGAACAAAAACATTAAAAATACCTTCGGTTCACTCTGATAAAAATATATTATTTCCACTCTCATAAAAATTCAATATTTTTCTAATAGTAGTTTGTAGTTTTATGGACCAAAATTAATTTGGGGAAAAGAAATCTAGGTGTTTTTTTTTTAATTTAAAGATATTTTATAACATTATTCACAAATCACAATCCTCGCAGCTTTTACGCTCATTTTTCTATTTCATTTATTATAAAATTATTAAAGCAGAAATAATTTTGTCAGTTATATTTGTTCTAAAACACACACAATCAACCAGTGTATTTTCAACTCCAAATCAAACATACACGAAAATCGAAAATGGTTGACGATATTTTGTTTTTGGACATTTTGTGTCGTCATCCAAAATAAACTGAGGGTTGCAAGAATTGGGCCGCACGAACAACACGGGTCGGTGTCGGGTGCCCATTCTAAAACCCTTACTCTTCACACTCACTCTGCACTTACCTTTTGTCTTCCCCAACCTAAAACCCTCGCTCGCAGTCTCTTTCTTTCTCTCTGCATCCCATTCCATAGTTTTAGGGCTTTTCATTCTTCACTCTTCTTTTCGCTTCAATGGCTACAATTGTTCTCAGAAATTGCTCTTCCACTTCTCGGCGCCTCTTCCCCTTAACCTCTCAAATCCACTCTTCCTTCACTCGTTCCCCTCTCTCTCCTCCTGTTTTCACCAATGACTCCACATCTTCTTCTTCTTCTTCGTTTTCCAGTTCCAACCCCTGGTGGAGATCCATGGCCACCTTCACTAGAACGTAATTCTCTCTTTCTCTTTTTCGCCACTGCCACAAAAATAATAAATAAATAAATAATAATGATAACTACATCTTTTACTTGTTTTGTTCCTTTTCTTATTGTTTGATGTTGTTTTGCTGGCAGGAAACCTCACGTTAACGTCGGAACTATTGGACACGTGGATCACGGGAAGACCACGCTTACTGCAGCAATCACCAGGGTTTATTATAGTCTTTTTCTTTTTGGTATTTCAGTGTTTGTTCAAATGTGTTTTCAGGCAAAGAGGTTTAGGTGTTTATTAGTCCAATTGGATTTGATCAGGTGCTTGCGGATGAAGGGAAAGCTAAAGCTGTTGCCTTCGATGAAATCGATAAGGCTCCTGAAGAGAAGAAGAGAGGAATCACGATTGCAACGGTTCGACTTATTCTTTCAGAAATGTCCTTTTGGTCTTGCTATCGATTGTGCTATTTTGTGTTCAGATGTATGCTTGCTTAATGCTTTAATTTTCAGGCACATGTGGAGTATGAGACTGTGAAAAGACATTATGCTCATGTGGACTGCCCTGGACACGCAGATTATGTTAAAGTAAGCTTTCTAATTTGGTCTAATTTCTCCAAGAATGATGTTATTGACTAGAGTTATTAATTACCGAACACCAGCTGGATCACTGGGTGGATAGCTTGTGAGAGAGAAGATTTAATTATTACATGGAGGATTGTTAATTGCTGGAATGGAATTTAAGCAATTTAACAATGTATAATACTTGTCAATTGTGAAATTTAACATATTTGGGTAGCTTGATCTTCTATTCAAAATGAGATGGATAAATTTAAGGAAGGAATTTGGAAGTAGATTAGTTTCTATCCAAATCATTTTATAAAGAATAGATCACGCAAAATATTGCAATGGCTTAGCTGCATCTGTTAGATTACTGCTTTCCTAGGAACATTAGTGGCTTTAGCATTCCTAAATGGTGGTTTGTCTAATCATTTTCTTTAGTGCAAATCATTAAAATAATTCATATTCGCCCTATGTTTAATAATTCTGTTTTGCAGAATATGATTACAGGAGCTGCCCAGATGGATGGAGGTATACTTGTTGTATCTGCACCTGATGGACCTATGCCTCAAACCAAGGAGCACATTCTTCTTGCTCGCCAAGTAGGTATTTACTAAAGTGGTTTGTAAATAATCTAAGCATACATTAGGTCTATAGTGTCCTCCTGGCTTCTAGATTAATGTACACATTATCTTTTTAAATGTATTATGCAGGTTGGTGTGCCATCTCTGGTGTGTTTTTTAAATAAAGTTGATGCAGTTGATGATCCAGAGTTGTTAGAGCTTGTAGAAATGGAGCTCCGTGGTAGGGTGTTTCTCCAAGGCTTCACCTTCCCTCTCTAGTCCCTGCTCAGAAAATGAATACACCCACATAAGTTTCTGTAGTCCTTGTGTTTGTTAAAAATTGAAAGTTTATAAATGTTAATCATGTGTTTGGCAGAGCTTCTGAGCTTCTACAAGTTCCCTGGGGATGAAATCCCTATCATTAGAGGTTCAGCATTGTCAGCCTTACAGGGGACAAATGATGAGATCGGAAGACAGGCCATCCTAAAATTAATGGATGCTGTAGATGAATACATTCCTGACCCTGTTCGCCAACTGGACAAGCCTTTCCTAATGCCAATTGAAGATGTGTTCTCAATTCAGGTAAAAGGACTTGGACTTCAATTTTTTGTTATTTTTAAGAAAGCCAATTCATTGTAGTAAAGATGAGCTCGATTATAATGTTCTTACAATATGTTAGTCTTATATTTTTTTACCATGTACCCTCACTGTTCCTTTATAAGCACTGCTTAGGTAATGACATACTGTTTTTATGAAATTCAGTTAGTATCCTTTTTTACATTAAAATTTGTTTTTAATTTCCTAATATGCTCCTTCAGTTCCCTCATAAACTATAGCAATTATTGGTGTGTCAAACACTTGAGGATATGTGGAATAGTGGCTCATATTGGGTCTTCTTTTATCTGGGGACTTTCAAGAATTTATTACTTGCTCTTCTAAATCTAATTTGGTGAAGATAAGGATAGAATTAAAACAATAGAAATTATGCTTTCTAGGACATTTTGAAAATTAAAAAGAAAAGGAGGTAGGTAGTATTTGTTGGGGCCTTATTGTTTTTAGTGACATGATACACCTGGTGTAAATCTAGTATGATGCTTTGAAAGACAGTTTTGCCTAATTTTTAAGTTATTTTTCTTTTCTTGTAATAGAGTATTAAAGTTTTTATTTTTAAGTTCTCTCAAAATCTGCAATGGTTTCCTCATATATGTTGGATGAAAAGAAACATAAGGGAAATGATTTCCTGAAACTCATTTCAGCTGCTTTATATTTTAAATTTGTGATGAAGGGACGAGGAACAGTTGCCACTGGCCGTGTTGAACAAGGGATCATTAAAGTTGGTGATGAAGTGGAGGTGTTGGGTCTAATGCAGGTATCTTCGTTGAGTCATTTCCTATTTCTTGCTGCCCTCTGATTCTCATCATTCCTTTGGATTAAACTGCCAAATGCTGATTTCTTTTGCTGCTATATTTTTATTTGCCACTAATGATGACTGATGATTAGTGGTTTGTACTTCGTTCTTTGATGGGTATTAGTAATTTTCTTTATCAGAGCTTTTGGTAAATTCCTTTGTGGTATTAGTTCCTAAAACATATTTTTCCTTGGTAGGGTGGTCCTCTGAAAACAACAGTAACCGGAGTTGAGATGTTCAAGAAGATTTTGGATCAAGGACAAGTAAGTGACTGTTATCTTCATCTACAAGGGCTATTTACATGGAACATATGTTAAACTAATATGGATTTTTAATACATTTTGTTAGGCTGGAGATAACGTGGGTCTTCTTCTCCGTGGTCTGAAGCGTGAAGACATTCAACGTGGTCAGGTTAGTTTAGGAGATCTAGCTTTTGCTTTTTGTTAGAGATCATAGCTGCATGCAAGAGAACTGTATATTATCTGTATTTGCTTCGGTAAAATTTGTAGAGTCTCGAATTCAAATTACTAAATTTGAGAAAGCACTTTCCTAATGCTGCTTTCTATTGAAAAGGTGATCGCCAAACCTGGTTCTGTAAAAACATCCAAGAAATTTGAGGCAGAGATATATGTACTCACAAAGGATGAGGGAGGGCGACACACTGCTTTCTTCTCTAACTACAAACCTCAGTTTTACTTGAGGACTGCTGATGTCACTGGAAAAGTCGAGTTGCCTGAAAATGTTAAAATGGTTATGCCTGGAGACAACGTTACTGCCATGTTTGAATTGATTTCAGCAGTTCCACTTGAAGCAGGTCAGTATGACTTCATTGAGTGAGAAAGAAAAAAAAATCATTTCACATTATTATTCAACCCGCCTTACATAGATACATTTATCCATATGCTGAATATTATTGTACCATTCATGCTGGAAGACTGAACTTTGCTTTGCCGTTGCTATTTCTTCTGCAGGACAAAGATTTGCCTTGAGAGAAGGTGGAAGAACAGTTGGTGCCGGTGTGGTGTCAAAAGTACTGAGCTAGTGCGTTCGCCATGATACAAGTTTTAGTCTACACATTTAGGGGGTTGGAAAACCTGAGACCTGACTTTTATCTTTTGACATACAAACATTTGCCAAGCAATATAATATTTATTGGTTGTGTTGGATGAAATTGAGTAAATTTTAGAGGAGTTCATTATCACTGTTCATTTTTGTAGTGCATAATTTATCAACATGCTCGTGATCGCTGCAGACTGTTTCTGCTTTATGAAAATAATGTGTATCATCTGTGTTCAACAGTCCGAGCCATAGATATCGGGTTTTATATTTTTTTTTAAATAATAATCTTTTTATTTTAAGCTCTATTGCTGATTGCATCTATCGATTTCAGATATAAACAAATTCTTACGGTACATTGTGTCTGAGTATCACTTATTGGAAACTCGTATTTTGTATTTGATGCGCAAGACCCAAGGGTGTACTGCATAACCCGACATGAAAATTTACTGAATTCTAGGACATGTTTATCTATCGCCTATACTGTTAGCCATCTATTTCAATTGGTTAAATGAATTGGCTGAAGGAATGAGGTTGTGAATGTAATTAATTTTAATTTTGGTCATTTTAGAACATGATTAAAAAAATGTTCTCATTAGAACCGCCTTCGTTTAACTTAAGAATGACTATCCACAATGAAAAATGTTAATTTTTTGTATTAAACTTCGTATAATGAAATTCATTCACCCTTTGTTTATTTAAACTACATAATTTAAATTGTGCAGTTTAAGTACTAACTCAAATAAAAGTAGTTTTCCATCATTTATCTAAACTCATTCATACATGCAAAATATTACTGACGATGGATATAATATAGAGTTAGGCCAAGTAATTTAAGTTATGTCTAGGGGTAAAATAGGTTACATTGTTTGTCAGGAGTTTACAGGTAAGTTCATTTAACTATTTAAGGTTTGACTTAACGCATTTAAGACCAAATATAGCTTAACCTATTTCGTAAATAAAAGTCTTTTTATTTAAAAAAAAAAAAAAACAAGTTGAGTTTAACAGGATCAAAACTCTTTTTTGAAAGTGAGGATCAAAAGTTTTTTAAATCTTTATTTTTTGTTTCTATCTTCTTTTTCTCTTTATTTGTTAAATAAGATAAAATTAACTCAGGATAATATAAAGATTCATATTGCATGATCTCAGTTAACATAAAAACTGGACTTATTTATTTTTTATAATTTTTATTTTATGATTCGGAGCGCACTTTATCAGGTCTTTGTTCATTCATTGGTGGACTGTATGCCCGTGGCACCCCCGAATTCTGGTGAATAATGGTCAAGAGTTTCAAGGGCGATATAACATTTTATTTTTACCATAAACTGCTTACTTCAAAAGCCTATTATTAATTTTAACGATGAAGTAATAAAGAAAGTCAGTTTATTGATTCCATTGCAAAATTCTACTATAATACAAGCTAACTACAAAACCAAACAATGCTTCCTGGTGAAAGTAGCAAATTAACTATAACACCAATTGCTGATCAACTTGGTGCCTTGAAGATCTCACCGTGGAACCACTTTGAACCTTGATTCTTACTATTTGCTTTGCCATTTGCTTTCTTTCACCAAAAGCCATCACTGTAACATCCAACCAGCCAGAAATAACATCTTTGGAGATGTTACTCAAGCAAGCCTTAGCACTACCACTGCTAGCAATGCCGCAGCAGTATAGTAAATATCTCTTATGCTCTTATCCAGCTTTTGCATCATTTCCTCTTCTTTCAAACCCAACTTTCCTGCATTCTTGCTGATGTTGACAATTGTGGCCCTTAGCTTATTTACTACCCCAGAAAGCCAAAGCAACCCAAGTCCAAACCCGGTGTTGAACAAGCTAGAAGCACAAAAGGTAGCCCTTCCACAAGCTAGGTTACACATCACGGATAGCAGGACTGCAAGGCCGGTACCGGCAATGCCAGCAGAAAATTGTGTCAGGAGCTCGGGAAGCTCAGGACCGGATTTCTTCAGTGAGAGAATTGCTGTTTTCCGACGTTGCTTCTTGTCAACCATCAGGGACAGAAGGTTCTCACATGCATGTGAAGAGTTCTTGTAGAGATCCCTCTCCCTGCCTAATTTTTTGGTCTTTTTTGGTGATGGCTTCAGTTTGACTTTCTCAGAACTGCATGATTGACACATATACCACTAAAATTAGTTACCAAGAAAATAACTTCAATTAAGAAAAAATCTTAAGAAAATACAATATCACATTGAGACTGTTATGTATATAATAGCATATGTTTTCTCTAACATATAATTGTGTTCCAAATACATACGTTTGAACCAACTCCACTTATTAACAAGTATACCCTCAAATAGACTATTTTGCACTCAACTAACTAACCATCGAAGCCTTAAATGTTGGCAATACAGCAGCCTAAATAATGTCTCAATGGTTTGAAGAAGCACCCAAGATTTACTACTGCAATCCACATTCTCCTTGATGTTTTTTTTCTTCTTATGGTAGAAAGGGGAAGGGGAGAAAAGGACACTCGGTCTCAATCTGTGGCACATAAAAGTCTGCTTCCTTAAATTAACTTGTAAAAGTTACACTATAGAAACAGTCTAATGCTCAGCGATTTTGATGCTTGGGGTAGAAAGGAGCATTTCCAAGCGCCAAGCCACTTAGGTGACCCGTTCAGCGATTTAAATGCTAAACAAGGGTGTTGGAAGACGAATACAGGTTATCTTTTTGCTGTTCAACATCAGCATATCTCAGCTGGAAAACAGGTCAACACAATCAAGGAAAGTACATTCTGCATACCTCTTTAAGGGAGCAGTTAAGGTGGATTGATTCTTCAATGTGGAGGAATGACTTCTCTCTAATTCATTGATATTCACCCTGTCCATACGGAATATCATCAAAAGTAAGTTCCTTGATACAAAGCTAACAATACTAGACAGTTAAATTTGGAATATAGAAAATGATAGGTCATATCTATTACAGAAGAACAATGATAATAAAATATCAATTGAAGCAAGGAAACACTGTACATATACAAGTTAAACAATTAATTTAAACTAATTACGTTAATTACCATACAAGTATTCATATTTTTTATATTCAAAGACAGGGAATCCCCACAATGTTATAAATTCAGCCAACAGTACTATAACTTCAAAGACCAAATTATTCTCACATATAGGGACCAAAGATATTTCCGGTTCTTACATATGACACATTTTTAATTTGATGCCTATGCTTCACAACGTTACAACTTTGACTAATGGTATTATAATAGTAATAGACTGCAAGAACCAAATAAAAACAACTGTACATATAGGAACTAAATTGAAAACTTTTCATAAAGGGATCAAATTAAAAACAAATATCATGTATAAGGAGCCAACAATATACTTCAATCTAAATAGTAGTGATTATAGACAATTTGGCATTGTCAAATTAGCACAATCATGGACTCAATTTTTGAACTTCTTGTCATGAATATAATACGACACAGTCAACATTGTAAAGGCTTGCAAAGACTCTGGTATGTATATAGCATCTAAAAGGATAATAATTTGAAAATATACTAGAAAAGATACATATCATTTGCAAACATGTTTTGATAAAACTGTTATTTTGATGTTGAATATCTAATTAATGCAGAATGGCTGATGCTAATCCAAAGGTCAACATAATTTACAAAGTAAAATATATTATATCTGTTTAAAAGACAAGTGAATTTTTAAGTAAATAAATAGTCCTTCAGATGTCTGGACAATCAGAATTTTATTTAATTGGTTGAAGTTTAAACAAGTCAAGATGGTCAACATATTTATACCAACTGAAGTGTGGAACAAGCATAGATTGCTTTTCATCCTTCCGTGACCATTTTGATAAGCATGACTCGGCAACTACAGAGAGAAGATCTTTCAACTCAATTGCAGTACCCATAAATGTCATTTGACCATCTGGATGAACCGTGATCTTCGAAGAAAGGGCTGAATCTTGAACAAAATACAGCAAATGCTTTGGGATGTTGAATTTTCCAGTTGGGTAGATAAGAGATGATGATGGTTGCTGGGTTTCATCAATGCCTGACAACTGCAATTTCATCAAGTCTGATAGCAAGGATAAATTCCCTCCATCTATCCCTGCTTCAGCAGTCTCAGACATTAGTACCTTTAAAATTTCATCATGCTTAGTGCATTGTTCAACAATCCCAAAGCCAAAAAGAACTGCATTTGAGCAGTTTGCTGCAACCAAAGACAAATGATGTTATTCAGAAGTCAGAATAAGACAAATAATGTAAAAGCATTCATCCCAACAATAAATGCAGACAGAAGAAAAGGCATCAACCCAATATCTGTCATATGCTTTCCGGTTTTTACCAATGAAGCAAGTTAGTAATACACAACATCTGAGAGAGCAAGCCAACCTTCACTAGCTACTCTAAATTATTGGTCATCAGATTTAATATCTTGCCACTTGTTAGGATCTAATATGAGACTTGAGAACAATCGAAGTATGGGATTCTAGTGTGGGGTTTATAGGGCTTGGGCTCTCCAACAAACATGGCTACCATTTTTTATGTAGTTCTCCCAAGGTTATTATCACCGATAAATTAAAGAAAGATGAACAATTAATAAACAGAGACAGAAACAGGCCATCCTCAACGGTACAATGAGACATTCAATGAAATTTTGCAAGTCATGGAGACACAGGAAGCAATCAGAGAATATTGAAATTCAAAATATATTTGCAGAATCATTACATCAAATACAATTTAAGTGGTGTAGCTAGCCAGGGTGATATATTTCAACATGATTAGTCTATGAGAAAAGGAGATAGAATCATTAAAGAGCATACTCAAAAGGGGGGTAGGGGGTATACCGCTACTTGAAATTTTGAGATGTTCTGCCCTTTTTACCAATATATGGGAAAAACCAGACAATTATCTAATCACCATAGAAAAAGTTAACAACAAAAAGGTTTGATCAAACATACCTTGGTCATTAATAAGCATGGGCCTTTCAACTGAGAAGTCAACATTGGCAAACTTGTTATAACCAAACCATTCATTTTGATATTTCGTTGACTCCTCACATGGACTTGGTTCAAGACAAGGAGACTGATATCTCAGGTCTGCTTTTGCTACTGGAGAAGGAAAGAATGTTTGGTAGCCCTGTCTTGAAAAAAAAGTAAAAAAATATGAGCAGTTAAAAATTATGCATGCACAATAACCTAGAAATTAGAAATAATGCCATAAGGCATAAGTAATCAAACAGACTACAAGTATTAGAAATTAGAATCATGTAGACATATCTCGTGTTCAAAATTTGGGGTGGGGAAGGAGAGGGGGGGCAAGTACGACTTCATGAAGGATGTTATTATGAGTTTAATTGTGATCCATTACATGTTACTATGTTAGTATATAATTCTTAACACTGTCAAAACCAAGGGTAAGTTAAGATGAAGAGTTTTGGAGGGGAATTATAGGTGAGCATCTCCTAGTTTAAGAAATTTACAATTCAGACAAATGAAACGATAGACTATCAGTAACCTTCAAATCACCATCATTCATTTACTTAATCATTTTATAGTTCCCTACATTTAGAAACGAAAAATTAACCCTCTCCCCCCTCAAACCTCCTTCCTCCAAAGATAGCCTTGATATATTATGAATAAGAATGATTAAAAGTAACAAGAGAATCTCTTATTCTATCCCTTTCATCAAAAAATATAAAATGTAAAGTGTAAATCTATGAAGTGCTAACAAACACCGGACTCAATAGGGACACTTCGACTTGGCTAATAATATATAACACGAGACCACCGCATACACACACAAAGAGATTCTAATTAAATAAAATATGCATAACATATAACAAAATATCTAAATTGATGGTATATTCATATTTTTAAACCCATTTCCCTGCATTGCCAAACATACCCAAGAGTGATCACACCAAGGTTACATAGTCACAAGACTTCAAAAGTCACAACCCTTTTGCTAGTACATAATATTAATATACTATACCCATTTAACAATATAACACCATTCCATTAATTAATATTGCTAAAACCAGCAAAATCTGAACTTGTTGATGTACCTTCATGGTAGTGCAGGGCAAGCCCAGTTCTAGTGGATGTAAGACAAGGCCAGGAGGGTAACCATGAGAAGTCATCAAACAGAGACTCTGCACCATTTTTTGAAAGAAACCCGACTAAAGAAACGACTTTCTGTAGCCAAAAGTTTCCTCCTTTCGTGCCCTCGGTCACCACGCCCCCATACTATACACTTTATCCCTTCTCCAGCACCTCAAATCCCTGAATATTTTCCACAAACCCAAAAACACAAATATTATTAGGTTTTATTGTGATCCATCAGCTCAAAAAAAACATCCACTTGTTTAATCCAGAAACTTCCGAATTGGAAGAACCAATGGTACGCACGACCGGGAGAGAACGTTCGTATCCCACAAAAGACAAAAACAGCTTGTGGTCGGCTTCATGACCAGAAAAAAAAAATATAAATAAACATAAATACTCACATCTTTTAATAGTATTTATTCATTATTGTTACTTAATTAATTACTTAATTGCTTAAAATAAATTGTGTTTGACACGAATATAGCTAAAATAATTTTTAACTTAATTTTGAAATAATTTTACATTATTTTAAACTTAAGTAAATATATTTATGAATTTGATTTTTAATTTTAAAAGATCTCACTTTTGTCATTGTTATTACATGTTGTGATAGTCAATTCATATTATACATGTATTAGGTCAAGCATTTTTCTTATTTTGTATATGTATAATAAAAAATGTTTTTGGCCCCATAAAATTATTTTTTAAATGAATGCAAAAAAAAATATAAGTAATAAAAAGAGAATAAATTAATACTCTTTTTATTATTTTATTCTTGTAATTTTTTATAATACTATCAATAAAAAATTATATACAAAATAAGTAAAAATTAAAATATTTTAGATTTTTTTACATTATGTTTTTTTAAAAGCTTAAAATCTTTTTTAAAAAAATATTATAAACTTTTCTTTTGTCTGTAATTTTTTTTTTTTTTACTTATCATCACTATCATCATCATTAACATTTTACCATTAGATAAAATAAAAACAAAAATAATTAACTTATTTTACCCATTTTTAATTTAAACAATTTTTCAAAAACTAAAACTAAAAATAAATCGAAACTAAAAATGGATTTAAATTTTATAAATTTCAAAACTAAAAATAAAAAATCACCCGGAACGGGCCTAACTATTAAAAAATAATCATAGGCCAGAAATTTTAAATTCATAAAAACAGCTTATTATTAGGGGGAAAAAACTTTTTTACAGATTTAAGCTGAGTACCAAACATTCCGAATTTATTAACACAGCTTTTTTTCCATCAAAATAGCTAAAAATCATGATAAAAATCTACCATCAGTGCTTCTTTACTGGTTTCGTAATATTTTATTTACAGTTTTACACATGGTGTTTCGAAAGGAAAGCGAGCCGATTGAGACAGCTAGTTGGAGGTCTCATCAAATAATTCAATATTCTATTTTTCATTCTCCCAAAAAATATAATTATTTAAAGCCCATAGCTGTTGTTATTACAAGCCTTTATCTGTCATTTCGTTCCTCAATCAACCTTTTTTTTCTTCTTCTTCTGTCCCCTTTCTCTCTCTGAATCGAAACCCTAGAATTTCATCAAATCCTCACTTATCCAAATCCGATACTTCAATCCCCGCCCAACTTCCCCGCATCGACCCCCCTCTCCCCAAAATTCCCCCATCGCCGGCGTCTCCCGCGGCCGAACTGATCACATCGCCGTTTCCGCTACGGCGCTAACGGTGGCTATCGTATGGGTAAGATTCTCCGAGAAACCGCGAAGCCGTCGGCGAATTCCTCATCGGCGTACCCCTCTGCGGCTCCCGCCACCACATCGTCGATGTCGGTGACGGAGACGGTGAGGGGGTCGCACCAGTTCAAGATCACGGGGTACTCGCTCTCGAAGGGGATCGGGATTGGGAAGTACATGGCCTCCGATGTGTTTTCCGTCGGAGGGTACAATTGGGCGATTTATTTCTACCCCGATGGGAAGAGCGTGGAGGACAATGCGACCTACGTGTCGCTCTTCATCGCGCTGGCCAGCGAAGGCACCGACGTTAGGGCACTTTTCGAGTTGACCCTTTTGGATCAGAGTGGGAAGGAGAGGCACAAGGTGCATAGCCATTTCGAGAGGACTCTCGAGAGCGGGCCTTACACCTTGAAGTACCGCGGTAGTATGTGGTGGGTTTTTATTTCTAAATTTTAATCTTGTTTTTTAATTTCGTGTTTGCCTTGCATTTTAATTTTAAGAGTTTTTTTTTTTTCTTTGTGTGTGTGTAATATATAGTCTAAAAAATTAGTATTGTAAGTTTCAGCTTAATGAGTGATCTCCGGTTTCTATACTGGATATACAGCTTCCATAAATACTCAATAAAAGATTTGTCATTCATAATGATTTTACCTAGTTTCAGAGTATTATTTCCTTTCATGGTACATGTGGTCTCTTACCAAAAAAATCCACTATGTTTGCTAACTTCCATGTAACATTATTGGACTCGTGATAGATTTGCATCATGGCTCCAAATTGCGGTTGCAGTGCAGCCATTGCAGCTGCTGCGATGTGAGTTGCAGCCATAGCGGTGTGAAATTATTATATGCACTGAATGTAAAAAAAAAAAAATTGCAGTTATTCTAATTTTGGTATATTTATTATTTATAAGATAGTATAACTTCCATTACGGCTATGTTGCGGATGCATTGCAGCATTTTGTGTGATTGAAGTTTGCACCGCTATTGCGGGCTGTTGCTGTTGCAGGCAGCAACACGATTGCGGTTGCGGGATGCAATTTAGAACCATGGTTTGCATTACAGATGCTAAAGATGTGCTTGCTTTAACATGTGTGATTATTTTTCTTTTTATATGAGGTAAGCCTTGTTGGGTGTTGTATGCTTTACTATTTGTCTGATGGAGTAGGTTTCCATGGAGTGATTCGAGCGGTGAAATCTTTCATCCCTTGCTAGTTGCTCCTCCCACAAATGCTGTGGAAAAAGGGATGAGGGGGGAATAATAATTTGGAGTGGGGGAAATGTTCATGCCTTTTGATTGGTAATTTTGTATCTTTGATGGAACTACTGTTTCTTTTTTTTTGTAAGTGCTAATTGTTTGATGCTTGGTGTTTCAGGGGTTACAAGCGGTTTTTCAAGAGAACCGCTCTAGAGACATCAGACTACCTTAAAGATGATTGTCTGTCTGTGAATTGTAGTGTTGGTGTTGTGAGGTCACGCACGGAAGGTCCAAAAATCTATACCATAGCAATACCGCCTTCTAGCATTGGTCAGAAATTTGGACAGCTGCTGGAAAGTGGTAAAGGCAGTGATGTAAATTTTGAAGTTAATGGTGATATTTTTGCTGCACATAAATTGGTACTAGCAGCTCGTTCACCTGTTTTCAGAGCACAGCTTTTTGGTCCTATGAAAGATCAGAATACCCAGTGTATTAAAGTTGAAGACATGGAGGCTCCAGTTTTCAAGGTTTATTAAATGTTCTTTGTGCCCCCTATTTTTTTTATTTGTAATGTGATCACCTAATGTGGTTTTGGTTTTCTACTAATCACGCATACTTCATGATTTTGTGCATTTTATCCTTGGTTTTTTCTTCATAGTTCCATTATTAGGAATGTCTTTCTTTACACCCGCTCCTATGCTCGGGTTCATGTATTAGTGAATTGTATTCAGTGTTATCAATGACGAATGATTGAAGGCCATAATTCTGTCATATAAACACATTGCGGCCTATGGCACTGCCATAGTGGCTGTCCCTCCACAAATTGCCTATAACTGTTGGAAAAAATCTACCATGCCATTCTTCATGGCGGCCATGGTGCTGCCATTTAACAATGGTTTGTTTCAATCTATATCTCTTCTGTGTTTCTCCCCTATGAAAAAAAAGCACACATTTCATTGTATTACTTTTTCATATGCATGGATACTGGTTTGTTTGGGAAGTTGAAAATTCTGTGGTATCGCTGCCCAGATGGTAGTATTATTGACTGTTATGATCACTCATTTGCTGGCAGTCCCATGTAGAGAATGTATGGTCCTTTCTCATTTAAATTGACCATTATTATGAGCTTGTTCAGTTGTTTGTGGTTCCTTAGGGGTTGTTTGGTTTGAGAAAATGTTTTCTGTAATCTGTTGTCATTTTTAATGACAAAAATGGCATCTTGTTTTTACTCTCTTTTCTATTTTCAAAAGTTTATATTGGAAAAAATGAAAACTGTTTATTTTCTATTTTCATTTTTCCTTTGACAAACTCAAAAAATTAAAAAAAAAAAAAAAAAAAAAAATAAATT
>PYAF01002381.1:276670-286911 GCA_007407185.1 Glycine tomentella
TGAGAAGTTATTTGATACTTTTTATTATATATGCTTTGGCTTTGAAATTGATTCTTGCTACTACGCTTAATCAAGCTAGTTTTTTTCTCTAAGTGCTACCATGATGCGAACTAAATTGATCTCTAAGGTTAATGAGTCTGATTTGATGTTTCTCATAATATAAATTATAATAAATATTTTAAATATGCAGAGAAAATTGAGTCGAAATGACAATAGAATTTGAAACCTTTTTTCTTTTGGATAGTTCATTCATAGTTGTCCTTAAAAGGAAATGTCATGGTTTTGTTTTTCCGTAATTGCATTACGGGAGTACATGGTGACTCTGGTTTCCATACAACTACAACATGCAAGGCTTGTCTCTAACTCTAATGTGAATGTGTTTGTGACTTTGTGTTTAGCCTGATAACTTATGCTGAGCAATGTGTGTAGAATGTTTCTTCAGCTGTGCCCTTTCTCTGTTTTTCAGGCATTGCTTCATTTTATATACTGGGACTCGCTACCAGACATGCAAGAGCTTACTGGGTTGGACTCAAAATGGGCATCAACCTTGATGGCTCAGCATCTTCTAGCAGCAGCTGATCGATATGGCTTAGAGAGGCTTAGGCTGATGTGTGAAGCGAGTCTCTGTGAAGATTTTGCTATTAATACTGTGGCTACAACTCTAGCCTTGGCAGAGCAGCACCATTGTTTCCAGCTGAAAGCTGTCTGTCTCAAGTTTATTGCCACCTCTGAAAATCTTAGAGGTTTGTTTGTCTACTCTGAACTTCTACTTTGTCTCTTAGAGGTCTGAAATTTAAATTTGTTTCTGAATATCAAAGCTGATGCTTGTCAATTGTTACTTTGTTTGTACTCCAGTTTGAACTTGCATGAAAAAATGCTAAGCTCTACAGGGATATGGTTTTACTTAATGTGATGTTTTCTATGTATTGCTAATTAATCCATGCAAAAACAGTACAGTGGTTGTCCCAAGTTAAGTTGACCTCGTAGTCTTGTGTCACCTGACTCACCTGTTAATTTGTACCAGAAAACCTTATGAATCATTTTTCTCTTTGTGAATATTTAAATTTTGGTTTCTGCTTCCTTATCTCCTAATTTTTTATTAACAAACAAAAGGCAAAGAAGTGCATATATTATGAAACAATCAGATACGTCTTCCAGGATTTTGGTTTAAGGGGTAAAATATTTGGTATTCAGAAACACGTTTGTTGTATATGGGTATTGCCAGAGTTTTCTGTTGTAACTTTCTTTCCAATTCGAATAAAATTGCTGATAACTTTTTCATTCTTCATCCAGAAAATTCTTATTAACGAAACTATTTCCATCTTTTTGATTCTTCAGCTGTGATGCAAACTGACGGATTTGAGTACTTGAAGGAAAGCTGCCCATCTGTTCTGACTGAGCTATTGGAGTACGTCGCCAGATTTACTGAGCATTCAGACATCATGTGCAAGCATAGGAATGATGCCCTACTTGATGGCAGTGACATTGATGGGAGGCGGGTGAAGCAAAGGCTCTAGTATTTGAAGAAACACTGCACGGCATTCTGCACAACCCTCTTCTACTCTCCGTTTTAAAAGATAGCGAGAGCTTAGTTAGAGGGAGAATATATATATATAATCTTTTATAGGATCAGAGGCAATTCTTAATTTTCTTAGCTTATTCATGTGTAAGAGATGTAAATGTAATTTGTGTTGCTGTCACTGTTCTGTTTCACGTGTAGGTTTCTGTAATATCTTCAGTATTACTTGTTACTGGAAAAACATGTCTTGCAAGTGTTGATCATTACTTTTATATATATATATATATATATATATATATATATATATATGTATATGTATATTCTGTATGTTTATTCAAATGTAGTAGCATAAGTGCTCTTCAAACATTTGGCAGGCATAATCTTATTCTATTGTCTCTTGTACGAATTATGCCAATACTGCAATACTTACTAGTGAAGCTGACGCAGCCTTCAATCTATTTGTGGTTGGGTCTTAGAATCATTCCTTTCAAGACCATTAGGCTATTAATCATTCCTTTCATTTCTGGCATTTCCTTTATATATGGCTGCCAACTAGTAAAATTCCCCCTTTTCCCGCTTAAATTATTAAGAATTTGATTATGTAGTAGCAAACTCGGAAAATAAGGAAATCTGAAAATAAAAAGTGTAATGTTATACCAAATAAAATTGAATCAAGTTTAAAGGAGAAGGCAAAGTTTTTCCATACACAGGACAGGGATAATAGGCAACCTTAGCATATTAAGCACCGATAGTTGAATCAAGTTTTTTCATAACATTATTTAGAGCCTTTGAGACCTCCTCCTTGGCGACGGGTTTGGTGGGGGCAATTTATCTCAATATCATCAATTTGGGGCACTTTAAGCACCAAAAGTTGGTGGAGGGACTAATGGTTGGTAGAGCAGAAAAGTGTATGGAAGAAAGTTGGGGTCTCATTTTGTAAAGCAATATCATTTGAAGTCCATGTACCATTGCGGAGTATAAGCCTGTGAATTTTATCCCTCTTTTTGTTTATTGGTTGGTTGTGCGTGAAAGATTGTTGTTATTGTCCCTAAGCTTTACCCACTTATCTTGACTTTAAGTACCAATGAATCTCTTCCTAAAATAGAATTTGATTATACTCTTATTGAAGTTGGCAATCAAAATTAGATTGATCCATGGAATTACTTGCTTTAGTTTTTTAAATTCATTAAATCTATGCTTCTGTATTTTTTTTCTTCCTCATGAAAATGTTACAAAAAAAACATTATGATTAAATTCAATTGAATCATCACATTCCTAAACTAGAGTATCATGAGTTATTCACCTGCACCCATTCCAAACATCCCTAAACTATTTTTTGGTATTGTGAATAAACTATCTAGATTGTCTTAAAATAAAAGAGTCTACTTTAGGGATGACAATGGGGTGGAGTGGGCACAGGCAGTGCTACCCATTACCCACTCCGCTAGATAATTCACTCTATGCTCATCTCGTGCCTGTGTTTCGCAAATTTTTTATTATCTGTTTGAGTATTTGGGATATCCATAGATATTTACTGAAAAATAAAAAAATAGTTTAAAATAAACTTTAACTATAATTTTTATTTATTCTAATATTTTCTTGAAAGAAACAGTTTAAACCCCCAAATTTCACTCTATGTTCATCTCATAAACTTTAACTATAATTTTTATTTATTCTAATATTTTCTTGGATTTGATCCATCTAGCATCATCTTGGAGGGGACTAATCGCTTGGCTTCCCTTTGACCACCACCGACCTTTTTCTTGACAAAACCCCCAAAAATTTTGTTTGGGTGGGGGCAATTTCGGTACAAGAGTAAAATCTTAATACTACTATTTACTTATTTTTTGGGATGAATAGAAAATTTATTTAGAATAGAGCGTGAATAAGGTTAAAAAAATTCTCGTAGCAGCGTTTTGTTTTCCCACCACCGCGACTCCTTTCGCTCTCCCTCTGCGCAAACATGGTACAGATTCGTTTCTTGTTTTCTGTTTTTTGTTTTCTGATTTTCGTTTGAGTGACAAAAATTGGATTGTGCTGGTGCAGTTGTTCTTCTCGTACTTCAAGGATTTGGTGGGGAGGGAAGTAATCGTGGAGCTGAAGAACGATTTGGCCATCAAAGGGACGTTGCATTCTGTTGATCAGTACCTCAACATCAAGCTCGAAAACACTAGCGTCGTCAATCAAGAAAAGTACCCTCACATGGTATCCCTCTCTCTCTCTCTCTCTCTCTCTCTCTCTCTCTAGGGTTTATACTTTTTCGTCTATTTGTATTTAACGTTTCCTTTGATAGTCCGTAGTTATTCGGTCTTCTGAATTTTAGGGTTTAGGGTTTAGGGTTTATGAAGGTTTATAATTTTTTGGTATTACGATTCACATTTTTATCCACATTTGTAATCACCGCAAGTTCGTAAGGTTTCTTTCTTTCTTTTTGGAATAAAATCAGGATATTTGAATCGATTTGTTAACCTCCTCCGCTGCTCAAGGACTTCGGTGTGATGTTGATGTTGGAGGTCTGATCTCAAACCAGGCCTCCTTTTATCTTTGTATTGAAAAAACAAAAATAGTTTTTAATAGTATTGTTAAATTTTGGTTTTTAACTGTGCCGAATACCGAATGACTTTGTTTTTGTTGTTGTTGTTGTTGTTGTTGTTGTTGTAATAGAATTGTTAAATTTTAAAAGTTGTTTTGATTTTGTTTATCAAATGATGAAGTGTTTAAGAGTTTGGCACATGTTAAATAATGAGATTGTTCTGTAATGAGTATTCAAATTGAGTATTGGTGTGCCTGTGGTTACTGGTTAATTTTGAATTGAGTTTTAGATTATGATTTGAATTGTATATCAGTACATGTGAATTGGAAGTTGAGGTAGAGGACTTCATTTGAAAGTAGTTACAGGGAACCATGTCCTTGTTATACGTTCTTCTGTTTGTGTGATTGAGACAGTGAGGTGATGCAAGTTTTGCCTTTAAACTCATCACAGAGATGGTAATATGTTTACACTGCAAGATTTCTAATTAAAAAAAATGAAGAGAAAAAATTATGCTTTCAATGTTTTGATTATAGTGTTTTGATTAATTGATGCAGGATTTCTGGGTTTTATTTGTGTAAATGTATTAGCCTGATTGATGTTAGAATTCTTTGTCTACTGGGTTCTTAATAGAAACGTTGAAATATATGATTACATATTGTCCAGTTTCTTGGTTCCTTTTTTGGGCTAACATCAGGATTCTCATTTTTGGGGATACTCATAGCCCGTATTTTGTCATTTGTCTCTCTTCTATTTGCCTGTATATATATTTCTATGAAATAGACGAGCATTGAAAGTGTGTGTGGGTATGTTTGCATCTGATAAGTTGCCTTTGATACTTCATTTTTTTGCTAAATGTCACGGATAAGTCTAGCAAATAGTGGCTGAAGTTTAAGGATTTGACTGAGGCTGCTAATGCTCGTCTTTCCTATTTCTTTTATGTTGAGTATGGAGAGATTGAAATGGTTAAACTTATATCTCGAAGACTGTTGGAAATTGGGAAGTATGACAGGATTCTGGAGTTCATATGTTTGGTAGCTGTGTTTTAAAGGGGATGCTTGATTGTGTTTTAAGTTTCTGGCCCTTAATTAAGGTTATTTTTTTTACACCATTAAGAAAAGACATGACTATAGTGAATTTGATGTTTAGAAGATATAAATACCAAGGTATGCTGTGATAATAGAATAGATAAACGAGGGATACTCATTTTAAGGATATCATTGCAAAAGGATTTCTGAATACTGGTTTGGGTACGAGAGAATCAAACATTAGAATGAGGGGAGATTTATACCTATTTCTCAAATGACCTGTTGAATGACAAAATAAGAAAGAATATATAGTTGAGTTTTCTTTTCCTGGTTAATAATTTGGTATATGATCTGAGTAGCTTTAATGTTTATTTGATTTTGATTCTCTTCATATATAGTCAGTAATGTGTGACTATTTGGTGTCAGCTTTCTGTAAGGAACTGCTTCATCCGAGGTTCGGTAGTGAGATATGTGCAATTGCCTCCAGAAGGTGTGGACATTGAATTATTGCACGATGCCACAAGAAGAGAAGCTCGGGGCGGTTAATGTCTTCATTTTGAGTTGTAATCTTATTTAATGAGAATTCGGTGGGCTTCCATAAGGTGGATGTTATCCTTCCTACTTCAGAAGGTTTCAGATTTTAAGGCTATGTAACTGTATTGGCTTTTTCCTTTTAGTTATTTTGGAAGCTTTGTCCAGTTTTAATGTGACAAAAATGATACTGGTGTAACTGCATTGCTTTTTCCTTCAGCTAGTGCCTCTATTTTCAAAGAAATATCACCAAGTATAATGCATATATATATATATATATATATATATATATATATATATATACACACACACACATATAGCTTAGTGCGTCAGATATGGGAAGTGAGGATTACATTGTCTTTAAAAAGATGACTTTAATTTCTATAAACGGCTTGTAATTTTTTGTTATTTTAAGATTTTTGAACGAATTAAAAATCTTAATTTTAAAATTAAACTTAATTTTGTGTTATTGTATTTTTGTTACTTATTTAAAGCCTTAAAACTAATTTTTTTACTAAAATATTTGGAAATATATGATGAATTTGAGGTATTAAATATAGAATTTCAAACTTATGTAAAATTTTGATAAGATCTAAAGATTATGAGTTTAGGATTTCAAGAGGGAAAATTTGAGATTATTTTTAGGTAAAATTTAATTTTAGTTGATAAGTTTTGGGTAGAAAATTGTTTAAAAGTGTAAATTATAATACCATTGCGTTTTTGGCGACTTGTGTGATTTGTGTCCAATACTCTTCCATTCTTTGATTCGATAAAAAAAAAAAAAAAAAAATCTCTTAATTGTTTTTCTCGTGTGTAAAAGTAAAAGTAAAACCGAGTATCATCCCTCTTCCAAATGTTGTTGACACGGTGAACGAAAAGAGAACCATGATGACATATCTTTACATTTATTAATATATACACAAATAAATAAATATATTTTTCTTATATAGTATTAATTAATATTTAATTAATTATTATATTCAATACTATAAAATTTCAATATATCAGTATATATACTAAAAATTGAATTGATAAATATATTTAATACTAAAAATATCAATATATTAAAATGTAAAGCAATATATAGGGACAAAATTTTCCATTAGGTTAAGCAGGTAAATACATGTTCAAATAAGATTACTTCCTAAAAACTTATATTCTCACCATATTTATTTATGCAGTATTTAGCATGGAATATCCTGTAATAAAACTATTTTAAAAATAAAAAAAAACTCTAAAAGATACCTAACAAAATACTATTTCCTTATTTAAAATTTCATGTTCAGAATTTTATAATGACACAAGTGAAAGTTAATGATACTCCATTAGAAAAAAAATGATGCCACTAGTTAGATTTTTATGAATTTAAATTTTAGATTTTAACTTATATTTTACTTAAATTTTAGATTTTTACCTATAATTTAACTGGTTTAATTGTCTCCAATTGTGGTATAACATCAAAATTAGACTTATTAGTTATAAAATACTACATCTTACAATACTACATTGTCATAGATCATCACAAAGAAGATTTCTCTTTTTTTATACTGCTCGAGGCAGGCGGGTTTTACTTTCATAAAGAATAAACTAGTTCGAAGCAGACATTCCGTGTTGGAGTGTCTTAACTAACAATAACTTTTATATAAAAATATTTAACAATATATTGTTTTATATTTTTGAATCAAAAATAAAAAATGGTTAAAAAATGTAAATAACTGTCATGTTTGAGGAGCTACTATTATATATATAACCGTTTGTTTTGGAGATAGTTTTCGGAATTAGTTAAGGAACAAATCGTTTAAGAATCCGTGTACACGAAATGAGATCATTTTTCATTATAATAGTTATAAATAACCTAAAAATTAAGGTTTATTCTAAAAGTTGAGGTTCTTACATAGAGAATATTTAATATATATATATATATATATATATATATATGATATTTTAAATTCTTTTATTTAAATTTATTTATTTTGTACTGTAGTGCTTAAATTTTTAAAAACTGTGCCAAAAATTAAAAATATAATAAAATAAAAATTTATTTTTTGAAGAGTTTAATAAACATTTACTAACTGTTGTAAAAAAACATAAACATGTACAACCTTTATAAAAAAGAAAAAAGTAAACATGTACTACTGGTATAATACTATCAATTAATTAAAATTCATTTTTAATAACACTTTGAAAATATTTATTATAAAGAAGATGCAAAATTAACATTTTATTCCAGTAAAATTAGTTTTCGATTTTTTTAATTAGAAAAATCTTGAGTTTTAAAACTGTAGACGAAAAAACATAATTCAGTCAATTTGTATCAAATATCAGTATCAGAAAAATGGAGAAGAGTACGTAACATGAATAATGAAATATATATATATATATATATATATATATATATATATATATATATATAAAGATGGTAACGGAGGGAAAATCGGAATTCGAGGGAAGACATGAAGGTGGCGAATTAAAGTGAGGGAGAAAGCAGAACGCAAAAGAAAAGCGAGAGAAATTTCGCATCATTTATAAATATCGCGGTCGAACCGTCCCATGCACAATTCTGCTCTGTACTCTGACTGATCACATTCTCTTCTCTCTGTCTCATTGAAACTCTCGTTTTCTCTAAATTCCCTAACAATGGCGCTTCCCGCGAAAACCAGCGAGGTTGATGCATGGGAAGCGGTCCTACGTCAAACGAAGGTGGCCGTGGATACCAACGCCGATCCTAACGCTTGGGCCTTGGGAGTGACGTCGACGCTTCGCTCCTCCGCCGTCACCCTCCCTTCCGTCGAACTCGCTCACCGCTTGGTCTCTCTCTTCTTTTGGGACAACCACTGCGCCGCCGCGTGGAAGCTTCTGCACACCGCCATGTCCCTCAACTTGTTCCCTTCCTCCCTCCTCATGGCTCTTCTCTCCGCCACGTAACATTTCTTCTTCCCTCACTCATTTCCGTTTCACGTTCTTCGAATTAATTTAATTGATTTTATATATGTATTTATCTTGCAATTGTTTCCTGAATGTGCATTTTCGGTGGCGTATACTTATTCAGTAGTATGTGTATTGATTTCAAGATGTAGAATGGGTGAAATTGGTACTGTGACGTCACGGTTTTGCTCAATTCGGCTCCTTACTTAAGCATCGGTGGTTACTGGAATAGATTTTCTGCGTGGTTGTGATGTCGATGGTTAAGATGGAGAAAAAGTTAACTAGTTTTGGTTTACTAGGAAATGCAATTTTGATGCTATTAGAGCATGTCTGGAACTGCGTTCAAAATCTCCAGATATGTGCGTCTTAATCAACACTCCCCACAGTAGCTTATCCATTAAAGACTAAGCGTGTGTTTGTTTAGCCGTTGGGTGGAGTTGAGCACGCGTTCCAAAGTGTCAAAAATGACGTTCTGTGAGAAGCAAGGAGGGACTTGCTTTTGCTTTTGTATGAACGTCTGTTACGTTGAGGCGCATGGCAAAACAAACACACTATAAGGTGCATGTTTGTTTTGACGTTACGATTTCCGTTCAACAAGTGTTCATGGTTTCCTATGCACCAAACGTGCGAGCAAGAAATTGAAGCTTTTCCGTTCAATGGAAAACTGACGTGTATTCAAACACGCTAAATTGACGTGAATTTGTCCTCCAGAAATGTGTTTCCGAACATGTGTTTAACCTTTGTAATTATTGATGGAAACTTGTTTGCCTTGACACCTATATATATGATGTTTTATTTTTAAAAAAAAAAAGGTCAGTAACCCCAATTGTGGCCGCAACATAAAGGATTTTTAACTCACTGCGGCCTCAATTTCTAACAATGTTCAACATCGCAAAACCTCCACAACCACAATTTAAAAACATTCACTGATTTTACTTATTTTCTTCAATTATCATTTTACATTTGCTGTTGTATATTACTGCAGGGTTGTTCCAAGCAGACAACTCTACCCTACTGCTTACAGACTTTATATGGAACTCCTCAAGCAACTTGGTGATATGCTTGGACGTGATTTCAGTTCTCTATATTATGAAAAGTGAGATCCAACTCCAACTGATCGAGTTTGGTGCACATGAATTCTATTTGTATTAGTTTCTGAATGTGTTTAGCATTTTGGATATTCTCTAATTATGTAGGTTGGAATGTGAACTGTATCATTGCACTTGTTCAATTAGAACTGAACAAATCCCGTCTGATACAATCAAAGCCAAATCTAGCCAGTGATGTTGCATTGAGTCTTTGTGTTTGGTTTGACATTGTGAAAGTTGACACATTTGATCCACGTCAAGCCATGTAGCATTTGTGTTTTTCTTTTATTTGATGTGAAAAATTGAGAATATGTGCATTATAGACGTCAATCGAAACACACTGTTCACGTCTTGGTAATTCTATTATAGTAGAAATTTGCGTTCGTAGGAGGTTGCGTGCATTTGTTACTGCTAATGTTTATTGTTGCGAACTCGGCAAGTATACCGGTCGTACAAGTAATATAATGAAAAGTAAGGGATTTGTCGTTCCCAACGAGGATTGTTTGACCAAATAGACTATAATTTTGATCGATAAGTTGGACATGAAAATAAAGAAGAATAATGTTGTGGTTGTTGTTGTATGAATCGAGTAAATAAGATTCAAGCTAAATGTAACATCA
>PYAF01002381.1:287011-304415 GCA_007407185.1 Glycine tomentella
GCGCCATACCCGCGCTGGTGGCGCGGCCTTCTTTCTCCTGCTTTTGCTGAGTTCCTGCCATGAATTGCAAACTTAACTCAAATTAATGCTTCTCAAGAATTATCAATGATTGTGGCATTCATGCACAACAATTGATGCACTTTTTGATTAAATCCTTGGTTCTTTTGGCTTGAAAACACCATATGCTAAGAGCCTATCATTTATCTTACAGATTAAAGATTCACCATAGTAGTCTAACTTCCAAAAGAGCACTAGAATATTTAAAATGTTGGCTAGAACTTTCGTGTCTTGGTGAATCCTGTAGTTTTGAAAAACTTTGTAATATATATCATCATTTGCTATTAGATATTGACATTATATTTTACTGCACACTATTTAACTTGTTGACAGTTGCTTTGGTGCTTGTGGCGACCTTAGAAAACTATATCTAAAGGAACATCTTATCATAATGGAAAAACAAAAGTAGTTTCTTTCTATTTTTTAGTGTGCATTTTTATCTATCTCTTTTTCAGAGTATGGGGAAGGTTTCTTGTGTATTTATAAATACTAATGATTACATTTCATACCAATGGGTCCTTAGGATTATGAAATCAATTGATGAAGTTCTTCAGCTTTCTCAAGTATACAGTCAAAAGGTGTGGGAGCCGGGAGTTGTTCTGGTTGATTTTGTCTTTTCAATCGTATGGCAGTTACTTGAAGCATCATTAGATGATGAAGGGTTACTAGATCACACTGCTGAGAATAAGCCTAGATGGCTAAGCAGGTCACATGATGTGAATATTGATGGACCAGACAGCTTTAGTGAAAAGAAAACTGAGCAAGCGGAGGGGTTTCAGAAAGAAAATACAGCAATAGCTATCGAGATCATTGCAGAAATTTTGCAACAGAAAATGACTTCAAGGATCCTTTCCTTAGTTCATTGGAACATGTAAGAACATAATTCTGATATACTTTGTATTTGGTAAACCATCTAAATTTGAGTGACTCTCAACTAAGATTTTAGAACATTTTATTGAAGGAAAGTTATCTCTGTAGGACATCACATTGGGGGTCTTTCATTCACCAAATGCAGCTGCTTGTATCAAATTCTTCAGTTTTTAGGAATCTGAAACATATTACTGCAGAGAGCCTTTTGCGTTTGACGCAAAATATCCATGAGGTTGTTTCTCATGAGTTCAAAAAAAAATCTAAGATGGAGACTAACGTAGTCACATCTGCTGGTTCTCTGATGCCTTTTGCTGGTCAATCTTATGGGGATAGTTGGTCTTCACTCTGGCTTCCTATTGATCTTATCCTGGAAGATGCTTTGGATGGAGCACAAGTGGCAGCATTTGGTGCTATAGAAATTATTACTGGTATGCTTATTATTTTTTTTAAGTCATAACGTTGGGTAAAATTCTTCCTACACAAAGAAGAATATAAAATTAAAATCAGAAAACACTGAGAAAATAAACATCCAAGAGATCCCATGTCATTTTGTAAGTTTCCTAAATCACCACAAAAAATGATTTTATCGAATTCCACAAATAGTAATCAATCTATTCCTTGCATGAACCCAAAACCCAAGATTCCCAAATATCATGTCACTGATAAATTTTGTAGCAGGCCTGTGTTTTACCTACCAGCTTTCATATTACAACACACCTCTGAGTCAATTATTTTCCTTAATGGTGGAGGTCCCAAATCCCCACATACATGCACAATCTCTCATTAATCGGCCTTGTTATAATCTTCGTCGCAAACTTGAAGAAGATGTGCTCAAGTCAGATTCCCTATTTTCTCTTCTTTGACTTCATTTTCTTTCTTTTGTTCACCACCTCAAAATGTATTTTGGAACTAATTCCTCTTTGCTAAGACATGATTTGTTGTTTACTTCCACGACCAAACTCCTTTTTTTTTAATTTATAAATTTAAGAAACTGTTGTGAACTTTTGTGTAGGACCAAGCTACTAGGTACAAAAGACTCTTTCTTGTGACCTATAGTGAAAGTGAAAAACAGACTTGTCCTTGACAGAGCCCCTCCTTGACTAACATAGATTTTCTTGAAATAGTTTCTTCCTTGATTTCTCCAATGTCCAATCCATGTTTTCCTTTTATAAGACTATAGATAAGGAAGGGATCCTAATTTATAGGATCATGCTAATAATTACTAACAATGATCCT
Source organism: Glycine tomentella (assembly GCA_007407185.1). Classification (NCBI taxonomy): domain Eukaryota; kingdom Viridiplantae; phylum Streptophyta; class Magnoliopsida; order Fabales; family Fabaceae; genus Glycine; species Glycine tomentella. The sequence goes on from PYAF01002381.1 coordinate 289,175, forward strand.
AATAAAAATCAAAACTGGAACTCAAGGATTCTGTTACACAAAAACCATAAACAAAATTCAAAATGAAAAACAAGATAAAGTAATCCTAAATATAAAAAATAATCCTTATCAGCCAAAAATTATGTTTTTTCTCTGTTAATATTGTTTCCCCACAAATGCATCCACATCAGAAATCTTCACCGATAATAAATCCAACTTTTTAGACTTTAGGGCACCTGGAATGGGTTTAATTGCTGGTCCTAACATAGTATTTATTAATTAATAGTATTCCCACTTGAAAGATTCTACTTGTATTTTTCAACATCAGTTTTCTAGTGTCATGGAGACAGATGGTAGACTGTGAAGTATCAAATAGTTTTGAACTGCACTTGCCGTTGAATATGGAGTTTTGAATTAGGACTTGCTTTTGAACTAAAGCACTTGGCAGAAAGAGCCTGGACATTAACTGCTTTGAATTCATTCTGTTCTCGGCAGGGACGGAACAAAAAAAGATTCTTGGGGGAACGGGGGCAAAAATTTAACAGCAATGACTAATTTTTTTTCTTCAAAATCATGATATTCTTTGGTTCTCGATTTGATAAAACTCTTTCATAATTTTTTGTGTAACGAATGTCTTTGTAATCTCCTTTTCAATATAAATAGTCAAAGTATCTGCATATCATTGGATGAAATCCATAATCACTATATCAATAGCTTTCATTTATTCTTTTTGAATTCTTCTACATTTTAATGTCGGTCATCAAGCTTAGAATCCCATGATGAAATATCTGAAGCTTGTGGCATACGAGTAGGTTGAGATGTATCAAAGTTATTGATTTCTTTCTTTTTTGAATCTTTTGAGGATTTATTTTCGGGCTTCCTTTAGAAACTAATAATTTCAAGATCTTCATATGGTTTTACACAATAAAATTATTACAGATCTTACTAAACCTTTTGATTCAAGTCAAAGAGAGAGTAGAAACTAGAAACTGATATTCCCTTGCCTAAAAAACATTAACACCTTCTAGCATCATCTTGTTGGAAAGCTGCCTTAATTGTGGATACCCCTAGCCCACCTTAATTATGTCATCTTTGGACTGCCTTAATTGCAACCTCAAGGGGTGTGTTTATCCCCACATTGCCTAGAGATATGGCTTCAATAGAGCTTATAAAACTTTCCTCACTTTTGTAAGCGAGTTTTGTGTGGTGTGTTTAGGCCCTAAGCCCAAATTCTAAGACATCTAATTGTAGATTGCCAGGATCATGCCAAACCGCACCAGCAGTGACAGCCTTTCTTGCAGACAGAAAGTATTAAAAAATGACAAGAAAATGATCTAGAGAAATGGCAAAATACTGAATGAGGAAGAGGTTATTACAGAATAAAAAATTTGCCTTGTAACAAAGAGAATTGCTGCTATTTCTATTAAAAAAAATTGTTAGAAGATGATGGGAAAGATATGTGAATAGTGATCTCAAGTTTTTCCATGTGAGGATTATGACATGGAAAATCAATCCAAATGGCATCTTTTGAGTGGGAGTTGAACTGAATACTTGATTTGAATGACAAACTTTCTTTTATTTTATTTTTTTCAAATCAGTGTTATTTATTTGGAGTTGTAATTGCAGGTATGGTGAAGACTTTACATGTAGTTAATGGCACTATGTGGCACCATACATTTTTGGGTTTATGGGTTGCAGCACTGCGTCTGGTTCAAAGGGTTGGAATTGTTCTAACAGAAAAGGTATGGAGCTGTATGAAATCTCCCGGAAATATTGCTTGATGAATTTATTCCTGTGTATGATCATCAATAAGGAAAGACCATACTACACGTCGTTTACATTTTACTTTGTGTTGTCACATGGCACTTTTACATTTAATTGATTGACTGGTTCTTTAAAAAATGTCTAGTCACACTGGAAAATTGCATGCAACTGAACACTGCATAATCTTCACATAACAACAATTATTATTTACCCTGTTATTTTAGGAGAGGGATTCAAAAGAAGTTCCTATGCCTCACCTTGATACCTGCATGTGTATGTTACTGAGCATTACAACCCTCGTGGTAACTAATATTATAGAAGAAGAGGAAGGTCAACTTATTGAAGAAGCTGAACATAGCCCTACAAATCAAGGGAAAAATAGACTGGCTCTGGGGAAGTGTCGTGGGGAATTGATTACCAGCTTACAGCTATTGGGTGATTATGAGTCCTTACTGACACCACCTCTACTTGTTCTTCTGGAAGCCAATCAAGCTGCTGCCAAAGCTATTACGTTCTTATCAGGAAACCCTGTTGGTAGTGGATGCTTCGAATATATGAGCACGAATGACATGCCGATGAAATTTTGTGAGTAAATTCTTATGTTGTGGTAATCAGAATCTGTAAAGATTTTTTTTTTTTCTGTAGCATTTGTACTTCTAATTGATATGTATCCTTTTTATAATTTTATTGTTATGTGCTAACTGAGGCAGAGCTAGGGTTAAACTACTGGAGTGGACCAAAGTTAAAATAATCCAGGGGATCTATGGAAAGATAGAAAATCTGTTGGGCTGATAAACTGTTTATGCATTTTACAAACAAAATCCAGGTCTTAAATTTTGGGAAGTTTCACCCTCCTTGCTTCCTCAAACAGAAAACATAGGTCTCCCTGTGAACAAACAGCCAACATTGCATATCTATTCAAATTTTTCTCTCTCTCATTCTCTTCCACACATCACAATAATAGTTATCAAAAGTTTTATTAGTGGCATTGACACTTTTACCTTGGTACTGTGGTCTTTAAATCATTTTTTTTATACGCCTTTGGTATTCAATCATATTTTCATAATTTGCTCATCATGCAATGCTCTTTTTACCTCTGTTATTTACTTTTCGTACAAGGCCATCTCATAAAAGTCTGTTCATATGTTTGTCTGAGTGACTGAGAGTCCCTATCTTTTATGTCTTTGGTGTACAGGTGTGACACTTATTTTTATTTTTATTTGTGTTCATTTTTTTTTTTTTTACTTGCAGCTGGAAACTTGCGACATCTAATTGTTGAGGCTTGTATTGCAAAAAATCTGCTTGATACATCAGCTTATTTATGGCCTGGCTATGTGAATACATGCAGCAATCAAATTCCTCGTAGCATTTCTAATCATGTGTCTGGCTGGTCTTCGTTGATGGAGGGATCACAGCTGACTCCTGCATTGGTTAATGTCTTAGTTGCGACTCCAGCTTCCAGGTATTCTAATGACTCATCATTCATAGTTCATATGCTCTGTGTCCCCTTCAATCCCCTCTCAAATTTGGTTTCAGAAGGGCAAGATTTGAGGAAATGGTTGATTCAGGCAAATTAGATGGAGGGGTTTTTCAAATATAGAATTTTAGTCTTTCCAAAATGCTGTTTTTACCACATGACAAAGCAACAATGACATGGGATATTAGCTCCTCTAGTTGTCTTGCCATTTTTTTGTTTTTTTCTTCTTCTTTTGGTTGTGGTGATTTTGGGTAGAACACTGTTCATACTTTGAATTGTTGACTGCATTCATATTCCGTCAGAAAATTCATGAAAAGCCTTGGCTCCCAACATTTATGCTACTGACGTAGAACACTGATCATACTTCAGTAGTGTGTGCATTTTAACAATTATGTCTGTGAGTGTCTTTGATCTATTTTAATTAATGGTTTGAGATTTAACAATTGATTTACCTTATCATTTTTTATTCTATATAAAGGAGTTTTTTTAAGGACGTTACAGTTACAGGGAAATTATATTTACTTTTTGGGAATGTGTTTCTTCTCTTAAACTGAATATTAAGATAGGAAAATAAGTGCCCACTCCCATTTCATTCTTTATTTAAGCTAGTTTATTTCTGAACAGTTTTCCCTACTTCATTTTGTGTGAGCCAACACCATGCGGTTTTGTTAATTTTGAAAATGCATTGTTGATCATGTTTAATGTCATTGGTGGTTGCCTACTAGGTATTGCCGTGTTCTTTTGTAATTCAAAAGGACAGCTCAACACGACGCTTCTGTCACTAGGGGGTTGAAGAGGATTACATGTGTGCGGTCCTATCTGAATGAGCAGAGAGACTTTTTTTTTTTTTTTTTTCTGTGACTAGAATCTGAGATTACCTGGTCATAGAGCAACAACCTTTCCGATACACCAATGCTCTCCTTCATCATTTTTTCAATTTTAATTTTTTATAGAATACTAGCATAGCATGAAATGTAGTTATCCTCCAAACATCCTTAAAGACACAGTCATTGGCAGGCATGTGAATGTATTTTAAGCTTTAATGTAAAATAAATATGTTGCTATTATTATAGATATATGAAAGAGTCTTTAAAATATAATTTATAAAATATTAATGTGGTAAGTAATTTACATAAAATGCAATAAATTTGTATATAATACTAACATAGCATGACATGTAGTCGTCCTTAAGTTTCCTTCTCTTATGTGTCACTCATAAACAGGCACTCACCGGCAAGCATATGAATGTAATCTATGCTTTAATGTAAATTAAATATGTGGGTATTATAGTAATGCGTAAAAGAATCTTTAAAATTATTTATGTGGTAATAAATTACATAATATATAATAAATATGGATAATGGAAATAACATATATATACTATATAGTATGAACGGTTGCTATAGAATACTTTTCTTTAATACATGCAGTTTGGCCAGGTTAGTTCCTAACCTATATAGGCTTTATTGCTCCCCTAGTTCCTGGATAGAGGGACTTTTTCATCTGGAAAATACTTGGAGATTCTGGTTTTTTAGATCAAATATAGATTTATAATTTATATATACTAAATATGCATACACATTTATGGAGTCTTCGTGTAAGTGAAAATGGCAGCTATCTAATCAATGATAGTATAGCATTATACCTGAACTACTGTATAAAGATGCACCCTGCATTTCATGAAGCCAATATTAGATGCCCTTTTTTGAAAATTTATAAGTCAACTGAATTTATGCTCATGGATTTTGATGGAAGCTTAGCAGAGATTGAAAAAATATATGAAATTGCAATCAATGGTTCAGATGAAGAAAAGAAATCTGCTGCTACCATTCTATGTGGGGCATCTCTGGTACGTGGTTGGAATGTACAGGTACTGTTTTTAGCTTTCCAATTTTTTCAGAGACTTCTACTTTTTTTATATAGTTTTTTTAGCTTGTTTGGTTGTCTTCTGTCTCTTCTTTATTTTTGTCTCTTTATTTTTTAAGTTTACATTATCATTTTTGTCTGCAGGAGCATACCGTTCTTTTTATAACAAAATTGCTTTCACCTATAGATCCTCCAAACTACTCTGGGGCTGAAAGCCATTTAACCAGCCAAGCTCCATTTTTAAACGTTCTTCTTATTGGAATCTCATCTATGGACTGTGTTCATATATTCTCCCTACATGGTTTGGTATGTTCTTTTTTTAATCCATGTAGTTTGACTGACATGTGTAATTGCCAAAATTTACCCTTTTTCTTTTAAAGTGAAGTTTTTAGAAGCGTTTGTTTTGTAGTCTAGGAAGGCTCTATCATCAATTATGTTGTAGAGAACTTGTAGATGTCGCATGCACCTTTGATTATATGTTTTAATTTTGCCATTTACTACAGGTTCCATTACTTGCAGCAGGACTAATGCTAATATGTGAGGTTTTTGGATCATGTGTTCCTGATTCCTCGTGGACTCTTGCAAGTGGAGAAAAACTCACTCATTGGGAGGTATTCTCTAATGCATTTACTCTTTTGCTGAGGTTCTGGAGGTTTGATCATCTACCTATTGAACAAATGAGAAGCGATGCAACAACTCCCCCATTTGGATCACTACCTAGTCCTGAATGCCTTTTATTAGTTCGAAACTGTAAATTGGCATCATTTGGAATAACAGCAAAGGATCGACAGAGGCTCAAAAGATGGCCAAAGATTTTATGTTTTTCCGTAGAACCTGTATTTATGGATTCCTTTCCAAAATTAAAGTTTTGGTATCGAAAACATCAAGAATGCATTGCTTCATTCCGCTCTGGTCTTGTGCCTGGAGGGCCTGTTAATCAAATTGTTGATGCTCTACTCGGCATGATGTTTAGGAAGGTAAGTAACGGTGCCGAGCCTTCGACACCTACTACTTCAGGAAGCAGCAGTTCATCTGGGAATGCATTGGATGATGCTTTAATGAAACTAAAAGTGCCTGCCTGGGATATCCTCGAAGCTATTCCCTTTGTGCTGGATGCTGCTCTGACATCTTGTGCTTATGGGACACCCTCTACCCGTGAACTGGCTACAGGTATGATTTGTTCTCTATTTGTCTACATAATTTTTAACTTCATACCTATCATATCGAGTCAGGATTATAATGAGGAACTGAGACTGATGCTTTATAATCTGAGAATATCACGAAATCTAAGGATGTGCTACACATAGCTCTTCCAAGTGCGCAACCACTTGAAAATGCTGGATTATCATTATGAAAAATCCTATGTCCTGTTAAAAGCAGAACGCCATTTCGGGACTATATTATCGTAGTACTAATATATATCACTTGTTGTAAAGTGACGTTAAATTATATATATATATATATATATATATATATATATAAACATTAAAAAAATTTAAAATTATAATGTTTTTTTAACGTTAATAAAAAGTATTATAAAAGATATAATGTATATGCACATACATTTTATGGAAATAATAATTTATCTGTAAATATATATATAGATTAAAGTGTAGAGTAAAAAAGCTGTAATTATCGATTACTTTTACATAAAAGCTTATAGTATAATATTTATTCCCAAATAAAATTCAAAAAGCACGGTAAGAAAGAAAATTGTTAAATTATTTCTTGAAAGTTCCACTCGGACATGTTTGGTTTTTCGGAAATTTAATTCTGCAAAAAAAAAAAAAAAGGTTTTTTAAATATCCTTCCTGGATTTCAATTCTGAATAAAATGACAATTATCTTGATTAATTAGGATTAATTTTGGAATAATAATTGAAAAAATAAAAAGTGATGTAATCAGCGAAAAATGGTGTACAAAATGCAACCAACAACTTTAAAATTAAAAATTAAAAAATGCAACCACCATTTTAATCTTAAATGGAATAAAGAGTGATATATCTTGATATTGATATACCCCGGAACAATATTGATAGTGAAACATATATTTGGGAAATTTGGACTGGGTTGTATTGTAATACTGATTTTTCAAACTTTGTTTGGTACGCTTCTTGCTGTGTAATTTGATTTGCAAGTTCTGTTTTTTTCCTCAGGTCTCAAAGATCTAGCCGATTTTCTTCCAGCTTCTTTGGTTACCATTGCAAGCTACTTTTCAGCTGAAGTTACACGGGGCATATGGAAGCCATCTTTTATGAATGGAACTGACTGGCCTAGCCCTGCTGCAAATCTAGCACTTGTTGAGCAACAGATAAAGAAAATCTTAGCAGCCACAGGTGTCAATGTCCCAAGCCTTGATATAGGTAAATTCGTCTTAGTCTCTTATTTTCTATTCTTTTGGATTTTGTTAAAACATTAAGGAGAATTCAAACATTAAAAAAGCATTTAATCAACATTATTATATTGCAAATACAAAAAAAAAAAAAAAAAAAAAGAAGATAATGGGAAACATTACCTATTTGCAACAGGAAATCCTTAAAAGACATTGTTACAAAGATCCATAATCTCTCTAGAGTTGGTCAGGACGAATTATATTAATCAACTTGCTGTATGGTTGACCAGTGAATATTCTCTCGTGCATGCAGGCGTTTATTTTTGTGGTGGATAAAATTTGTCATATTTTTGGATCTTTATAAGTATTAAGTACCTTCAAATGATATTTAAAACTTATTAAACACTTTCAATTACTCAAAAAAAGTAAGTAATAATTTTTTTTAATACAATGGATGCTTTGTTTTTCAGTAAAAGTTTTCTACTTTTATTTCATTAACCAGTGTTCTTGGAGGACTTGATAGCATTTGCATCAATATTATGGTATGTGGAAACAAAAGGTTCATTATTTTGACAGTATTTTGAATTCCCTGTAGATGGGAATTCTCGAGCTATACTTCCTTTGCCTTTGGCAGCTTTTGTAAGCCTCACATTAACATATAAACTCGACAAGGCCACTGAGCCATTCCTTGCACTGATTGCCCCTGCTATGAGTACCCTTGCTTCTGGTTGTCCCTGGCCCTCCTTCCCCATTGTGACCTCTCTGTGGATCCAGAAGGTGAAGCGTTGGAGTAACTACTTTGTGCTCTCTGCTTCCAGCACTGTTTTCCACCACAACAAGGATGCTATAGTTCAACTACTAAAAAGTTGCTTCACGTCCACCCTTGGGCTAGGTTATGGCAGCATTTATAATAACGGCGGTGTCAGTGCCCTCCTTGGTGATGGTTTTGTTTCCCAAATATCCGATGGGATCTCTCCAGTGGCTCCAGGAATTCTTTACATAAGAGTGTACCGGTCTATTGGAGATATCACCTTATTGATTGAAGAAATTGTGCCTATTTTAATGCTTTCAGTTACAGACATTGCAAGTAGTGTTTTGATGACCAAGGGGGTTGTAAGGAAACCAAAGGAAACCAAGTTTGGGATAAAATATGGCCAAGTTTCTCTTGCCAGATCCATGGCACGTGTCAAGCATGCCGCTCTACTCGGGGCTTCATTGGTTTGGATATCAGGGGGACAAAAGTTGATTCAATATTTGATAAGGGAGACTCTGCCTTCCTGGTTTTTATCAGCTACCATGTTCGAGCAAGATGGTGGAGAATCTGGCGTTATGGTTGCTAAGCTCAAAGGTTATGCACTGGCATTTTTTGTTTTTCTTAGTGCAGCATTTGCCTGGGGTATTGACAATTCGCATTCACCAAAACAACGGGCAGAGGTTGTTGGCTTGCATTTGGAATTTCTTGCAAGCGCCCTGAACAGGAACAGAGCAATGTTTTGTCATTGTACTACTTGGAAAGCCTATGTGTCAAGGTTAGTGAGCTTGATAGTGGGTCAAGCTCCATCATGGGTTCGGGAAGTCGATGCTGATTTGTTGAAGAGGCTGAGCTGGGGATTAAGACAGATGGATGAACACAAGTTGGCTCTTCGCCTTTTGGAAATTGGAGGAATAGGTGTCATGGGTGCAGCAGCTGAGATGTTAATTGGATTTGAACATAGATCTTAAATCTATCTGAACTTTCCAATACTATAACGTTTCATTAATTCATCGATTCGTTAAACATTTGGGCTTTCTCTTAAGTGTAAAGGATGTTGGTTTATTATGTTTCCTTCTATTGGTAGTTACTTCGACCAAATAGACTAGAAAGATTGTCAAACTAATCTGTAGTTAGACTAGAAAGATTGGTCAGATTGACTATCATATCTACCAAAATAGAATAATGCAAACAAGATCTTTGCAATGAATTCGTCTACATGCTTTTTTGTACATTTCATTTCACTTCTGGTCAAATGGCTTTCATATTAGTTGTCAGATGTCGGTTTTTCTTCAATTTGTCCGTATCAATATTTTATTAGCATAATTAATACTTCGTGGATGATTAAAACTTGTATTTGTATACATCATAAGCACATGCACGCAACTTCATTGCCGTAATCCACTAAATATTAGTCTACAATCTTGACTGGTGGTGTAAGCATCAAAAAGACCATTTCGAGCGCCCCCTGAACCTGATGAAAATCTGTTAAGGATGGACTTTGCAGGGGAGGTGAATGCATCGCTGCAAGAGATTAATTCAGAACAGTGCAAGTCACTAGGGAAGAGATATACTAACAATACTCTCTCTCATACTGTTTATTATTTGCTAAACCTTGTTTAAAATCACAATTTTGCAAGTCTCACTTCCTATTCAAGAGTCTCGCTTATGATTTTGTAGTTTCTAATAAAATTTAATTAATAGTAGAAGGAATATATTAGAGAATTTGTTGCTAGCACTCCTTTCCAAGCATATCATGGATTGATCTACAGTATTTTTTACCTTAAAATTTAATAAACCAAACACTGAATTAAATGGATAAGAGGAAAAAAATTCTGAACAGACTGTCTTTAGAATCATAAGGATATATTTTGTTCTGAAATTAATAGTATATATTAACACAAATAATTCAATTTCAAAATTAAAGACAACCCATCTCTGAGCATAAGAAATCACTACAATGAAACTGTATATATACAGGATTCCAACAGACACTGCCTGGTATACATTCTCACCAATTTATTATTACATCATTGTAATTATTAATTAATCAACAAAACCTGTAACAGGCCAACAATTACTTGCAATGGCCAAAAAATTATAAAGGTTGAGGGAAGTCGTGGATTGGGGAAAGTATTTCTTTTAAATGGTACTATTATTTGCCTCAAACAAAGCGCAGCTGTAAGACTTCATTCGATAAGTAAACAAACCTGCTGTCTGCTCAGGAACAACTTCACCACTGGCTGAGAAAAAGCCGGGAAATGGAAGAGCCGTGTCAACTAAACGGTACCATGACATTCCTTCTGGAGGCAAGGGTAAAACTGCAGTTTCTGGATGACCAGCTGCATTGAAAGCAATAAATAGATCCCCGGATATATCAGAAGATACAGAGCTCTCTAGAAACTCCTTTTCTTTGGCCTTCAAAGCCATGGCCAGGAACTTGCAGGATAGGTCTTCCCATCTTGGTGGAGCCCCATCACTTCCATACCATTCAATATTTTCTTCTTTTAAGAAGCTCCTCCTCTGAAGAAGATCACTTCTCCTCCTTCTCAATGAACTTAAAAAGAAAATGAATTGTGAGGTTTGTTTACCGAACCCTGTTGTCAAAGCACTCCAACTGAAAGGCTTTATACCATCATATGCAGTAGAACCACCAGAAGACTGGCCACATTCATCTCCCATGTTCAGAACAGGTACTCCTAATGACACAAACAAGATGAAGAGGAAATTACGGATTTGCTTGAGTCGTCTTTCAAGGATAGCAGTGTTGTTTGTAGGTCCTTCTTCTCCACAATTCCAACTTAATTCATCTGTACTGCTGAAGCTAACTAAGTCCACAAGAGAAACTCCAAAATTCCTGGCAATGTAATTAAAAGAGAATGCGGGACCTCGTCTACCAGAAAATATGTCCCCACTCCCGCAAAGTCTTGTTGCAAGGTCGCTAAGAAGATTTTCACCCCTTAAAAAGTTCCTCACATCGTTACAAAAATTTGTATTTATTTCAGCCCATCTCATCCAATGAGGAAAGCGAATTTCCTTTGCTACCATGCCATGGGGATCCCAACAATCTGCAATGATTTTAGTCTTGGAGAGTACTGGGTCGAAAGCTATTGCTTCAACTAATGGAGGTCTAGTCAAGTATTCCCCATGAAATCCTCTCAGCAGGTGTGAAGCATTTAAGAAAGAGAAGCCATCAATGTGAAATTCAGTCACCCAATGCCGAAGACTATCCAGAATCAAACTTTGCACTATAGGATAGTTACAGTTCAGAGCACTCTTCACCTTCAAACCACCAACTCCATTTGTATAATAGTAGGTCGAGTCGTCAATTCCCTGTAGAGCACCCATCTCAGCGGTATTGGAGAAAACAACTTCCACAAGAACTTCTATCCCATTGGCATGCATAGTTTTAACCATCTCTTTCATAGAGGCAATAGCAGATACAGGACCACCAGATGGCCCATAAATGTGCATCAGAGAGAAAAAGTGGCTAGGAAAATATGGTCCCTTTTTCTCATCAGACGTGAAAACTGGCTCCAGCAGAACGGCATTCACTCCTAGATCTTTAAAATGCTGAACCTTCTTAGCCAAACCAGTAAAGGTCCCAGCTAAACCACTCGGAAGTTGGCTGGACTTGTGCTGCGTAAAGCGCTTCACATTCAACCTATAAACCACCAGTTTCTCCATGGACAAATCCAGATGACAATCACCACCCCAATCAAAATCAGGTTCCTTCCCCAACCATCCAAGATTCTTCACCAATCCAACACCATCAGGATAAGAATTCCCAACAATCTTAGCATACGGATCCAAAACAACGTGCTCAGCAAAACCATCATCCTTGTTCTTCTTAAGAACACCCCCTCTGCAGCGATAACCATAGCTCACGAAACCCTTGGCACACTCGAAGGAGACATGCCAGATATCACCTGTCCTATTCACATAAGGATCCAAATCAAGCTCCAAAGCAGGCTTCTCCACGCCATTCTCATCATACAAGCACAAAACCACACTCTCAGCACGCCTCGAGAAAATAGCAAAATTCACAGACCCATCAGGAGAACAAAAGAGCCCCAAAGGACCCGGGTACCCCGGAAGCAACCCAACTGGTACGCAAAAATTCGTTCCCCTATGGCTTCTGATCTCCATCCCTGCATCCAAAGACGACATCAAGAAAAACGACAAGTACAAAGGAACATGCTTTGCATCAAATTCCAATTCAACTGCAAACTTTCCATCAGAATTTTGCACCAAGGGACTAACATTCGTCCCCGCCGCCGCATTTTCACTCAAACCTATCGTATCCAGATCCACAAAACACGATGAATCACTTCTATACACACCCCAACACAACAAAAGCGTTTCACCAACACTACCACTTATATCCAACGATGAAATCTCAATGTAAACAAAATACCTATGTTTTCTCTTTGTGACATAAACTTTCACCAACCCGCCACCAGTTTCAGTCCTAAACAAATACGCCGATGACCCTTTGAGGTATTCGGGTCGGGGCAAGGTTCCGAGTTGCTGCTCCGTTTCTTCAACGGACAAGCGTGACATGGCACACAATTTTGAAGAAGTGGGATTCCGAGAAAAGGGGAAAATAGGGTTTTGCGATCCAAGTTGGTGCCAAAGGTGCTTCCTTTGGATAAAGGGTTTGTGAAAACAAGAGAATTTGGGTTTGCTGTGGTGATTCCGAGGAATCACCGAGGATGAGAAGCGCGGGTCGAGACTTGTCATTGAGAAGATGAAGATGAAGCTGAATTTGAGGAAGGAGACTCGGTGGTTGCTAATTAGAGCATTGCATTTTTTGGATTTGGAACAGACATTACATGTATTAGAGTTAAGGTTTGAGTGATGGAAACTTGTGATGTTTCGATCAGAGAGCGAAGAGTAACTGAAAGAAGGAACAATAAGGCAACGATTACGGTGAAGGCAGTGGCGTGGCACAATGGTGATGCTTCTCTTGTTGCCGTCAGATATGTGAATGCTGTAATGAACGGTTGACATGTTTGACGGGCAACTGGTTATTCCTGTTAGAGTGGATTTGCAAATACTGGATTAAAAATTGCAGTTTGATCCTTCCGTTTGATGGGTCTGTTACCTTTTTATTAACCAATATTTAATCATTTCAGAATTTAATATTGGTTTAATTGCACGTTTTGTTTTATCACTCAGCTATCTTCATTTCACAAACCTTATCATTCAAAAAATAAATTCCGCATATTTTACGATTTGTACACATTTTACAAATTCGTGAAATGAGTAACGGCATGTTGATGTATCCCTATTAAAAAGAAGAAAAAAAGGAACGTTTTGTTACTAATTTTTGTAAAACAACGGTATTTTAATCCTAAGAATTAATGACAATAAATATATAAACTATCTAAAATTATAACTAGTCAATTATTTAGTTCAAAGTTACATTCTATCACGTGACTTCCTGATAACATGTATTTAGATATCAAATTAATAATAATTGGTTAAATTTAAGATATTAGATGAAACAAATTGTAAGTTCACGGAGTTTTAAAAAAGATTGTAAAATATAAAGACTAAATGAATCACAATTTCAAAGATTAATTTAGTCTTTTATTTTTAAGTTAATAGTATAAAAAGTTTACTTTGTTAATTTAACAAAAAAATATGATAAGTATAACTTTTTAAGTAGTTATTGTTAATTTTACACTGTTTTCACTTTTTTACTGTAAATTCAATTGTAGTTGCTTGACTATTGATAAAAAAAATTATGTTCAGCAAAAAAAAGAAAACTATTGATATCTTGAACTATCCTCTTGGGTGCATGCGTTTGGTTGACTAGGCAGGAAGTGAGGGGGTAGATAAATCTGATCGAGGCCACAGATTATAGACTAAAAGAGGCACAATACCATACCATAACAGATCTCTTTGAGCTTTGGGAGATGTCATTGCTTTCCTTAACAAATGATCTTTCTTTCTTTGGATTATATACGATGAGAATGCTTTTATTATGATGTGGCAATAATAAATAAAATATACTATCTTTATGAACAAAAGTGCAGGGAAGAAAGGTCAGTAGAATACAAGCAAGACCCTATGGTTTATACTTACCAGATTTGAATCCCAAGCTGTTGAACGTCACAGTAAACTTTAGAGGACTTTATTTGCTATGATAAAAATTTCAGATCCTTATAATCTAAGATACTTTGAGGATTTCTTTGCAAAATGAATTACTTCCAAAACCTGTAATAACAGGTCAACTATTCTTCACCGTGCCAAACCCTGCCAAAAATAATTGAAGATGAAGGGGAATGAGATAAGATCATGGTGTGTCTGACTTGTGCTAATTCACATAATCATTCAAGGGACCCGAGGGGGCATTCTGTGTGCGCTTTTGAAGAAAGAAAGGACACTTCTTTGCGAAACAAAGGTCAAAATGCCACGGTTTGTAAAATTATTTGGCAAAATGCCACGGCAACCAAAGATTTTGTGAAAATGCCACAGGTATGAATTCGCTGGAAGTGGAGGCGACTTAGGTGGCTGATGTGGCATCACTTTTTTGCCACGTGGCAGGCTATAATAGGTTGCCTAATTCGCTATACAGGTCAGCGAATTAGGTGTTAACCGGGCAATGTTGGCTTGAACAGGACACGTGGCAAGCTGTGGATGGACACGTAATTTGCCATGTCTACCAGCGAATTAGGTCATTTGGACACGTGTCAAATCGCTATTAATTTGGTAATTGGGACAGCGTATTATGTAAGTAAATTTGGAACTTCGTCCAGCGAATTATGTAACTAAATTTGGTCAACTGCCTAGCGAATTTAGTGCTATAAATTCTTTAATTATTATACCTTCAATTATTATTTTTATTAAATCAAATGTTTATCTAAAATTTTTATTATACGTATAATCTTTACTTATTAAATCTTAACTTGTTATTATTATTCAATTTTCATTTCTATATTTATCAAATCACAACTTTAATTAAAATTTTAACTACATCAAATATTTAATTATCAAGTTTTTAATATTTTAATAATTATTTTAATTATACGTATAATTATTTTAAATAAATTAATTCTTTAATT
>PYAF01002381.1:304515-319533 GCA_007407185.1 Glycine tomentella
AAATTTTTATTATACGTATAATCTTTACTTATTAAATCTTAACTTGTTATTATTATTCAATTTTCATTTCTATATTTATCAAATCACAACTTTAATTAAAATTTTAACTACATCAAATATTTAATTATCAAGTTTTTAATATTTTAATAATTATTTTAATTATACGTATAATTATTTTAAATAAATTAATTCTTTAATTATTAAATATTCACTTGTTCTTTTTATTACATCAATGCGTATTAATTTTATTAAATCTACAAATATTATTAATATTAAATTAAATGTTTTATTATAATTGTTATTGAATCAGATCATTAAGTAAAAACTTAATTTAAATATTTTAGATAAACATTATTTCACAATATTTTTTTAAATAAATTATTTTCTGAAACTTTACACTTATAAACTAATAAATTATTCCTACATTTTATCCTATATTTTGTTAATCTATCCTAGAAAATAATAATTATAAACTAACAGTAAACATCATCTAACCTAATATTTATAATCATCCTCTAAACTCTTGTATTTTATACCATCGGCATATAAATATTATTGAATACCTACAACTATTTACATATAAAATATATTAACCATGTAGTTCTTAATTATAAACAAACAATAAAAAATCATCTAACCTAATGTTTACAATAATCCTTTAACCTCTAATACTTTAAATCTTCAACCTAAATATCATTTACTATCTAACTCTATTTAAATAATAAATATAACAAATATGTAAAATATAACCAAAATAAATTCAAAATAACTTACTAATCTTATGAGAGCAAGATGTTAGTATTCAGGGAGAAAGGGAGCAAGATAGCATGCTGGGAGGAAGAAAAAGCTTTTTACGAAAGTGACACTGGACCACCTCCATTTACAGCTAAGTCACCAAAATCGCTGGACCCATTAGCGGCTTATACCCTCCACGTCAGACCTCCAATAGTCCGCTGCCATGTGTGGCGATTTACCAATTGTCCCAACTAAATTCGCCCATGCTGGCAATGATTTAGCATCCCAATCAACCGTACGTAAGTCGCCCATGTTGGCAGCGAATTTGATGCGTCACCTGCCCGCCAATGCTTGCCTGACACGTGGCCGTCGGAGATCGCCCATTGGTCCAGCGAATTATACACCGTGGCATTTGGACAAAATGTTTGTTAGCCGTGGCATTTTGACAAATAATTTTACAAAAAGTGGCATTTTGACCACTGTACCCTTATTTGTTGTCTTCTATCAACTCTCACTCCTCACCGTTGGGTTCCCGATCAAAAATTATTTTTAGGTTGAAACAATTTTCAGAAACAAGCATCTCTTAAATAATAATTTTTCAATGCTTGATTTATTCTATCTATTAAAGAGTTCTGTCATGTGGGAAGTGTACAAGACTAAAAGCACAACCAAATGAGCCAAACACTTGTGCAATAAATTGATATATAAAGTGGTGTAAAAATTGACAGGAAATGTAGTGTAAAAAACTTTATAAAGATAAATTTCTTTCTGAAGTGTATATAATTCTCAAAACTTTTTGTTTCTGTCACAAATGGACCGGATACTTATCCTAACAGTAAGGGAAGTGTAGTGAGCATAACACGATTCTCGGGGTAGTCAGTCTCTCTGTTAACACTTTGGCAAGCGTACAAATTTGTCCAAGTAATAATAAAACGGTAAGTCCAAGTGTCGAGTCCACAGGAACTTTGACTGTACTCGAAATTTGTATATTTCTAATTTTAAGCACACAACGAATTAAATTTGATTTGTTTAATACTAATGCAAAAACATAAAATTCAACATAAACAAAGATAATTAAGCAAAACACATTAAAGAGATAGAACACAAACACTTAGGATGAGTTGTCGGTTGATGCAGAATACGGAACATGTTGGGGGCTCAGCCTACCAAAACTACTCTTTGATGCAATGTTTGAGATTTTCCATCATTTAACGTTATTCCAAGTATTACCTACATCCGCTAACCTACTCTAACCATGATCTCTCATGTGAAAGAGCCTAAATTAACTAATTTCACTTCTAATCCCTTAAGCGCTACATCAAATATTTTGCATTAAGGGTAATACTTTAGGCTAAATAATACCATTATATCCCTAGATATGAATTACCTAGATGTTCTTTTCAGGTTCTTAGGATGTAAACATTTTCCAAGCCTAAACCCTATAACACTACATGTGCATGGATGATTAGGCCAGAAACATGACAATAAACTCACAAAAGGAACAATAATATCAAAATAACATTAAATAGATAGTGGGAATCATTACATCAAGAGTGTTTGGTTGCTGAGCTCCCAACAATGGATGGTTTAGTCTTCCATTGTCATGAGAGGCTTACAAATACAAAAAGGAAACAAGAGGAATGGAAGAAAATGGAGGAAGAGGGTCCTTAAGTGAGTGGCTTTTCTCTCTATTTCGTGTCCTAGCTCTTGTTTATGTCTTTTTCCTCTTTTTCACAATGTTCCCCCTTTTTATTCTTCAAAACGCGTAATGTCATTTTTTTGGCATTGGCCGCGCGCTAAGCTTGCATGTGCGCTTTAAACTTACATGCATGTGTACGCTAAGCCTACATGCGAACGCTAAGCCTGCATGCATGTGCGCGTTGAGCGAGTCACTCCAGACCTTCAATTCATTTTCCATGTCTCTGTTGTATCATTTTCTACAAAAAAAATACAACCAACACACTATAAATCAACTAATTTTAGCATCTACTAGATAAAAGCTCAGAAGAAGCTAAATTCCTACATTTTACTCACAAAAGAAGCGTTAAAAGAGGGGGAAAAAGATAATTGTTATGTGATTTACATGTAAAATTTACGTATGCATAACAATTATCACCCTCTTCTTGTTGTCGCGAGCTTTGTTGGAGTTGGGCCTATCATTATCTTTTTTGGTCATCCTGGCATTAGCCTGTACTTGGTTCCAGTACTCAGCCAACTCCTCCATCTGAATGTACTTAGTCGCTCTCCTCCGAATTTTGTCAAGGTCAGATGCTAGTTTTTTGCATAGACTATTCACAAAAGCTCCCAGCCTTAATGTTGTTATCAAATGGTGCATAGCCACTGCTAGGTCAAGGTTTCATATATTCAATGCAACTTTTTTGAAACGTTCCATGAAGGTTCGCAATGGTTCCCTCTTTTCCTATTGGATGTTGACGAGGGCCACAGATGTCAGGTGGTAAGGTCGGCTAGTGGTGAACTGTGTGCCAAAACTGGACGCCAAGGTGTCAAACGAATCCACAAAGTTAAAAGGGAGTCACGTGAACCAATGAAGGGTCTACCCTTCGACGACGTCGGGAACACCAGTAGAATATTGCATCGTCTGTGGTGTAGAGGCTTACCTGGGTGATGTATACGTCCAGGTGTTCATCTGGGTCCATGGTACGTCATATTTTTCAATGGTCAAGTTTTTCTAGTAAGAGGGGAGAGACGCCTCCATAATGCTAGGGACAAAGGGGTTCTTGAATTGCAACAACTGCCTTTCGAAGGTGTTCAGGGATGGGGGAACAATGCCCAGACGCACACTTAAATTGGTAGCTTTGGGTAAACAGATTGCGGTTTGGTTAGCCTTAGGTCGCCACAACCTGTGAGCTTCCCGTAGATGGGCATTCTCATGCCGAAGGGCAACAACTTCTTCGACGTGATGCTTTTGCATTTCTAAGACCTGAGCTTGTAACCTCCGCACTATTGAAGACAAGTCGGTTTGGTCCTCCACATAAAACTCTCAGTTCCGCTGATTTGTCGATTGCTTCATTGTTGTTGTATTCATTTAGTTCTCGTTATTGCCATAATCTCTTGGGTCGGGATATATCTTACTCGACCCCACGATGGACACAAAAATGTTCCTGTCACAAATGGACCAGACACTTATCCTTATGCCAAGGGGTCTCATTGATGGCTCCTTGCCAATATCTCTAATGCATGCGAATCTAAGAGAGCAAGGGGTACCTGCTAAAGGCATTCTGACGATCAAGTAAGGGTTCGACTCAAAGTTGTAGATGATATCTAGTGAATGCTTAAGAATGAATCAGTCCTCCTTACCTGGGGGGCTCTTCCCTTTATATACTGACCTTATTGGATCTTGGATATATGGGCCTGCATTTTCTAATTACCAGTAAGGTAATACGCCTCTTAATCCTACTTAGTACTTCTAACCAAGTAATTATCCTTAATCGGGTTTATTGACGATAATCATGACCAATGGTATTTATCACTTGCATATGTTGAAGGTCAAGACGTGGTGAGAAACATGTGGGTATATGGTCGAGAGGGTACTCGACTTCATAGGGTATGTCGCATCAGGGGTCTTCTAGTCCTAACCGGATACTTATCCAGTATATACCTTTCTTGAAGAAAAAAAAAATCACTAAAAGTTATTTTCATCCAGGAGAGTTGTTTCTCTTTTATTTGCTCAAATGTATACATATTTTTCACAAACTGTATATATTGAACAGTTTTTTCTACATTAATTACCAGACAAAGCATACATGTATATATACAACAAGTAACATTTTTCGAAGGCAATTGAGAGCAACAGAATGTCACTTAAGCCTTTCTGAAAGGTAAGAACGTTGCAATTGGTTTTTGGAATTCTGCTTGCTGGCATCTCACAATTTCAACTAAAAATAGCTGACTCATTCAAATGATTAATCACTCCAATCCATGGTCTTTCCTTGGAATCTCAAATGGCAACTGTACCTTAGCAACTGCCGGCTTCACTATCAGATTCTGGTTTGCTACCCCGACGAGAAGCTCTCGTTGTCTGAATAAGTGGATTGTCCTCTTCATCATCAATAATTGCTGGTTTTTCAAAATCATCGCCCTTAAAACTTGGGTGCACGTAAGCATCCTGAAGATAAATTCTCAGGTTTAAGTTTGGCTCCACAGCCCGCTCAAGTGTATCCTTCACCATTGCTTCCTGTCAAATCTCATATATGTCAGCTAATACAGGATCACCATTAATATTTGTCTCCCAAAACTCAATCTACTTAAACCGATATACATAAAACTTGTAAGAAAATAAAAATAAAAAGGTAAAATGCATTCAACTTCTGCACAAACTAAAAACAACTTGTTTCAGAGAAGTTAAATAAGAAGAGCTTCTATAATGTGCATAAGTTGATTTTAGTTTATAATTTCAATTTATTTTACCTTTTCATTTTCTTATAAGTATTTATGAAGAAGTTTATCCAAATAAATTACTAATTTAGTTACTCTAAAAAAGATATCTCCCGAACCACATGTATGCATACTTATAACGCTCAACCAACCTCTAGTGGAAATTTTACAAATGCAGATTCAAAGCGACCTTTGCAGTATCTGTGGAACCAGAATGTCAAGATGGGTTGTGCAATAAGCACTAGCGTCGACTTATCTGCACCTCTTGTACTTAACAAACCCATCAGAAGAATTTGAGATATAATCAAGCCCAAAATTACTCGACCGTGGATATCTGGCCAAAACGATCCTCCACTCTCATATTGCTGGTTATACACATTGATAATCTTGGGACAAGAAAAAGAAGCAAATATTAAGCCTTACAAGAAACATGATGATGTTTACTCAAATGTTTGCGTAGCAAAAAGAGGTGTAATGCAATGTTAGTAGGTGAAGCAATCAAATATCAGTTCAATAGAATTTTTCATCTTATTATTTCTTTGGCTTGTTTAGATATGCAATTATACATAAAAAGAAGTATTAATAATATATTTTCTAACACTCTTTTGATGTTACTTTCTATTATTGACTTATATTTATTACAAATCACAAAAAACTTGTGGATCTCATTTCTTATTTAATGAAATCTATTTGTGATTTAGTAATTTTAATAAAATTTAACCAATAATAAAGTGTGTTTGAAGGAATGTGTTACAGAATATGTTGCTAGCACTCTGCATAACTACAAGAGACAAAGTATTGCAGCACACTCTATGCATAGCTCACCTGGTGCCTAAAGATCATGTAGGCAAAGGCAAAGAATACTACAATGAAGGGGAGAAGAAAAGGTGTGACTGGAGCATAGACATGCCCCAACATGAAATATAACTGGATGCGAGGTTCAGATGTGGCAAATTCCAAGCTACCAGGATCCATAGCATTCTGTCTGTCTTGTTCTGTCTTCACCAAGAATGTGTTTTTTATGTGGAACGTAATTAACGGAGCTAACCTGAGGATCTCTGCAGCTATTCCAGCCCAACCGTCGATCATTATGTATGTGATGAAGAATGTGGCTTTCATGGGGATTGTACTGCCAACAGTTTTTGTGAACCTGCAAATTCATACTCCATGTCAGTTGCCGCCAATCCGGGTGCCCAAATAAAAGCTATCTAAACTTAACAAGCTCAGAGCGTACTCTGTAGAAGGCTGATTAATAAACTGCTCAAGTTGCTGAAATGCTGTTCCTGTTATAACACTCCCAAGGAACACATTGACGAGAACAAACAAGTAATATTTGGAAGCTGACCGCCGATCCAAACCTGAAAGCGAAGTATAACCTTCCATTTTGGACATCGTCATAAGAATTTTTGGAAGCATTATAAGAAATATCTTTAATGCTAGCCCTGGCAGAAAGCCTTGAATAACAGACTTGATAGATGGCCTGCAACAAGTGACTCAATGCATGAAACCAAACCCATTACAGAAAGGAATGACGCTTTTGAAGACACAAAACATTGCATAGTAAAGAGGAAAAAACTCGGATGCAGTTTTCTAAGTGCTTTTAGTGTTGTTCTTCAGTAAGAATTGGAGTTTTAAACTTTTATTGGTAAACGTTAGTAAGGATTACCGAGGTGAAACTTCAATTTTGATTGAAAAACAACACCAAAAATACTTACTAAATCTAAAATTTGACCAAGTTGGAAAAAAACTTAAAATGCAGTTCATGAGTTGTTTTTGGTGTTGTTCTTCAATTAGAATTAGAGTTTTACCTCGGACTAATCCATGGACTAAAGGTTTCATAGCTCTCAGCTAGGATTACTGAGGTGAAACTTTATTCTGGGTAGAAGACAACACCAAAAGTACTTATGAATTTGCGTCTAAGTTTTGTCCTAGTAAAGATTGAAAATGAAATCAGTAAATATATTTAGGATTTTGATAACCAGTACCACTGGTTAAGAGATTAAAAGGGTAAAGGTTTTAATACAAATCATATGTAAACGCATTTAAAAATTATAAGGGACACATTTTTTTATGCATTTCTATAAAATACTTCCTCTTTTTACTTCATTATATATAACTTCAAATATATATATATATATATATATATATATATATATACCTTTGTTATATATGTCAATAAAAAAATAAAATTATTTTACATTATTATTAGTGTATAATCTTTTATCTATCTATGTATCTGTCTGTCTATTTATATATATACCTCTTATTAATTAAAAAGGTTATATAAATAATCCGGAAATACAACATTGTTATATTTCTACTACTGAAAAGCACTATAATTAAACAGCCTGCCTTATGAAATTGCTGCATGTCTCTCTCTGCATTCAATTTTACTTATAGCTCAGCCACATTTCTACATCTTGACAGATTAGTAAAAAAGATTGATTTCATGACTTTTGGAGGGAGGGAGGAGAGGGGGGGGCGGGGGGGGGGGGGGGGGGGGGGGGGGGGGGGGGGAGGAGATCATTGATGAAAATTAGTACTCTAATTAGCTGGTATGAGATTGAGACCTCTTACTTTTCAATTATTGGCTTCAAGAAAGGAAGGACCTTCTCAATTGCCTCAATGTTGGCCAGAGATTGGACCAATGCTATTGGTATCATAAAGCAAAATGTTAGGAAAAATAAAGCAACTGTCATGAGCAATCTTCGCATGTTGAGGTCAAAATATGGAATGGCAAGATTTTCCCAAAAGACATCCCGAGGCTCAGGAGCCCATTCTGTGAGCCAAATAGTAGGATTACTAGTTTGTTGAGTTTGAGCACACACAGCTGCCGCCCATCGTGTTTTGAATGAAACAAAAGCTGCAGGAATAACAGCATTCGGATTGTTTATGATATTTTCTCTTTCTTCGGCTTCCTGTTTGAAATGAACACGAAGAAATTAATCCCCGTATGAACATGTTTTAAGCAGACAGACGCAAATAAAAGCAATGGAATATTAAGCCAGTGTTTAACAGTTGCCTCTAATCTGTTTTCACAGACTATTGATATCATGACTAACTATCCTTTTATTCTTCTTTTCTTTTTTTTCCTCTAGCAGCCTTACATACCTTGCCCTATTGTCATAAGATAAATCTTTGCAATCAATATTGATATCATGGAAACTAGTTCAGGTAGCAATCATTACTCATTCCTGAGATTATAATAAACTAATAAACTAATCATATGTTCAGTTTATGCGTAACTGGAAGAAAAAAATGAAACTATACATGCCATTAACAAATTGTACATGTAGCACTAGGAGTTGGCCAACCTAATTAGCGACATAAACCTAAGGATAATAATCAATAACAAGAACAACTTAATTAGCATGTAAAACAAGAGCAGAGAATGAAGAGAAAAGTCCAAAATGTTCTGAAGTCCCCTGACTGAACTATTAAAAGCATAGCCCATTATCTCCACAGAATATAACAATGATATCCAATTAGCATAATTTGATTACTTCAACATATTATAAAATTAAGTGATAAGAGTTGGCAAAATGACTGGATGACAAAATCTGTAAAGAAATAGTTAAAATTACAAAAAAGGATAAGGAGGGTGATATTGACATAAGTACTTACTTGTTTACTCAAATTATCAATTATTGCAGTATAATGATCAATAGCATCAACTTTATTCCCCAAGAAACCCAGGAAACCTGTCTATAGATAAGAAATCAAATCGTGAAACATAAAAGGTTATTAGTTGATATCACCAATTATGGCTATTCTTGTGAAAAAGAAAATGCTAAAAGGAGGTCTCTTCTTCTGAAATTAGAAAAAGTAATTTGATAGTATATCATGAAAAGAAAGCTACCCGAGTAGTTGGCCTCTTGGAAGGATTTCTTTCGTATTTGTTTTGGTAGTAAACATGCCAGTTTATTAATTTCTTCTTCTCTGCAGCTATGCATGCAAGCTTGTTCGCATTATAAACAACCTACCAATAATTCATAACAAATTATTCTTGTTACACTAGAGAAAAACGCAAAAGTAATACAAATTCACGATTCATAATAGAAGGTCCTCAATCAGCTGAGTTGAACTTCAGTAAATCATAAATCCTAATTCCTAAATCCTAAGACAAAGGCCAATGTGTTAAAATGTTGGGTTTCATCCAAATTCTTATATGAATGATTATTGAAGGTTTCCCACTTTTAAGTTGTAACTTGTAACGGACTTATAAGGTTGGCTTGGTAGTTGAAGGGAGAAAAGGGGAGGGAGAGATCGTGGGTTCGAATCCCTACAACTAACAAAACTAACAAGCTAACAACTAATATTTACCGATCCAAAAAAAAGTTGTAACTTGTAACCATATATCAAGATAAGTGAAATATATGTTTTTTTAATAGAAAACTGGTGGTAGGATAGTTCTTATCCTGGTACGGAAAATGTGGGATTTGTTATTGTTCCTTATGCATCAAAGTATTGTAGCTGAATGAGGATGAGAATTGGAAGGAGGATGAGGATGAGAATTAGGGACAATATATTTTGAGTAATGTTGAAGGAGGGTTTGCAACCTCGTCCATAAAAGTTGCGTGGACATAAAGTTTGTAGCTTTGTCTATAAAATTGTAATATCAGTGTGGATGAGGATTTGTAAATTTATCCAGGAAAAAGTTGTAATAGTAATGGGAGAGTATTTCTCTTATTCAAGGATATGGACATGTTAGAAAAAATCAGGTTAAATTTTGAGTATTTATGATGTGGTATTGCATAAACTTATCTTCCTCAGACCCAGGTAGTCCTTCATGAGGCTTTGTTTGTGTAAGCACAAGAAGGGGAAGTGGTACGTAATTCCCAACACAAACAACTAAAAACAGTATACAATTTATACATGGTTGAAAGATTATTTGTAATTGCTATTAAGTAACATACCTGATGCATCAGATAGTGATCCGGATGGTTGACGCAAAAAAAATGTTCGATGTGCTCACTGACTGATTCATCGGGATCTGGGGGAACATTCCTTACCAGGACCTGTGAAAAAATCCAAGTGGTTATTACGAAACAATATTCAGCTTGCTACAGGACAGGTGGAAATTGGCTGCAACTACTAGCTCAATTCTTCCAATATCTGGAAGAAAAAATGCAAATATATAAAAGATAAATGAAAGCCGCAACCTAAAACTCTCTTGGACAACATAGAAGACAACTAGACAAGCATCTGAAAAGGATAGTTTTGCTAGCAAGTCCCCTAAAAATACTAAAATACAGATACTTACTTTCTGATTATCAATATCTTATCAAGCAAATACAAGCTGAAAGTCTATGTATCGGATTTAATTGTAGAATGCATGGCAGACTAGAAATCCCAACCAGTTACTCTTCCCCATGCATGCACATGGGCCGCTGGTATATGCAGCCACGGGCGCACACCCTATCAAAGTCATAGATATTCCGAATTTTTTTCAATATTTTACATGGATGCAACAGATCCGAAATTTTAACTAAATTCCCTCCTTTGAATTACAAGATAAAACATATTCAGTCAAACGTTTGATTCACCGATCCAGGGGTATTTGAGGGAAATAAATCATAACAGGTCAAGGAAATACCATGGTAATTGGTAAGTCAGCCACAAAATAACATATAGAATCACAACATGTTCAGACTTCAGATAAGGTAAACTCCCATAAATATGAGTAATAACTCTATTCATATCAGCAGCAAAATGTATTTGTAGGAGCTAGAGCACCAAAAATACAGAAATTTTGGTACTGAATCTCTAAGTTTTTTTTCCCTTTCTTATGAAGAGAAGTGATGCAGCAAAGGGAGCTCAGTCAAAATGAGACCAACTTACAGTGAATTGGTCCGGACGACGACGTTCAGCTGCCAAAAATTGCAATCTCATTTCTGCTATAACCTTGTATTCCTTATAAAGACTATAGCATGTCCAGGATGAGAAGACATATGACATTACAATATGCGCCCAAAACCTGGAAGAAAGTGACAACAAATTTCGCAACATAACATGATTAATGACACAAAATAAGAGTCTGAAACCCTATTATAATAACAAGTTGATTCAATTAATATTGAAACTCTTGGTGGTACTCTGGTTTCCTTAATTAAAAGGAAAAGATCAAAGTTGCAATAACATTTCCAACACAACCAATAACTCCTTTAATTTGTTAAGAATACAGTGTGTTGGAGCAAGAGATAGAGAGAGAAACTCAGAGCTAGGACAAGATTGTCATAAAGATCATCTCACCTATCTGACCCAAATGGAATGTTTGATATCGAAATCTTGTCAATACTGCTAAATGTCAAATCCTTAGGTCCCCGTGCTTGCAATGTTTTCCCGAACCAGTTAACAGGAACCAAAACCATAAAAGCAAGTAAGGTAATTGGAGCAAATATTTTGACCCTGTACACGAGTATTCCCATCAGGGAAAAGAATATATCAAAAAGAAAAGGATCAAACAATTAAATTCAAAACAGTAGATAAGATATTGCTGTCTCTTTTAAACTATGTCCATGTGTACATGTAAAGTTTAAATGAGAAACTTGGCGTACAACTCACCCAAGAAGATAAATCCGAATATACACGGCTGAGTCAAGTCCTGCATGATCAATAAGCTCAGGTTCTGGCATATGCAATGCTGCAGGCATCCAATTCAGAAACCTGATGTAGGTCCCAAAGTCCAAATTAACAAATTTCTTAACCATAGATCCTGTTGGACTGCCTCTTATCCCCTTCAGATACCATTTTGGGAAGTAGACCCTATCGTTAAAGGGCTGAAGTCGCAATATTCCGAATGCAAGCAGGAACGCCAACGCAGACAACAGATTGATGAATGCCGAAACACAAATATCCCCAATAGTCGCCATTCTCTTCTTCCTTAGAAGCACTTAATCTGTATCATACACAAACATCCCAAATTGGCTTTCCATATTCCAACTTGCAAGTCATACTACATTTTATCTATTTATCCATATTGAGTTGAATTATAAATCAATAACTTCCTAATTTGTTATACATGTGCTTGCATATTTATCACAATCTTGACTACATAAATGGTTAGTGACTGCATTTTATCCTGCACTTTAGAAAAGCCAAATTCAAATTAAAAATTGTTTAATTTCCAATTTCCACACCACAATTGTTTAGCATCAATGTCGTAGTTATGTAATCATTATTCAAGCATTCAACTGTTCTATGCTCTATTCAGCTAAAAGAACCATTATCAACTGCGTTTAATTTTTCCTAGAAGCCAAATTCAAATTATAAATCAATAATAACATCATAATTTATTATACAAGTGCATGCATTTTATCACAATCTAGACCATCATTAACAGCATTTAATCCTGCACTTTAGAGGAGCTAAATTCGAAATGAAAAAATATTCTCTAACAAGTTTCCATTTTCCACACCGCATTCATCAACAAGTTACGCGTATCAATGTCCAGTCGCATTATGCTTATGTTTTCTGGCATTCAACTATTCTCTGATGAGCCAGAGCAAAATTCATATAAGAAAAAAAAAACAGAGAAACAAAGAGAACCTATCAATTTCATCAACTTCTATTATTGTCTTAGCTAGCATGCACACGCATTGCACGCAAGAGCAACGATTAGTGCCAAAGGAATTTCAAAATAAGCAAATGTCTAAACCTAAAACACGAGATTGAGAATTGGAAACGGGGAAATGTATATTTGTAGGACAATTTCACGGTAAAAGCCTCTGTCCGGCGACGAATGCCAAATGTAAAGGCATGTTTGGTTGAGAGGAAAATAAAAATCCGGCACGACGCGGTGGTTTCTGTGATTTGTACAACGAGAGAGAGCAGAATTTGTTTTGCTTTACGGCGTTTTGTGGTGTCCAAACAGCGGAGAGAGAAACGGGAATTGAATTTTGGTTTGCAGAGAATGAATTACCGTTCTTTGAGCGCAGAAAAAGAGAGGGATTGAATTGGCGCCAAAAGGTTCGGAGGCATGTCAAATAGTTACCACCCTTTTTTTACCGTTTTTTCTCCACTTGTACTTACCACTTACTAATGCCACTACTTACCTTCGATATAGGAAAATTGGGAAAAGAGCGAAATAAATAAATAAAACTTATCATCGTGAAATTAATAAATATAAGAAAAAAAATGTTTGGTGGGCCTTAATTTTAGTAGTGTTTGGTAATTACTTTCATTTTTAAGAATTAGTATTCTAGTCTATTCCATTGATTACATAGGATGAATATTTGTTTTTATTTTTAATTAAATTTTATAGTAAATAAATAATTGATTTCGTAAATGTTCTAAACTTGACCCAACTAGATCTAGCTTGGCATAGTAGGTTCAAGTAGCTCTAAAGCAAAACCAAGCAAATTGAGAAAGAAGAATCCTCCTGTAAGATTTTGGGGGAACATTAACTTCCTTTATCCTCCCATCTAAGGATAATTATCCTTGTGAATAAGAGATAATTTTCATCTCTTTCTACGGACAAACATCAAAACAATTTAAAAATGTCATATAATAATAAAGAACAAAAATGAATTTATTTCTTCTTTTACTTCTTGACTCTTTTTGCTAATTTGAATTTTGAAATTCATACAAGTAATGCCTATATAATGTCACATAAGTTTGAAGGATCATTTCTATAAAAGATTTATGAATCAAAGATTGAGAAAGGTGTGTGATCACTTTCATGGGCTGATGAGGAACATTTGGCATTGGTGAGAATTCTCTTTAACAATTTGTTTTTATTATCATAATGATTGAATACGTTTTTTCTCATGCTTAATGTATAATCATTTGTGTCTTTCAACAATAAAAAAAAAATAAGAGAAACATCTATAAACTCCTACAAAATATTCAACAATCAATTAAGAATGGATGGTCAACAATATAAACCAGGAATCGATTAAGGGGGACAAAAAAATTAATATTAAATGTTAAATTTTAATAAGAAAAAAAGTGGATAAACTATAATTTGCTCATAAAAAAAACACTTAAGCATAAGGATGCTCAATTCAAGACATCAAGGCATAAGTAATAGGAGAAAAGACATTCAACAATAGAAATAAAGAATCACCTAAACTAGGTGATTTTTTTATTTCTATTGTTAAATTGATAGGCTAAGAAATATAAAAAATTTACATATTCTTGATTTTCTACTTATGTGTCGTATCGTAATTAAAGTAACTTGTTTTTATGAGAAAAAAATAAATATATTACTGAAAGGCACAATGGACCCAAGAGGACATAACAAACTTTCAAAGAGAAAGTATATGACATCCACACCTCGAATCCTATATGCTCACCACCCAATGCATACAAGAGTTTACTGATGCCCCACCGAAAAAGAGTATGAATTTGGAAGGTGTGTAATAGAAGTTGACAGGGGGGCTCGGGCTAAAAAAATTAGTTATATACGGAAGAGGTAGAAAGCAAGAAACGATGCTTAGGGAAAAATTTATATTTTGTAATTAATGTCGATTAAATTAATTTTACATAATACTTTTTATTTGTATTAATATATTAAACAACCATTGAGTGAGGTAACTAATTTTAAATAAATTATCTTCTTACTAAATAACTTTTAATTTAAAAGGATATTGAAAATAATAAAAAGTTACCAAATCATTTTTCTTTATTTTTAAACTCTTATTTTGAAATTTAACTTTAAATTAACTTTTAAGAAAAATAAAAAAGGCCAAACAGAATCTCATTTTAGAATGTACTTGACGTGTATGTTATTATGGAACAATATACTAGTACATATATTCGCAAATTATTTAGTGTATGTTTTTTAATGATAAAAAATTACTAATATAATTTTTGAATTCATAGATAATTTTTTCACTTTAATTGTATTAATTTATTAATTTCCTTAAATATGAAAAAAATAAAAAG
>PYAF01002381.1:319633-339673 GCA_007407185.1 Glycine tomentella
ATAATTAAAAGTTGAAGTGTTATAATTAAAAATTAAAAGAAGAATAATAATCTTGTTTTATATATTAATATTAAATTAATTTCCTTAATCGTCTTGATTTCAGTCTATAAAAAAAATTCCATAATAAATTGGTTGTCTTGATTATGTAAAAATGTAAATATAAATAAATAGAAAATATTATTCTAATTTAATTAAGAAAAAATGTAAGGTGTATTAGATTAAGATTTTAAAAAATTATTTTGACATAAAATAATCATGTGTATTTTAAAAGATTTTGTAAAAATGTAATGTTTAAAAAAAATTAAAAGACTTTAATGATTATTATTTTGTAATTTGAATTTTAATAGATTTACAAAATATGAATTCATAAGATTTGAAAAGACATGTAGATTTTAAAAAAATTCATGATTTTCTTAAAGATATTTTAAATTATTGATAATCTGTTCATGAATTTTGTCCAACTAACACTTTAAATAAAATTTATCTTATACAAAAATCTTAAATTTGTTAATCAATTTTCCCAAACACATTTACAAACACAATAAGTCTAGTTCCTTCAATCAACAATCATGCTAATTGTATAAAAGCTATATACCACAATGTTTGTTAGTAATATGAATATTTGTAATCATTTTCATAATAACAATCTTACCAAAAGATAACCAATAATTATTTCAAATCTCATTTATATATTTATCCACTTATACTCGAGTTAATTTCTCATGTTCATTAAAACTATATATTTTTCATGTTGATATATATTCAAGTTCATTTGTACTTATAAGTGCGTAATTAAGATGTCACAAATTCAAAGAATTGAGAATATCTCTCATATCACAAGTTTCAAGGGATGTTAATCATTGGTCAATAGAGTAAAAAAAATATATGAATGTCTATTACTTTCAACAAACAGACAAGAAATTATGTGTGATGATGAAAGAAAAATATATCAATTGACATAAAAATAAAGAAAAAAAGAAAGTCTTATGAAATCTCATGGATTTATGTGAAATTGTTTAATGTGTATTTTCTACTAAATTTTTTATGAAATCCATTAAAATCCATCCAAAGAAAAAATCCATCAAATTTTGTATACTTTTTGAATACCTTAAGATTTTTTTTAAGTTATAAAAAATCATAATTGAATACCAACAAACTTTATTAATTTTTTAAAAAATTATAATAGTCTTGATTGAATATAGGAAGAATTATTTTTATTATTTTAAAATCTTGATTGAATACCTAATTTTTTTTAAAATCATTTGAAATCCTAATTGAACAGAACTTCCTAAAAAAAGATGAAATATATTTTTAGAAAAATATCATAAGTTTTCAGAAATATATATCATGCATATTTTTTTTAAAAAGATTTAGTGTTGTATTATGCTTCTCAATGTTTGTTTTTGAGAAAGAAATAAATTTCTTTCCACAAAAAGATAGAGTTAAACTATTATTAGACTTAATTAGGCCACACATTCCTAACATTATTGACAGCCTTAGTCACTAAATAGGCCACACGTAAATTCATTATTTTTTTTTATTGAAGTTATTAAGAAATGATATAAATGAAAGTAAAAGCTGTATAGAAAGGTAAGAAAATTAAAAAAAAAAAAGGCTGAAAGAAACATGTACTGTTTTGTTTATATAACAGTTTTGTTAAAAAAATAAAAAGAAGAAACACTGTAAAATTATGATTTTATAATTTTTTTAATTTATAATTTTTTTTAATCAAAATAAGCTAATCACATTATATCCTTATTCACAAGAATCAAACCAAGTATAATAAATAATGGATATTTATAAAATAATATTATTTACAACAAAATTAAATAATACAACAAATATGTATGTTGACTTTTTTAAGAGGAAAAACTAAAATGATATTATTTATAAAAAATCAAATAATACTACAAATATGTATTTTGACTTTTTGAGTGGAAAAACTAATAAAATAATATATTATCATTCAATCACTAAGTCAATAAATTTAGAAAATTATCATAATTTAACTCGTGAAAAATAAAGAGGATGAAATATAGTTTTAGAAAAATATCATGCGATTTTTTTAAAGATTTATTGCTATGCTATGCTTGTTTAGAGAAAGAAAAAATTTCTTTCCTCCAAAATATAGATTTTTTTTTTATTAATTAGGCCTATAAGTTAATTAGGTCGCAAATTTCAAACATTCTTATCTGGTGGAATACAAATTTCAAACATTATTTACAACTTTTTTTTTTTTTTACTCAAACATATTCGTCTCATCAAAATGTTGGATTTTGTTGAATCACACTTCTACAAGCTTGAATTAAATTACCAAACTCAGCCTTAGTTACTAAAATAAATAGTTTTCTAATAGAGCCAAGCGTAAATTCATTATTTTTTTTTTATTAAAGTTATTAACAAATGATATAAATAAAACTCAAAGGTATGTAAAGAGAGGAAAAAAAAGGAAAAGCAAAGTATATAAGAAAGTACTGAAAAGAAACGTGTCCTATTTAATTTATATAAGAGTATTTGTACAAATAAATAAAAAGTTAAGAGCAAATACTGAAAAATTATGAATTTAACTAATCACGTTATATCCTTATCTAGAAGAATCAAATCAAATATAATAAATAAATGATGGATATATATAAAACGATAATATTTAATTCTTTATAACAAAAACAATTAATACCACAACTATGTGTTAGAAGTGTTTTTAAACACATTCTTAATTTTTTACCACTACTATGATACGTTTTTATTTATTTATTACTGTGCTCAATTGATAATTACCATAGAGTGTTAGACTCAGCTTAAATTTTCGTCACTAAATATGTAAAACGTTGACAAATTCATCTCGAAAGATGAAAATTCAAATTTTTGTCCCTGAAAGTAAAAAAATTGTGACAAATCTATTCCTCCGTTAATTTTCGTCCGTTACCGTTAATTGAAAGAGCATACGTAACATATTCATGATGAATTTGTCAACGCTCTACATATTCAGGGATGAATTTGTGAGTTCTCTATTCAAAATATAATTTAATCTTCATATTCTCTCTTTTTTAATCAAAAAAGTGTGACAAATCTATCCCTCCATTAATTTTCGTTCGTTACCGTTAATTGAAAGAACATACATTAACATATTCATGATGAATTTGTCAACGCTCTACATATTCAGGGATGAATTTGTGAGTTCTCTACCCAAAATATAATTTAATCTTCATATTCTCTCTTTTTTAATCGTTACAAGTATAAAATTATAATAAAACTTAAAAATTAGGAAAACAAGTATAAGTTAAAACAAATATAATAAGCATAATACTGATTAATAAACAAAATTTGTTGCTTGCTTTGAAATTTTTATTATAACATTATTAGCTAATGACAAAATCAAGTTGAGTTTCATTTTTTTTGTAAGAATTAACTTAATGACTATACATTTGTTTGAGTCTCATATTTTGGATAAGGTACTGTCACATTATAAATTTTAAAGCAAAAATATCATATAATACATTATCCAAAATATGATACTCAAACAAATTAAAATACACCGTCATTAAATTAATTTTTACAAAAAATGAAACCCAACTTGATTTTGTTCTAATGTTGTTACAATATAAATTTAGAGCAACATATAAATTATGCTTATTAATTAATATTATACTTATCATTATGTTTGTTTTAACTTATGCTTGTTTTCTTAATTTTTTAGTGTTTATTATAATTTTGTGCTTGTAATAATTAGAAAAGGGAGAATATGAAAATTAAATTATATTTTAGATAGAGAGCTGACAAATTCGTCCTTGGATGTGTAAAACGCAGATAAATTCATCCCTAAATATGCCATGTATGCTCTCTCAATTAAATGTAAGTTAACGGAGGGATAAATTTATTACTTTTTTTTCACTTTCAAGGACAAAAATTTGAATTTTTATTTTTTGAAAATAAATTTATCAATGTTTTATATATTCAAGGACGAAAATATCTATTTACTATTTACCCTTGATTAAACTAAACTCACGCTGATTTCTACCGTAGTGGTAGAATTTTTACCGCACCGAAAATTGAATTTAGGTTTAGGTCAGGGGTGGTGGTGATGTGACAGAGCGAATGAACTGTTAAATACAACAAGGGGAGTATATATTTACAGTGTGCGCACACGGTGCACGTTAGCGCACTTCACGGAGTGTGAATGCATATACTCTCACCTCTTGGGCCTGGCGCACCCTAAGCCACCACACCACCGCTATCACCAGCAGCAGCTTCTTCTTCTTCTTCTTCTTCATCCGGCCCAACTAACCAAACACAAACACTCTTATGTCATGTTTTCTTTCACTCTCTCTTCCTCTGTCTCCAATTAGGGTTTTCCCCATTCCCAATGCCTACTAATTCTTTCTGCCTATTCGCAACCGTTCCAACTCCTTCGATTACTCTGCGAATTTGCTTTCTCCTTCACTCTCGCGCTTCGATTCGGAGCAAATCGGGCGCTATTGCTTGACAAGGTTTGGTGTCATGCCGCCTAGTCGGAGAAAGGGAGGAAAAAAAAGCGGCGGCGGCAGCCGGCAGTTTAAGCTCGGCGATCTCGTGCTCGCTA
This sequence comes from Glycine tomentella, assembly GCA_007407185.1. Taxonomy (NCBI): domain Eukaryota; kingdom Viridiplantae; phylum Streptophyta; class Magnoliopsida; order Fabales; family Fabaceae; genus Glycine; species Glycine tomentella. The sequence goes on from PYAF01002381.1 coordinate 324,213, forward strand.
AGGTTAAGGGATTCCCTGCTTGGCCTGCGACGGTTAGTGCTGCTTGTTAATTTTTAAGTGAATGCTTGAAATTTTTTGATTGATTGTGTTGTTCTGTTTAGAATAAACAGAACACTCCATTGGATTGCAATTGCATGTTATACTGATTTTCTTCTGCTGAAGTATGGTGTAGTGCTAAGTGTTTGCCTGGTGTTAATCGATTAATTCGAGTGGTTGTTTTATTTTTGTTTTGTTTTTTGATGTGTATATTGGATTTTATTGAAAGTTTTTGGGTCTGACCTTGATTATCTGTTTTGCCTTAGCTTAAGCTTGTAGTTGTACTGTCGAATTTTGATGTTACACGGAGATTGGGTTAATCAAATGATTATATTGTGGAGAATTTTTATTAATGACTTCATCGGGGCCTAGAGGCTCCCGGAATTTGATTGGGAGGAGCTGTGGAGAAGGTAAGAGACTAGGGACCATAAGTTACACAATACATAGCTGTGCTTTGCGTTCTCTATGGTCCTGTATAGCTTATATGTTTGTTTGGACAGTTGGGCACTTTTTTCCCCTGCTTTTTGATTCTCTGTTATGAAGATTTTGTTTGCTGATTAAGTTGCTCTGTTTTTTCTTGGGGCAGGTGAGTGAGCCGCAGAAGTGGGGTTACTCTGCTGATCGGAAGAAAGTATTTGTTTGCTTCTTTGGAGCCCCCCAAATGTATGTATTCAAGTCCATGTCTCATTTGATTGAGTTGCTATTGGTATGCATATCGTGTTCTTGTTTGATAAGGAATTGAATGGACATGAAGTTGCTATTGGTATGCATATGGTGTTCGATAAGGAATTGAATGGACATGATAAAATTTCAAAACCTGGTTGTTTGAAACAATATAGTAGATATCTGATATTGTTAATACCACGTTGTTTGACCTAGGGATATTGTAAGGTTTAATTGTTGTATTCTTGTTCATATGTCATTGATTTGGTGTTTGCTAGAAAGTTATTAGAGATTGAGGTGTTAGTAAGTAATTTTCCTTCTATACTTCCGTTCTTTCTATTACACTTTGATGAGGCATGTATAGATGTTACAATATTCACACATCAGGGTGGCTTTCCTTTTGTGTGCACAGTTGGATTATTGAAAGTTCATTGTCTATATTTGAAGCAAGCTAAAACTGACTGGTTTCAATCGTTGTAGTCCACTTGTGATGATAATGCTTATTGATGACATGCTTGCATTTTTCAGTCATGTTGTCCTTTATGGCATGTATATATTATGGTTGTAACCATATTTAAAAGATTTCGTTGTGTGATAAATTTTCTCTGAAGTTTGAGTAGATAATAGTAGTTATGGGTTTTGTGCATATGTGAGGTTTCACCTTTAGGGCATGATTCTTCTAGTGAGAAATTGAGAATCAGATCATTGTGACTATTGTAGTAGCGTCTGTTTTGAGCAGAGAAGGGATAAAAAAAATGAATGCTAATGGGTCTTATCTTAGTTTTCCGGTATTTGATTATGGTTTGTGGCATACTGCAGCAAAGTGAATTGTGTTGCCAACACACTTGTGTTAGGCCCATATTCTGCATACTTGAATTTGGATAGTGTTGATAAAAATACTTCTGCAAGTTTGTGGTTACCAAAATTAGTGTGTTTGGTGGTTTATATTATAAAAAATTTAAAGGTCTTTCTATAAAATATACACCCAAAGTGATTTTCTACTAGAGAAGCAACAAGGTGTTGTTACTCTACTTGCTTGTCAATAGCCAAAATCATGTTGGTATGACCTGGGATAATTCATGTGCCAAATTTGCTAAATATGTTGGCATTGATTTCAAGGCACATTTGATGCGTCAAATCTTTCTCTAATTCAAATATGAAATCAAACATGCTCCAATATGAGAATGCACTCTTCAATTCATTTGCTCTCTGCATTCCACTTATAAGTACAATTCAGTCGGCTCAGTTTGATCCATGCTCTCTTCTCTCTCATGAAGCATGACTATACTGTAAAAAAAATAAAGAAAAAATATTCATTCCCCTGTTATTTCTATCTGGGATACCAGGCATCAGCTATAAGATTCCACCTTGTCACTAGAGGTTCATGTAATAACTTGGTCTTCTATCTCATTTTTGTCATCTCTCTCTCTATATATATAAAAACCATCCAGCCTCTGCCATGTGTTGCTTGCATATGCAATCCGGGCCCACTTTTTTTCTTTTCATGGTCGTGGATAGCACGGGCCTCTGCTCTAGTTATTATCATTATTTTCCTAGACTTACTTGATTCTTCTTGGTGCCAGCATCAAAATTCACAAAATAACCTGGAAGCTTACTATATTTTCATTGTGTGGGACACTGTATAGTAAAAATTATATATGTGGATTATAGTCCAAGCAAATATTATCCTTGTGGAATTCTAGTTGCATGAAGCCTAGAACACTACCCAATTAAATATGATTTCACTCAGAATTTTGCAAATAGGATTTTAAAACATAACAGTGATTTTCTCTGAATCAATTCTTGCAAAAGTGACTCTTCAAAGTCTGAAATCCCAAAATATAGCCTAATGAAAGCTGTCAATATCCTGCAAAAATTCTATATAAAAATGTTATATATGATGTCAATTGGTATGACTTATAATTAGAGAGTACTGCTTCTGGTGATTTTATTGGATAGAGATGTTTTATATACTGATCCCAAGTTAGGCTTTGTGATTGTGAATGCTGTATCCCGAATGTTTTGGTTTCTGCTTGGTCCTCTGTCTCCTTTTTGTCTGTAATAATTTTCCTTCTTCTGTTCTACATGCTTCATGATTCTTGATTTAGTTAATCTTTTGCTGTTTATCCTATTCCAAAGGACAGAATGTAGTTCAATGAATTTTATGGTTGATTTTTTTTTTCTTTTTAATTTGTCATTCTCAAATATTTTTTTTTCTTCTATGTTCCCTCTACCATCCTTCCTTTAAGCTTTATCAATGACTATTCTCATGCTTATTAAAACTACTTATGAATTTTTTGGTTATAACCTGGTTAAACATGCAGTGAGAATAAAGCAATGAAGCAATCTTAGTGTATGTGGACCTCTGATATGAAATCAATAGAAAAGAAGGATATCTGAATGTTGTGTCCCCCAGGTCCACACATGTATTTTTTTATAATTACAGTCTACACAATAGAGTACAAAAGGAGTCTGTCATAAATACAAATCAAATCCCTATTTACTTTTTTTTTTTTTGATCAGCAAATCCCTATTTACTTATCTTACAAATGTTAACATGTAAAATGATATTTAACAAAAATATTGATATGTCATGTTGATATCTCCATTGTGGTGTTACAGTGCTAGTTCATAAAATAGGCTTTAAGTTTTATCTTGTGTTGAGATCCTTGTAACCTATTGTGTTGTGTATTTTAAAGCGGAAAGTTATAAATGTTATTTGGGATTGCTAGTTCTCTTTTAATTGTTTTAACTTTTAAATATTAAATGAGATTTAAATGTTAAAGACTCTGGATAATTGTTCTATTTTTTATTAGGGGAAAACTACCTGTATATATACAAGATGTACAACATTATCCTATAATTAAGGAAAATTGGTAACTGCAAATATGGTGTCAGATTTCTAGTTAATGATATTGGCAAATGTGAATAAGGAAAAAATGTACAAATAATAATTAAGGAAACAGATGCAGACAGTATCTCTTCGAATCAGAAGATATTGTAACGCTCCCCTTCAAGCTGGTGAGTGAATGTTCTTCAATCCCAGCATGCTAATTATCTCCTTAAACATCTACGTTGAGAGGCCTTTTAGTAATTTCATCAGCAATTTGATCTTCTGAGTTCTGATCAAATACCTGGGAGATCAATTATGCCATCTACTAACTTCTCTTTTGTAAAATGCTTATCAAATATCAACCTCTGCATGATGCCATCTACTAACTTCTCTTTTGTAAAATGCTTATCAAATATCAACCTCTGCATGCTTTGTGTAATCATGCTGAACCGGATTATGTGCAATGCTGATTGCTGATTTGTTGTCACAATACTACTTCATTTACTTCTCTCAATTTGCAAATCATCCACCATTATTTGTAACCGCAATAACCCGCAAATATCTAGACCCATAGTTCTGAACTCTGCTTCTGCACTTGATCTTGCTATCACGTCTTGTTTCTTCTCCATGTTGCCAAATTACCCCATCGAAGGTACAGTACCCTGTGTAGGATGTTGATTAACTAGAGATCCTCCATAGTCAGCAGTGTGCAGATACTGCATAATTCTTTGGACTGCTTTTTTAAGTTATATTCCTTCTGGTATCATGCTGACAGTTTGAGTGTCTCCCTTGCTTTTGAGTGTATCCTTTTGCCACTAACCTTGCCTTATATCATTCCTATACCTTTCTGACCTTCCTTTTTATATGCTTCAAGGCTTCTTGAACAATCCGTAAACTATAATGTGTGCTTAAGGTTAGCAAGAAGGAATTGCATCTGTCTAAAATATTGTGGTAAGGTACATAATGGGATATGGAGTGTTTGGTGCAACTTCTTTTTCCTTTTCTTACAGAGTTATAGCAATGGGTAGATCAAGTTTAGGGTTTTGCTCAACAGGTAAAGAGAATTCTTCCTTACCTGGAGTAGAGATTTCGACAGAAAAGAGGACTAAACTTGGTTTCCATAACTGATGATTCTCTAAGAGCTTCAGTAGGAGTTGGATCCAATGACTGAGCAGGCTGTTGAATAGAGCTGAACTTTTCTCTCCTCAAGTTCACTATGAATGAATAGCGATTCTTTGGACTTTTGGACATGCTCTGTTTTTCTGAGTATGTAGGAAAGGACTTGGTTAGTTTGGGTGAATAGGAGTTTTTTGAGAAGCATATGGAAGATTGGAGAGTGGAAGGTAAAAGAATAAAGTGAAGTGTAGATAACTAAGTTGTTTAACATCATGGAACTTCTCCCCTTGACGATATGAAGAATATTGTGGGAGAGATTACAACATGTAACATCCATAGAAACCAGGAATTTTCTGGTTGGAGGACAGATACACATACTGCTGATGGACATTGAATTATCCTAAAAATGATTGAGTGTGCATGAATTTTATTTTTAAGCTAACTGTAAGACTTTTCATAACTGTTTAGCAATGTGGAATCTCCCTCTTAACATTTAGTTATTTCCCTTCCATCTGACTCTCCTTTCCATTTTGAGAAAGGATTTTTGACTTCCCTCTTAACAAAAATTTGGAGAAAGGATTTGACTTTCCTTTCCATTTTTGGTCTAGTAATTTGGGGGAGGCTTTTGTAACCAGGGGAGGGTATAGCATACAGTTGTTCTTTTCTTGGGGGAATCCAACAATCCAGCCAGACTTTTGGCATCCTAATTCATGCACTATCCATGTATTAGGTTGCCATAGGCCTGCTCTTTGTTACTTAACTTACATCTGTATCAGTACTACTTGTACTATGTTTTATTATATCTATATATATTATTTTTGCTGATAAAAAAAAACATTTAGTTATTTCCCCATGTACAAGCCTTAATTTTATTTACCTTGCAGTTTGTCTTAGTTTGAAATGCCATTTGGTTTTGCAGAGCTTTCTGCAATCATGCCGATGTTGAAGCATTTACTGAAGAGACGAAACAATCTCTTGCCAAACGTCCAGGAAGGGGTGGTGAATTTGCTTGTGCAGTAAAGGAGATTATTGAATGTTATGAAAAATTGAGGACGGAGAATCAGGATGGTGACACTAGCTCTGGTGGTGAAGTTGCTATTGCAAATGTGTCATATTCACTTGATCCATCTGCCAACTCAGGGTTAAAGGATCAGACGGATGCTCCTTTCACAATTAATTCACAAATGAAATCTTCAAATTGTGTGATTGACAGACCTGAGGATGCTGGTGCATTGAAGGACGAATCTTATAATATAGAGGCATCACTGGAGGAAGCTACTGATAATGCTATTATGACTGCAACTGTAAAATCACCTTTTTCAATAACCCAGAGAAATGCACCAGTTCGAAGGTCTAGAACTAGAAGCACATTACAGGTCCAAAACTTTGTTGTACCTTGTGGTGATGGTGGAAATAATGGTGGCAATAGTGATGACAACATATCAGCTGATGCAATTCAGGATACATCTATAAGAAGAAGTAAACGTATCAGGAAATCACCTGACCTTTTACGTTGTGATGATACTGATTCACCTGCTTTTGCCCCAAATGTTAGCATGGAGGACAATGGTTCTGAAATTATTACAATCAATTCTGATGCCTTTACTTTAAATGAGGGAAGTACAATAGATTCTAATTTAAAATTTGAACAGTCTGCGCCTATTGTTTTCCCTGAAGGTGAAGGTCTTGATCTAGAAATAAAGGCTGTAATCAACAAGAAAAGAAAACCAAACCAGAAGAAGGAAACTAATGATTCTGGTGCTCAGAATGCCAGCCAAAGTTTGCAGAATATGGGTGGAAATTCTAAAGAAAGATGCCCTGACCAAGATGGAGATGAACACTTGCCCCTGGTAAAACGAGCCAGAGTTAGAATGGGTAAATCATCCACAGAGGCAGAACTCAATAGCATTTCACAAGTTCAGGTTAAAAGTGGCGAGGAAGATATTACTGACTCACCACATCAGATAATCACATCCTCAAATTGTGAAAATGGTCTTGCTGAAGGAGGCTCATCAGTGTTGAACAGTTCTTTGGTTAATGTTTCTCCTTCTAACTTAATATCCCCATGTTCTGAAAATGGGTCTCAGATTTGGAAAATTAAAAAAGACCAAATGTTTGGCTGCTATGTGGATGATGAAGCTGCTTTACCTCCATCTAAACGCATCCATCGTGCTTTAGAAGCAATGTCTGCCAATGCTGCTGAAGAAGGTCAAGCTTGCATGGAATCCTCCTCCTCTATAATGACACCAAGTGGTAGATGCTGTATATCTACCATTAAGAGATGTCCTTGTATGACTGTTAATAATCAAGGAGGTAATGAGTTAGAACTGCAAAGGTTGGTTTCTTGTGGCATTGATTCTTCTCATGTTAGTGTGTGTAGTTTCTCAACTCGTTCAAATACAATTATTTCCACAGAGAATGAGTCATCTACAGAAGTGGATAGGCATTTGTCCAAGTTCAAACATGAATCTGGGAAGGATGTCATCCCAGGTGCTAGTCAGCAAGGTGGTGAAGATATTAGTGATTCTGTTGTTTGTCATCCTGCCAAAATAGATTCACATGGAAAAATTTCTCCTAATCTTGATGTGAAATGTTGCCAAGTTGGAAACAATAAGGATTCACCAGGTCCATCATTGTTACTAAATGATGATGACAATGCTGGACCTTCAAACCATTCAGATGCATCTGATACATTAGAGCATGTTGGAATAAGTCTCGATCCTGTGGCAGGTGACAGTGAAAGTGATAAATTGGTACCTAAAAATAGTATTAATGTGCCACAGAATGTGGTGGTTGCTTGTGAGGATATGATGAAGCAAGCAGTTGGTGACAGCAGCAAAATTAATGACATGTAAGCTTCTTTTAATGCTCCTACAATTACTAGATTCTGATCGCTCATATCCTTGGGGAGAAAAAAAAAGGATTATAATAAAAAATAAACATTTTTACTGCCTATTTAATTAATCATGAAATTTTATTGTTATTTATTTCTTTAAAGAAAAAAGCTTTTATGGAGAAGCTAGAAATTTTAGCTTATGAGTAAAGCATTAAACAAGCTGTTTTTAGCCTATTCTGAAAACATTGAATTTCACCAAATTACCCATCTAAATGTCCAAGTTATAACCTTCACAAAATTCATGCTTTCCATTCTCTATCATGCTTAATATGTTCATTATAAAATTTTAGCTTTATGGAGTTGAGCATTCCTAGTTTAGGTCATACTGGTGCAAGTCGTTGTGTTTTGCAACCCAAGCAATTATAGGAACTGCTGATTAAGAAAAACAGAAATAAGGTAAACTCCTTCTGACAGCTCTGAAACTAAGAATATGAATGGAGCTAGACCTCCTTACACAGGAAAACAGAAATGAAACAGAAAGAAGATAGTATCTCAGAAAGATTTAGATATATCCTGTGTGATCCAAATGATTTGCATGCCTCATGCCTCCCTGTATCTTTCCCTTTCCTGATCATTTTCCACCTTTCCCTTCATTTGTTTGATGCCACCTATTTAAGTTGTTCTTTTATCCATTTCCACCAACTGCCCTCTTAGGTAAATTTGTTATCCCTTCTGCTATATACATGTTCTATAGTTTTATTGGAATCTATCAAATTCAGTTACTGGGGGTCAGTTTGGTGGAGTTGTATATATTTTAATCAATCTGTTAAAGGTAATGAAAAGTGAAAAGAGAACAATTGTGTGATGAAAGTAATGTATGCTGCATTTCTTTCAATTAACTAAAGCTCATGCTATTATTTCTTTTCAGGCATGAGGTTGTCAAAGAGGTAAAATTTAAAGGACAAGAGGAGGATATGAATTCTGTTTCAATATCAAATGATTATTCTGGTGAAAAGGGTAATTTGGGCATTCTGTCAAGCCCATCCTTGACTGATGTTAGAGTTTTCCTCCCACTAGGTTCACCTCCAAATACATCAGTTTGCAATATTTCTACATCAGACAGTAGTAATGTCCTTCAAAATGGAAGTTGTAGCCCTGATGTACACCAAAAGAACACTTTATCTGGTCCTACTGATGGATGGAAAGATGGGATTGTGGAAAATGAACTATCAAGATCTGAGGGCAAGTCAACTGAAGCAGGAGATGCTGCATTGTTGTACTTTGAAGCAACGCTTCGAACATTGAAAAGGACAAAGGAAAGTATTGGTCGAGCAACACGCATAGCTATTGACTGTGCAAAGTTTGGCATTGCAACTAAGGTAATGTGATGGTATTTTTAAATTTTATTTTCTTCTCCGTGTCTAGGAAATGTAAAATCATGAATTGTGAATGCTTTTTTTATTAGATTAGTTTTTTCTTTCTTCATTAGATTAGTTTTACACTTTTACTTATGACATGATGAATGCCTCTTTTTAGTGTTTTTTTTGGACCTGCTCTCCTTGAAAAACTAGAGTATTTCTATGCATCCAAATCTGAACATGGCTCAAAGTCATTTGGTAGGTTGAATTTCGGTGGTCGATAGCAGGTTGCTGAATGTTGTGCCTGCTGCCCAATTTTCTGTTGTTAATATTAAATGGTTAACCCCACCCCAATTTTGGATTAAATGCAATGTGGATGGGTCTGTTAAAGATCAGAGTGCTTGCTGTGCAGGGGTCTTTAGGGATCATTGGGGCCAGTGGAAGTCTGGCTATCACAATCTAGGCTCCTTGAATGTTCTGATGGCTAAATTAACAGGTATTTTGAAGAGTTTGGGACAGGCTTGGGATCTTGGATTCAGGCACCTCATTGTTGAGTCTGATTCTAAGGTGGTTATTGAGTTTAGTGTAAATGGTTATCCTATACAGCACCCATACAGAAACCTTGTTAATACGATAATTAGTATAAAGAGTAGGAATTCACAGATTCAGTTTTCCCATGTGTATGGGGAGGCCAATTTTGCTGCTGATAGTCTTGCTGGAGTAGCTCATCAGTATTCTTTAGGGACACATGTATTTCAGGTCCCTCCTTTAGAATGCTCTCTCTGTCTTGAAGGATGCTATGGGGTGTGCTACCCAGAGATCTTGTAGTTTCTTGTCGGGCTTTAGCCCATCCTCTGAATAAAAATAAAATAAGGGAATTATATTGTGCTAGCTTCTATAGTCAAGAGTAGGGTCAGCCTAGTGGTGGGGGTTTGGGTATTAAGGTAGTTTGCAATTTGCATGTGGTTCTGGGTTCAAATATCATTGCCGTGGTTCTGTGTACCAAAAAAAAAAAAGCTATCATAGTCAAGGGAGATATCCAATTTATGCTTTTTGAGACCTCATAGTTTTACCTTTCAAGAATGTTAGCTTTCTTTATTTTGTCCAAATTTAAAAAATTGATCCATGAATCTTGGTGCATGGGCACCTTATCTACTTAACTACATATGGTATTAACTGCATAGTCAGTTCGAGCAATCTAAATTTACCAGGTGCATTATGATTATGGCCTTTTGGATACTTTTATCTTGTGTCTTGGTAGAATTTGAATTTCTTTAGGAGGGACATATGGTTGTTCATTAGGCCTGGTTGGATCTTGAAGCTTTTCTTGTGCCTGTTGTGGAATCCTTAACCAGAATACCTTATCTTTTTCCTTAAATTATTAAAGAATAAATTGCTTGTTGTTTTGAGATTAAATGATTGTTTCTTTTGGGCCAGTCTCTTAAACTAGTTGCTTATTGGATTTTTTTCTTTTGGGCATCATTTAGCTCACTTTTGGCATCCCAAGCTCATAGAGGAACTTAATTTGATTTTTTTGTCTGAGTATAACTAAGTTTGCACCTACATGTTTTAATTTAAATCTTATGCACCTTGATGGGAATTATAACAATTTAATTTGCTTTATGGTTATTTCCTATTGAAAATCATAGTACATTTCCCTTAAAAGCTTATCATGTCTTTTCTTAATGGTATATCCATTTGTTGGGGGGCTGGGTTGTGGGGGTGTATTCTAGGTGATGGAAATTCTTGTCCACAATCTGGAAATTGAGTCAAGCCTGCATCGGAGGGTGGATCTGTTTTTTCTTGTTGACTCTATTGCTCAATGTTCTCGAGGGTTGAAAGGTAATTGTTTATTGGTGATTCTTGAGTCTTGCAAGCAAAAACAAAAGAGTATGTGCATGTATATCTGTTAATGTTGTAAACATATCAGTATCTGTCGATGTTGAAAATATATCTGATTTTTCAGGAGGCATAGGTGGAGTATATCCATCTACTATTAAAGCAGTCCTGCCACGCCTCTTGTCTGCTGCTGCTCCTCCCGGAAATGCTGCAAAAGAAAATCGTAGGCAGTGTTTTAAGGCAAGTAAATGAAATTTCCTGTTTACTGAAGTTAAAACATATATGCTCTCAAGTCTTCTCTTATAATTGTTAAGCTTTCCTCCCAATTATGTAGGTATTAAGGCTGTGGTTGGAGAGAAAAATCCTTCCTGAACCCATTATTCAGCATCATATGCGGGAACTAGACTCATATAGCAGTTCAGTTTCTGCAGGTGTCCACTCACGCCGTTCATCAAGAAGAGAGAGGCCTTTTGATGACCCTGTTAGAGACATGGAGGGTATGCTTGATGAATACGGAAGGTATGAAATTGTTGGAAGAAAATATTGACTTTATGATTTTCTTGTACCTCTGCAAGTGTGTTTACTGTTTACTCTAGTTGCATTTGGTCTTACAGCAACTCAAGTTTTCAACTACCTGGATTTTGCATGCCCCGAATGCTTGAAGATGATGGGGGGAGTGATTCTGATGGAGGGGAGTTTGAGGCTGTCACACCTGAACATGATTCTGAAACATATGAAGTGCAAGAAATGACTCATGCAATTGAAAAACGCAGGCATGTGTTGGAAGATGTTGATGGTGAGCTTGAAATGGAAGATGTGGCTCCGTCTGTTGACGATGAATTGAATTTGATTTGTAATATTGATAGAGGAAATGCCACAGAGTTTGAGAAGAACCTTCCTGTGTCCTTTGGCCCCCCTTTACCACAGGATTTGCCACCGTCTTCCCCACCTCCACCATCATCCCCTCCACCACCACCGCCACCTCCTCCTCCTCCTCCTCCTCCTCCTCCATCTTTACCTCTACCTCTACCTCCACCCCAACCTCCTACATTGCACTTCAAGTCAGCTACCTCTGATCAATATCATGTTGCAGTTGATTCAAAAGGTTTTGAAGATTCACTGGTATGTTTCACAACTTTTGCATGGGATTTTTACACAATGGACTAAGTTGCAGTATGTGAAAACAAATGTTGTAAACCTTTCATTTCTACTTGGGCTTTGGTTCATTTTTGCAGACTGTGAAAGCCAATGTACTCCATCCTATGACCCATCCCTTAGCTGCACCAATAAATAGTCAATCTATAGGGGATGCAGTGCAGTATACAGTCCCTGAATGTAGAGACATGCAAATGCAGATGTCAGAGTCTACTTGCTCTTTCAACACTTTCCCTGTACAACCAACAGACAATTCCAGGAATACTGATGGTGCTACTATGCATAATAAAGGTTACTCGATACCACCACCTCACCATGTGCCATCCAATCAGTTTTCTTTTGTAAATGGGGAACATTGTATGAAGTCACAAAGGGAGGTTCCGCCACCCCCTTCATATTCCAATGGGCACCACTTTATGCCGCTCATGACGAGAGAGTATGGTTATGACAGTCATGAGAGATCAAGACCACCATATGATTACCAAGAGAGATGGAATGTTCCTCCTCCTTGTTCTGGTAAGACTGATAACTGATGATGCTTTTGAATTTTGATATTTGAGGTGAAGGGGTTTTCTTTGGTTGTGTATTATAATAACTATCTTTCTTGGGATTTCTGCTTTCAGGTCCTCGTTATCATGACAGAGGTGTGCCTTCTCCTTATGGTTGTCATCCTAGTGAATCAGTTAGTTTTCCAGGTCATGGATGGAGATTTCCTCCCCCATCAATGAATTACAGGGACTCCTTGCCTTTTAGACCACACTTTGAAGATGCAATTCCAGTAGCAAACCGAGGTATATACCCCCTCTGGCAGATTTTCATCAATCATGAAAAATTCTTTATTTTTTAATTTACTTTGAATTCTGGAATATTACTTGAGAATATTGAATTGAGGTTTAAGATAATTATGTTTCAGGCCCTAGCTTTTGGCCGCCAAGATGACTAAAATTACCAATAAATGAAGGCTGGCAATTGGCATACTTCTGTCTATCCGCAAGCCTCTCTGGTTATCCTTCACCAATCAGTATCTTTGTTACTTATAATTCACTCATTGAATGTTAGATACAACCCACTTTTTGTCGTCGGCCCTGCCTTTGTTTAGAAGAGGTGGTTGTTATGCCATCTTTCTGTACATGCAAGAAAGAATCTTTAGAGTTCCGCAGAATCTGCACAGGATCTGGTCATAATCTGCTAGAATTTGTATATATACATGTATATTGCAGCCTCTTCTGCAGAATGCAGAGCAGAAAGAGTCATTGTAGAGTCGTTGGAGAGCTGTAACTTATCTTTAGGCTGTCAACGTATCAAATTCTTTTTGTTGCAGATTATATAACTTATTTCATGGAAACCCTTACAGATGTTGGATCAAAGTCCATATAAATTTTTAGGGGCCGTTTCTTGAATTTGTTTTCTTAATATAGAAAAAATACCCCTCGGGTAACTAAGCTGGGTTAGTTGTATTCTTCCCCCAAGTGCTTGCCTTTTATTTATTTCTCATAAATGCCTTTTTTTCATGTGCATTGTGAGTACATGCAGCCTGTAATTTGATGGCTCACGATAAAACCTTGCCTTACATAAAAACGCGTGGGGGCATTTGTAGCCACTATTGGTTTATTAGAATTTATTAAGGTAGTTGGTACGTCCAACTACGCAAGTGTTCCGGCTCATGAAGGGCATGTCTTTCTCACTTGGCATTATAATTTTTGGAAAAGCTTTCTCAAAATTTTTTTTTTTGAAGTGAAGAAACAAATATTTATTTGATAAATTAAGTACATATGTTTTACATTGAACTTTAAAGTATATACGCAAGGATAATCTTTTTGTCACTCGAGACTCGAGAGCACAATTTTTTTTTGAGATAGTTATCTTATTTCTTATCCACAATCTTCAAATAAAAGAGGTGCCTGCTTGTCATTTTTGCTAGCTGTTCAGTGTGTTGGGACAAATGTCGGCGTTAATAAAATGTTGCATTACATGTCTATATAAATAATTTAATTATTTACTCCTTTATTTTTAATTATAAGATTATTTTTAAAATTTGTTTATTCATTTTTTAATTTTTAAATGTATTGTTTTTTTATATCTTTATTTAATTATTCTTTTAAAATTAATGAGAAACATGTAAGTGATTAGAAAAAAAGAAAAAAAAAATTTTAAAATTATTGTATAAATAATTGATAAATTTAATAGAATAATTATTTATAATTAGAGACAGAAAGTATATATGATCTGCAATGTAAAATTAAGTTATAAGACAAAAGAGAAACATATAAATGAGTTAACAGCTTAAAACCGACGGAGTCTAAGGGACGCAACCAAAATCCTTCGTAAGTTATGAAGCGATACCGTGGCCGTTGGATCGAAATAATGAGATTTGTGCCAAAATTCGTAACCGGTTGTGTACAGTATTTTACCTATTAATTAATGATTTTGACTTTTTCTCTCTCTCTCTCTTGATACGCGTGACTCTCTTTTCCCAAGCAATTTTCTCTCATGATTTTTACTGATAAGCGTGACTCTCTTTTTCCAAACAATTTTTTCTCATGATTTTTACTGATATTTTTTCTCCTTTCCCAAGTTCCTTCTCTCCATTCTCCTCATCGGCATGGCTCGGATTGTCATCCCGTTCATCAGAAAACACCGCCGTTTCCTCCGCACCGACGACAACCTCTTCGTCACAGTCAATAGCAGAAGGGCGGTGAAATCACCATAATGATGTGGCGGCAAGAAGAAAGGACTGAAGGCTTGTATGAGGATATGAGTGCAACAAATTTTTGTTTGAAGGCAACGCCAGAAGACATATGGAACGAGAACGGCGGCGACGACATTGACACCGTCAACCAACCACAACCACCGTTCGTTTGTAAGATGTGGAAACACCAAAGCACCCCGTTTTGCTGAAATGTGTAAAAAAATGTAGAGATTAAATGCAACCATCACAATGGCAAAAGTTTTTTGAAAGATACCATAAGCTTTGGTCCATTTGCATTTTGGTTTTGTTATTAGATTGACAGTTGAATTTTTTGATTAAAAAATGACATGTGCATTTCATTGACAATGGTTTGAGAGAGGTCGTGTAAGTGTGCAGCGGTGAAACGAAGGGGAAGAAGAAGACAGAGAAAGCACAATAAAAAAAGATTGGGTAATTTCTTAAAGGTGATGTAAAAAAAAAAAAGAACATAAAAAACAGAGTAAAAATGCTGAATATTTGTGTAATTAATTATTATTTATAACATAATATTATTAATACTATTAAAAGCCTATTATTATAGCATGTTGAAGTTGGATTTTTTATTTTGTTAGTGTATTTATTTTGAAAAAATGAATATATTTTTAAATATTTGTTAATCTATAAATGAACATTATCTAACACACAACATAATTAAAAAATATAAGACAAAAATATATATATAAGTACAATTAATAAAAAAAATTTATTGAGAAATCAGTCATGACTAATTAATGTATTTTGTAATATGATGATATTTTAGTTATATTTATAATGGACTATAATATTTTCATATTATAATAATGTGTTAGTGTGTTAATGTAAAGATAATTGATATTTGATAATATGTGATATTTAAAATAAATAGTTTTTTTTTCAAGTTTAGTATTTTCTATGTTT